>CM057928.1:15439523-15512867 GCA_030141595.1 Chydorus sphaericus
AGCGAGGAGGGAGTTGTACGAGTAACAAAAGGGAGACGAAGGAAGGAAAAAAAAATCCTTTATCAGATTGTATACATATGAGGATGCTCCTCGTCCTCACAATCCCCGTAGAGAGGAGTTTTGGGAAGCTAAAAGAGAAGATGAAGCTGCTGTGGTTGGATTTATCGATTCAGCGACCCATCCAGTCGCAGATTATATGGGAACAGCCAGACACCAGCTAGGCCCTAGAGGTGCCTTATCATCTGACGTGCAACTACTTCTGTTCCCCACGCCGTGCTCTCCAACTTGGCTCTTTATGCAATATGTATATACACATAAATATTGTATACAGGAGCTGATATTAGCCCCCTGTAGGTAGAAGAGGTGACCCATCAAAAATGCATTCTCTTCCGGACATCGGCTTGCTCCTGCGATGCTCTTATGATATTGTCTCTGCCGAGTGAAGATGGCACTTAAAATATGGATGGGTTCTAGATGTAGATTTTAGTGGAGGATAAAGTGCTCTTCTTACATAAATCTCCAAAAGTTGATACGAATGCGATTCACGTCTTACAGGTCCCGCGTGAAAGGAGGACGCCTGCGCCGTTCCAAGGATTTAAAGACGGGGGAAAAGAAGTTAGTCTCAGTCGTCACGACTTCCCTCGCTCTTCTAGTGCTCCATTAGGATTCCTTCCGGACGGGAAGAAGGAATGTTTGTCGAGTACGTAGTACCGGCTCTGATTCTCAAAAGAGTAAGCTCAACAAGTGACTGAATTTACGTTCAGTTAAACCTACGATAACATCTCAAAATGCATTTAGGAGCTACTTGAAAGGTAATTTTAATGGCTTAATTTACTTCTTACTGTATCTTAGATTTTCAAAAATAGCTTTGTTTCTTAAACAGGTTTAAAAAAATAGCTCTAAGAAGCTGTGTTAAAGATACAAAATAAAAGTTTAAATCCATCAAACAAGAATCTGTCCATCTGTTTGAGATGGATTTCCGCTAGCTGTTCCGAGGATCAGTCCCTTTATATCGACGGAGCAATGCTAAATTTAGTTGTGTATATGTATACACAAAGGAGCCCGTCAGCACTGGCAACTGTAATTGTCTTTGATATCGTTTCTCGACATTTCTAGCCTTTGCGTTCCTGTCGGTCGTTTAGAGGGATCAGATGTCTTCTCTCTACCGTTGCTGACATTCGATACGGCCCGCACTAAATTAAGATGGATACGAAACGAACGGAGCTAGAAGTTGAGCAGTATTACTTGGATGTGAAATAGCTATAGGTCGTACGGAAGGCTGTAGACGTGATCCATAGTCATTAAGAGGATCCTTTTGTGTGCTGATATAATGAGGCACACGGCTTAAATTAGATCAGACATTCAACGCTATATGGCGACGGGTCTCGCTAAATTGGTTCGTCTGAATCCTTTCAAGTGAGAAACTCTTTTTGTGTTTCTAAAGAAGAATTCCCTCGAAGGAATCTATTGAAAGGGAATTCAGTATATGCACGTCCCATCTGTTATTGATTTCTGTTTCCAAACAAGCTTGCCGCTGTGATATCGTCAGGAGCCTATGCTAAAACATAAAAATTAAACTAGCTGCACAGCGCGTAACTAAGGTATCATTTATTTAAAAAAATTTGGCGCAGTGTTCTTTTTTTAGATTTTCAGATATAATATATAATATATGTGATCCTATATCATGTTTCCAGATAGGGCAACATGTTTTACTCTTCTCGTCTTGTCGGGAAACGGACGGCCCCCGCTATAAAGAAAACGGCGGAAGCATCCTTCTCCAATACGTTGGACGACATCCTGATTCAGGGACAGATGTTGAAACCATCCTCGTCAAACATTCAGGTGATGGTGACAGAATGCCAGATGGATGCAGAGGTTCCCGCTGAGGTTCCTGGGACTGGTTCTAGCCAGTCGGGTTCCCATGATCCAGCCCTCCAAACAGGGGATTGCGCTCGCTCCATTACGAGCTTTCAGTCGTGCAGTGTCCTACAGCGATCCAATACGATCGGATCCAGCTTCTTGAGTCAGCAAAGACAGATGCCACGCCGTGCTAATTGGACATCTCTTGGATCCAGCTGCATGTGGGGTATTGTACACCTTCGTTTAAGATGTTAAAATTTATGAACTACTCTTGATATTAGCACTTTCATTATTATTTTTGAATTCTCAGATGCGTGCAGGGCTACAACTGTTGGCTTACTCTCCCTGATATCAGGCTGCATCATCGTTTTTTTCGGTATATTAAACTTTTACTTTTTACTCCTACTTTTTTTTAAAAAGGCCATTGTGAGCTCCGCATCATTCATTTCCCTTTTGCGCTATTATCACTCTTTTCCGTGCTCGTCTCTGGAACTGCCATCATCACCCGCTGCATAAGCATACATTTATTAACGACTCCTCTACCTCCACATAAAGGAAATATAATATATAAGCGGAAGCATTCTTTTTTAAAGTTTAAATGGCAGATATGAGAATCATTCTTATTGATCCAACTCAGATCTACACATAACAAGAAATTTCGTAGTACATATCAAAGAGTGAGCGGTTGAGCACTTTAGAATTCATGTCTCTCAAGATTTACTTACATGTTTGTATCGTATAAGCGACAGAGAAAAGGCTCGCTCAATATTTCCCCCAACTTTCTGTTTATATGAAGAAAGGCAGCACTATATCGTCCACTATCTACTGCCCTTTCTTGAAACGGTGCTGTTCCATATCGAGAGGGCCGGGGCCTCAAGACTACTTTATAGATATTCACTCTTTTTCTCGGATAGGTTTTCTGTGCATTTTCATCCCCCACTACTTACGGTTCCAGCACTACATAAACTTTGCGCAACCTTGCGCCATAAAGTCGTTCTGGTTTTACGCTCTTTTGGGGAAAGAGAAAAATCTTTTCAAGCCAATTCGGCTAACTGATCATTTCTTACCATAGGCTAAAATCGATAATATAGGGAAACTTTATTTTTTGTAAACCTGAAAACTAACTTTACTTTTCTCCCTTGGGTACAGTAGAAGCATTAGACAAGAAACGATGAGCCTTGACATAAACTTAGGTGAAACTTTTGACTACACGGAGAACTTTTTATAATAGGAAATGATCAGCTTTTTTTTTTACAGGATCAGGCTTTTTTCTCTTCATTCGTTTCATTGTTGTCTAGCTCGTATATAAAGTGTTGATTTAGTAATGCGTGGCTTCACACAGCAATCTCCCGGGGAGCAGAAATCAATTGAGCTTGGCAGTATGTTGATATACGGACCTATATATTAAACCCATAAATCATGAGAAGTTCCATGTATTTTCCAATTAGATCCTTCCTTTATGGAAATATAATTGAAAACTGCTTTGGTGAAGAATGTTTGAATTAAACGCAAACATGCCATTTGCAATTCCATTGCTTGTACAGCAACAGACTTCAATGGATTACATACATATAAACAGGATGGGTACTATTCGTTGTTTCGAATGGGGACCATCCGTTCGAGATTCAGCCCATTTAGAATGGAATATATTAGCATATAGGACATGGAAACGACCGTCTCTTTTTGTTATACAAAAGCCCCAGATCTCTCGGTATCGATCCGTTCCTGTGCTGGAATGAGATTGCTTTTAGAGGACGCGTGAGAGAGAGAGCTGCCTAGCTCTCCCCGCGGACGAGAGAACAACGACGCACTCTCAGTTTTCTTTCTTTCGTTTCCATCATTTTACCAGGCTGCTCTGATGAGATCACGAAAGGTAATCACGTGACCGCCTAATGCTGTCAACAGGGAATTATAAGATCCGTTTAATTTTAATGTAATGAGAATAATTTATTCTGATGAATTATGTGTTTTTTAAAACAGAATTCCATTCGTCCATGGAATCCATGGAATTCGGTTCCGTCAATCACACTATCCATCTGGTAGATCCTAAAGCAGCAAGAAACTTAAGGATATCCTTTTCCTATGCCGGGCCGGTCCTTGTCGGAGTTGGAAGTAAGAAGTTTTTTGCATTTTTACGCAAAATACATTTACATCTTCTTACATCTACAAAGTTGTGTATAACTAAGGGATTCCATTTTGCTTGGAACTTGAAATTTAGTTTTGTTTTGAGAGAAAAGATGCATCCTTTCCAAAGTAGTTTATCATTTGTTTATGCTACATTATTGTGAAAAGCCGACAGTTGACGACGAGTCCCATCTGGGCGACGATCACTTTGTTTCCGCTTCGTGTCGCCCGCAACGACCGGGTTGGAGCAACATCCATCTCCTTGTTTGATTCTGCTTACTGATGTAGATGTAATACATGTAATACATAGTTTTGTTCAGGAAAATGAATGCAATGATCAAATTTAAGGACGTCTTTAAGACTAAAAAACTGACATGAGTTACTATTAACAAACTGAAAGGTCAACTCTTTATTTCTTATTTTATGATCCGATTACTATCAAGTTTTATTGTACCGTATGTTTAATGTTCAAATAATTTAACGCATCACTATAAAAATAAGTTTATGATCTCTAAAATATGAGCTATATTTTTTATGGACCGAAGAAATTATTATACAACATTATTTAATGTATATTGTAAATAGTTTTATTTAATCAATCACTTTTCTTTTGAATGTATTCCTCAGTTTTCGTCCTCATTTCGGTTGTCGTAGCGACGATGGAGATGCGCGATATGACTACCAAAGTATACCCCCTGACGAGAGTCGAATCATCTGTAAACCACCCACCAAAGAGGAGCAGGTCGAAGGACGGCAGTGGGTTGACATCCACCGCTATGACTGACCCGCAGACCACGAAGCCAGCTTTCCCATCTGTCTTGAGTAAGACGAGTCTAATGAGCAGTGGGAGCGCGATCAACAAGCCGACGACCCAACAAATCCTAAATAAAGCTGTA
Source organism: Chydorus sphaericus (assembly GCA_030141595.1). Lineage (NCBI taxonomy): Eukaryota > Metazoa > Arthropoda > Branchiopoda > Diplostraca > Chydoridae > Chydorus > Chydorus sphaericus. The sequence continues at coordinate 15,444,404 of CM057928.1, forward strand.
AAAGGCTTTTCTCCCAGCAAGGATCGTTCCTCGGACCCTGGAGGAGGGAGTAGCTCTGACAACCGTTCAGCTGCGGTTGTCATCGTGATTGAAGATAGCGTAGTTGCTACAGCATCCACCCAGACGTCAGCCCGCACTCATACTCGACGTCTCGCTCAGCATTTACGATCCGTGTCTCCAGTGTCAGCAAACACTGAGAGTAAGCATTTATCCATTCCGGGAGCGCGGGCTAGCAGAACACGATCCTGCCGATATTTCTTTCCTACATCAAGTCCATGCGGAGCTGAATCAATCAGTCATCCAGCTTCTGTCAACCGGAACCATCGTGTGCGTAATCTTTATCATCGGGCGCTTCGATCCGTTTCGTGTCCCGGACGGTTGTGCACCAGCTTAACGAGCCCTTCTTGACATCCTCATTTTTTTCTTCTGCTGTTGCCAGATAATAATGAATGTCTCGTTGTCAGTAATACTATTTTCTTTTGGTGATCGAAATATAGATCAATAATACTGCGCGCATTCGTCATGCTTCATGATCTGTGCGCATTCCAGCTGATGCCGACTGATGTACAACAGAGCCAAAATCAACCTAAAGGATTTCTTGTATTTGTGTGCTTCTACTTGTAAACCCTACCTCGTGTTTAATTATAGACGGCCTGCAGAAATGCATTTCCAATATAAACCATGTAAATGAAGATGAAGCCGAGGCCAAGTTTTGAGCTCTAATTTTGTTTGACCTCATAAAAAGCATCCAGGAAAACACTGCTTGCAATTCGACTCCCCAAAAGATACAGATGTCTAAGTATATGTTCCGATATTTAAAACAAAAATATTTGGTATGTCTACAGAAATTAGAATTTTTATACAAATGTTTTAACCAAATTATCACCTTGCGAGTTTGCTTTCTTTACTTCTGACGGGGATATACATTGATTGGTCCTCCTAGGAAACATCACGCATTCAAGACATATAAAAATGCTTGTTATTTGGTGAGGCGGGATTCACGCCATTATTCACCTCATCTTGAAATCCGCAGCTGAAAAGATTCCTTTTCATCCTTATTTTACTATTAAGGATTTATTAGGATTCATAGTACTGAATTCCGATCGACGACATTCTACCGAATCGGACAGCCGGTCAATAATTCCTTTCTATACGCACGACGATGTTAATCGAGAATAAGGTATTAGATCCTGTGCAATCCAGTCACGTTCTTTGAGAACTCGACAGCGTCTCTTTCTTCTTGCGGAGTAGGGTCGTAATTCCATTATTCCGGCCACAGCTTCTAAAAGAAAAGACTTATTTCTTGATGCTCTTGTCCAGGAGCACACGGCGGACGACATGTCAAATGAGAAGCTGTCGTCGGCGCCAAGGAACGACACAAAGATAAAAGAAATAGAAGGTTCACTTTTTTCCGCCCGTTGTTTGAACGCACCGCGTGTCACTGTACGAGGATCGATACGATCCATCACTCTCCACGCTCTCTCCCTGTACGAAAAGCAAATAATAAAAAAAGGGATATGAAGAGAGATCCCTCCCGGCTGTCAATCCGGGATTACGTGGTGAAGCCACAGTACATAAAAACACGTTGAATATGATGGCCAATATAACAAACATTGAGTTTGAGCTGTCATCACTGTGCTGTCATCTACATGGCTCCTTTCAACAGAACACAGAGGTAAGCATTGTTAATCACGCTTGAGCTCATTCATAGTTTTCTTTTGGACGTTATCGAAGAAAAAAGTAGACAAAACCTTTCTATATAATTTTTTTTATAATAGCGAGTTTGACCCAAATAATGTGGTAAGTAAACACAAATGAAATCATCAGAAAACACGGACAAGTTGTCTGAAAGTAACAGTCTGTCAATTTTACTGGCCTAATCGACGAGAGGAGGGCTGATTGTTCAGACAGAGTTGAGTGACTTGAGCGCAGCACGCTTAGAATGGCACAAAACGGTTGATCTTTTTTTACAGTATAAGGCCTATATTTTCTTTTGGCCAAGAGCTGTGCCTATTTGCTTGTTTCAAATACGATCTGAAAAAGACGAGAGAGAGAGAGTAAAACAATGTATAGAAGCACTTTAGAATACTTCCAATTTCTTTCAAGTAACTCACCTCACTAATAATCACCCAGTTTTTGCTTGCGCTCTTGATGACTAGTCGGACGGCAGCAATTGGATTTAAACTGCTATCGATCTTGCCTTCCGCTAGACCGAGGTCACTAAACTCCCCTGTAAAATAATAAGGATATCAAATTTGTGCAGTCCAGACCCAAATGATCCATCGTCTTATCATTCCGTGATTACTTACCAATTTTGACAAACTCATCGGATGTTGGCGTGAACATTTTGCTAGCCCGCGTAAAATCATTCGGCTGTACTTCAACGGTGGTATTATAGAGAAGATCGGACGGATGCTCAAAGTTACCAGACCGCACTCGATAGCTCTAGACCATTACAAATATGTTTTTAAAAGTCGTTGGAAGAAAGCAGGCATAAAATAAGACATACTTCGCAGGAGACGGGGTGATCAAATTGGAAGAGAATGGTATCACCGGCTTGAGGCATCAAGCCCCAAAAGAAAGACTGGCCTAGATAGGCTCGTTGGATGGTAAACTGTTTATAGGACTTGATGGGAGACTCGATCCTTGCCGGCGGATTCGAGTGCGGACGTGAACAAGGGCAACTTGCCAAACTGCTTATCCTATAATATTAGAATGAACAGTTGGAATAAATCTAACCTAGATAACACGATTTTCCTAATTTATGTTACTTTGAGCTTTTGAACTTTTCCTTTAAGTGAGGATGTTGTCCCCACATGTTGAAAAAGAGAAGGTTTGAAATGGATCCATTTCTGAGTTTTGATCTTGTTACATTTTTTCTGTGAAAAAGAGAGATGAACAATCATTAAGTTAGATCTTTCACAACGTTTAAAATGGATTCTAAATATAAATATGTAAATATTAATCTTATTCCCCTGGCAAGATTCCAGGTATTTCTTCTTAACATTAAAATGTATGGACTGAAGAATACTAGGCAGGGTAATGTGAATTATAGTATATGAATAAAAATTTGCACGTAGTAAATTTTAGATAAATATAATTTTCAGAAAATGGAATAAAAAATTTTTAAGAATACCGTATCGTGAGGACAATAGCGAGTCTCGATGATGGGATCGAGCAGCCAATCGACCGGTTTATCATTATGGAACATAACAGCGAACTGAATGACGTAGGGTAGATCAATGCTTTTGAACATTTTTCCTGCATAATCAATAAGAAATGAGGATGAAAGGGAAAGGTCGGAATAACAAAGGCTATACAGCATCCTTACCGATGAACCCCAATTGGCAAAAATCGAGTAGGAACCATTCCGTCTTACTAGACTCTTTTTCCAAAGCAAATTTCAACATTTTAGTAACGTAAAGAGGAGTTGTGAGGATGTCGTCTTCCAACTGGACGTAATACAAGCCACGAGATTGGGCATACATCATTAGAAAAGAATAATCTAAATTTTGTTTTGTTCTCCATCGGACTCGATCGATCGGATCGTTCAGCGTCACGCGCACTTCGTTCAGATCAGGATAGAAGCTTGCCGGAGGGGAAATGACTTCCAATAATCCATTCTGTAACGCATCACCAAACCTAAACAGAACGAATTTAATGAATTGACCATGCAATCAAGAAAATAGAGGACTCTTACTGTCTCCTGATTTTATCCGTGATGGTTGTGACGTATTCCATGTCAGTCTAAGAAAAAGAAGGGTCATATTTACTCATTAGCTAATGGAATATTTTTAAAATAAATTAATAGAAACAACCTCTGCTATAAAGACAATTATCAACGTCATGTTTTTCTCCTCTTCGTTCATCGATTCAATCAAATTCTGCAACGTGGGAAGAAGATACGTTTGTGATTCTCGTTTGACCGTGGGGACACCCAACACAACCGAAGCTGTACAAAAAATATATGGGTTACAAATTGAATGAGGAAATTATAAAAATGAAATATTTACGGACCATGAGATTTTCCTTGACCGAGAACGGAAGCCGGAACGGTACTCAACGGATCATTTAGCAGGTAAGGTAGAAAGGAAAAAATGTTGGGCAACCGCAAATTCTGGCTCCGGGTGGGATCCAGCAAAAGACGAGCGACTTCGGGTAAATTTCCATCACTGCTACTGTCTATAAACAAGAGTAAACAGAAGATGGCATGTTATTAAACACTCAACAGTACTTGTAAATGATATATTTTATCTTACTCCATGGGAGCGATTGGTTTACATGCTGCGTCAAGAGAACCAGATCTCGCCGCCGTGCCTGATTAATCATCTCCACTTGAGAAACGCGTTGGCGGAGGTGAGCGATCTCCGCAGTGAGCTCCTCCTCCAGATGAGCACCACCTAGAGATCAAATTGTGTATTCAAATTTGATTACATAAAAAAATTTGAATTGTAAAGTGAGACATACTTTCATCGCGCTGGAAGAGGAGAAAAGTGAAGGGAAGACAAACGACAGCGAGGAGGACCAGGGCAATCCGTTTGTGCAGTCGACTCGCTTTGAGCATGGCCAGGCCTAGACTAATTCCCCTGATCGTCAAATGAAGTCAGCGTCTGCACGATGCTTTTTATCAAGGCACAATCCAGATCAGGGAAAACCTATATTACATTTTAAAAAGAAATTTTATATAGGTTGAAAAAAAGATTAGATAACAAGAGGGAATGAGCTGTATAACCTGCACGCGTAAACTTCGGCCTTTCTCATTTTAAAAAATTGCATTTCTTTTAACACATGTCTTATGTTCATTCGATTAATGATAGCGGTAGAAAGATAAATCACTCGTTTAATTATATCTTACAAATCGTTTCATATGAATGGTTTAGATGACGTTTTTTTAATGACATCACTTTTTTCTGAGAGCAAGGCAGCTAGAGTGCTAGACGACGCTAATGGATCGTATCACGTGAGGGTGCAACACCTGTGTGATACTTAAAAAGTCATAAACAAGCAATGAGAGCACAAAGTTATAGCTAACTAACCCTTTTCGAGTTACTCCGTTCATACAGTCAACTTTATAGTAGGCCATAAACTCCCAATATCAAAACGGAATCAATTTACTGTAACACCTTTGTGATTGGAAGGTATCGTAGAAATTCTATTTCTCGGGAAGTTGTAAGCTGGATAACGACCACAACCGTAAAAAATGCGATTGGAACGGACAGATATGAATCAAGAGGGGATTATAAGATATCTAGTAGCCTTGGAAAAGTAAAGAATTTGTTCACTGGACTGGATTTAAACTTGAGGACAATAAAAAGAGACAGTAGCGCAGTGGACGACTGCATTGACTTGTGTGAAAGACGCCGGGAAAAGAAAGCGGAATATAGCCCTTTTACTTTATTTTTTCCCTTGAGCCCCATCGATCCAAGCATGGACTAGGGGTCTCTCCTAATAATGCAAAAAAAGAAGTTGAGAGAAAGATAGGGAAGTAAAAAAAGAATCCTACATAGAACGATTTCAACGCTCCGTTTCTTTCCTTTACTTTCTTCTTTTTTTCCAATGAATAATTTGTCAGCAAGCTGGTTGACAGAAGCAGATTTTCCAGTTTTGTACGAAAAGCCGTTCAATTTGAATGGGACTTATTTGTAAGGAGAGGGACTTAGGTAAAGCCACAACTTTCGTTCAGAACATGATTGGCTCTTTTCGTAGAAAGAAATTGGGGTCTAAAATGGGCTTTCGTGCTTTTGTTGATCTAGTGAGCTGTTTGGTACCGAGGCGATCGATAATCATCTTAGCACTCATTCGTGCGTTTACCTACAAAAAGATAACTACTTCCTTGTCATCACAACTACTTTAGGAGTAGTAGGCTACATGTGTGTGTGTATCTCAGTTGGTGTATCTTCTGTAGACAAAAATAAGGAAGCTTACTAGAGCCTAAAGTGCTTTACATCCGGACGCAGCTTAGTTAAGATCTAAAGAAGTTTTCTTTCCTAGAGTTGATGGCTTGAAACATGACTCAAAAGATAACAAACAATTTAGGGCATTATATCCATTTTCTATGTATAAAGTTCTAATGACTGGGAACCATAACTAGGACTCTGCCTGCTTCAAGGTAGCTACATTTTAAATAGGTGGAAAAGAGAAAGTTGTATCAACTATTAAGAAAGTAGGTACACTATTAGCAGTGTTCTAGCATATTCTTTTGGGATATTATGAGCAGATGGGGTAGATAAACAGCTTACATTTCCCAGATAAAAGAAATGGATTGTTGATTTCCTTGGACCAAGCAAATTTACATTGATGACACTATTAGAAGAGCCAGCAAACCCATTGTTGTTCTAGGGCACTAGTTCAATAATAACAATGAAACCATGCGAATGAAGTTTTGTCACTAATTCATATACGTTAAAACTGTGGCGATAACGTTTACTTTCACTCACAAAATAGAGACACTCGACTGTCTCTAAATCCTGTAACGTTGAAAAAGTTGAATTCGATAGCATGCGTGATCCGAACGCCTCTGCGTGAGTAACTGTTTCGGTTGCTTTCCCTTCACTTCAACTACTTCACTGGGTGGATAAGGGGAGGGGGGAGGGACTACCGCCCAATAGAATCTGAGAATATTGTGTTCTAGCAAATTTCAGGCCCAGCATGCAATGGTAAAAAGACGCTGGACGTTCTGTTTAAAATTACGACCAAGTCGAATGTTTTTATTTATCTCTTAGCCAGACATATTTGTGTTATTATTATTTATGAATAAATAATAATAGACATAATAATTTTAATTTAGACTCCATACGAAAAGAAAGAGAAAATCTGATAAACGGGAAAACCATGCCTTGTCTAGTAGTGACATCTGTACGACTTCCTAACCGACAAATACTCGCACTCTTATATCAGCTGACTGTTCCCTATGATTTCTATTTGAGTCGTGTTGTCAACATACCAAACGCTGACCAAACGTGAGTACTGAGTAGCCGACAAAAATTGTGACTCGGTTATCTCAGATGAATTTTTACTTTTTCGAATTGAATAAAAAGTGTTAACAATGGATCACGATTTCCTTGCCGAGAATAATCTTTGCGGTCAAACTCTTCTTCGTTTGGTTTCCCGAGCCAACGCCACTATAGCCGAACTACTGCGCCTTAAGGACTACATCCCTACCTTATTTCAGTTAGTTTCATGGAATATTACTCACTCTCTTAGCAAACACATATGTTTTTTGTGATGTATTGCATTACATATATATTACATTTTTATAATCTGTTTTATGCTTTCAGGTGTGAGCAAAGTAAATATAATGAGATTATATCTGATTTTCGATATTTCAAGGAGCAAGATGCTTTTGATGCCAAAATAAATGGAAATGATGTATTGATTTATATATACCATTAATATGTTCATAATTGAAATAACACAATGCTTCAATTTTTGTGTTACAGGCCTTGTCCCTTTTAGATGAGGAACTCAGGAAGAATTACACAGAGATCTTGACAAGATTCTATCTTGCTTTTGAAAGTGTTCACAAATATGTCCTTGATCTCAACATATTTCTAAATGATCTAGAAGAGGGAATATACATCCAACAGAGCCTTGAATCTGTGATGCTTAGTGATGAAGGAAAACAACTAATGGTAACTACATTCTTGTTTTTCCATTACATGTTTCTCCATTCAATATTTTTCACATTTCAATACCTGAATCCACCCATACATTATTTCTTTAGTGTGAAGCTCTGTATTTGTATGGAGTTATGCTGTTAGTGATTGACCACCATATTGAAGGTCCAGTAAGGGAGCGAATGTTAGTTTCATATTACCGCTACTCCGTTCAGCGAACCCATTCCAACAGTAAACTTGATGAAGTATGCCAACTTCTGCGGTCAACTGGATTTCTAAAATCCGATCCAGGGAAGAGACCTCTCCATTACCCTGAAGATTATTTCAAGTAATGCATTTAAACTATTTAACAACTCCCAACAACCCAGATATAACCTCCTTTTGATTTAATTCTTGTTAGGAGAATTCCCATCAACAAAAATTTGCTGGATGTCGTGATCGGTCACCTAAGATCGGATGATATTTACCATCAGATTGCGTCTCATCCTCATCCGGACCACCGGAGTACTGCACTTGCTCAGCAAGCTGCTATGCTAGTCATTTGTCTCTATTTTACTCCCGAAATTTTGCACAATCAAACGGCAAAAATGAGAGAGATTGTTGACAAATTTTTCCCTGACAACTGGGTACTTAAAAAAACTTAATGTAATGTTAATCCCAATATTCATATGTTAATTTCAATTCAAATTAGGTTACAAGTATCTACATGGGCCTTATTGCAAATTTAATTGAACTGTGGGAGCCATACAAAGCGGCTCGTCTAGCTTTAAGGAACACTCTTCAGCCTAGCAATATCAAGGAATCCGCCACTAAACACGGACTTCAAACTGAGAAAATGATCGTTCAGTTGGGTCAGCTATTGAAAGAAGGGGTTTTGAATGAAGAATTCCTTTTAGATAACATGCAAAAGTTAATGAATCTCATCCGGCAAGCAAACAATACTCTTCGGTGGATGTTACTTCACACCAACGCACTCACACCTGGTGCGACACCACACCTGAGCTCAAATATATTCTTCTATTTCCTTTTCGTTATTATAATTTATACCTTGTTTTATTAGGTGCCGAATCAATGAAGAAATGTCGACAAGTGAGAGATCAGGTCCTCAGTGACTCCAAATATCAGCCGGTTTTAGTTTTTGAGCTGCTTCTAGTCACGGCAGAGCTCGAGCTTAATGTCCGGGAAACATTCCGTCAACTATTAACGGATAAGAAAACTAATTGGCAGCGCTGCAAGAGCGAATGTGTTGAACGGCTGACGGAACTTGCAGATGTATTTAGCGGAGTTAAACCATTAACACGAATCGAGAAGAACGGTTGTACACTTTTCCTTTTTTTCTACAGAAACATCAGAGAGAGAACTGATTTTATTCATTGGTATCTGGTTTATTTAGAAAGCCTTCAGTCTTGGCTTCGTGAAATTGCTCAGCAAGTAGATGCATTAGACTTCGAAGAAGGTACCGCATCCGGTCGTAAAATGGTTCAGCTCATTTCAGCATTGGAAGAAGTTCAAGGTACGGTACAAACAAAACGAAAAATGCTGACCACAAATTTCCGTCCAATTACTGATCACGCATTTTTAGAATTTCACCAGTTGGATTCCCAGTTACAAGTCAAGCAATTCCTAACTGAAACGCGCCGGAAGTTACACCACATGATCCGTCAAAACAGTATTCGTGAAGAAGTACTTATTACGTTGCAGATAGTGTCGGACCTGAGTTATGCTTGGTTGATCATCGACTCCTATACTGGACATATGCAAACCGCTGTCAAAAAAGACCCAACACTTGTCGGTCGGTTGCGAGCCACCTTTCTTAAGCTATCTTCTGCCTTGGATTTGCCGTTGATGCGGATCAATCAAGCGCGGAGCGCTGACCTTGTATCTGTTTCTCAGTACTACTCCACTGAGTTGGTATCTTACGTACGCCACGTTCTCCATGTCATTCCACAGTCCATGTTTGCTTTAGTAGAGCAGATTGTTCATTTGCAAACAAATGTTATCAAGGAAATGCCGATGAGACTTGACAAGGACAAACTTAAAGACTTTGCTCAACCCGACCATCGATTCCAGGTATTTTTTTTTCATCGATATCTTCTTTTATACATAGAAATTCATTATTTTATCATTTTAAGGTCGCAAAGTTAACTGAATCCGTTTCAACATTCACCGAAGGCATTTTGGCGATGAAAACCACTTTGGTGGGTATTGTGCGATTGGATCCAAAGAGGCTCTTGGAGGAAGGTATCCGACGGGAGTTAGTCACTCGTATGGCCAACGCCTTGCACACCCATCTCTCTTTCAATCCTAAAGCAAGGCCCAGCGAGTTGACTACTAAACTAGCAGCCCTGGGTTCGTCCCTCATAATATTTACAATAATATTTTTTGATCGAGTCAGTCCTAATTTTTCATATGATTTTAGGTGAAATTATGGAGGGATTGCGAAAATCATTCGAGTACGTCCAAGACTATGTCCGTATACAGGGTCTCCGCATGTTCCAAGAAGAAACTGCTCGAATAGTCGGCTATAATGTCGAGCAAGAATGTAACACATTCCAAACTAGCCACGTACAAGATTGGCAGAGCCGCTTTCAATCCACTGCAGTTCCTATTCCCAAGTTTGCGCAGTTTAGTGACTCAAATTCGGCCACTTTCATTGGGCGACTTGCCCGTGAAATCTTACGTGTAACTGACCCCAAGTATAACTTTATAACTAATTTCTACATAGCTTATTATGATGTTTGTTTTTAATTTATTAATTTTTTACTTAATTTTATTTTCATGTAGAACCACAGTTTTCGTCCCATTTACTAACACTTGGTACGATCCTACAAAAAATCAAACTGAAGTGATGAATTTGCTTTTCTTTTCCCAGCTAGAGAGAGGTTTGAGCACGTCTGGTTTAGCTGGATTAGACACCTTGTTCGCTTTTATGATCGCTGCTGAATTGAAGGTATTCTTGATGGATACATTATATAGATTCAAAATTCAAAATAAGAAATGCATTTTTTATGTACACTAACAGAATCTTCTTAATGACTTTAAAAAAGAAGTATTTCGTAATCAAGATGCTCTGGAACTATTGGCGGAGTTGGATCATCTCACAGCTCCTACCACAACTATCATAGGTTTGAATCTATGTCGACTGGCTCTGTTTTACTTATTCAATCAATTCATTCATTTTCAGATCAACCTAGTAAAACATATTGCGTTTATGGAAACCGATTACAAAAATCATTTCCAAATTTGATGGATCGGCTGTTAAAAGTGGGACAGCTACAATTATTACGACGATCATGTTCACATCAGCTGAAGTCTACAGCATCTTTCGATTCAGGATTGCTTTGGCAAGCCCTGGATACCCTCAGCTTGTAAATCGATAAATTTATATTAACTCTCATGGAAGTGATCATCAAGTCCTGTATAATTTAGGTCTGTAGTGAACGACCTAGTCCACGGAGAGAAATGCTTAGACTCGACGTCTCTTTTACCGGAATTGACGGAATACATGCAATGGTCCGGCCTTTACGAGCCACTACAGAAGATTTATGTTCCCATTCGTAGCCTTGACTTGCCCTACATTGCTCATCTGCTCTTCATATTTGTTGTTTCGAATTTACACAAATTCACTTACAGCAAACAATTAGCCGGTTTGACTACTCGACGAACCCAGGACGGCGTGGACGGAGTGCCTTTTGTCGTGGGTTTGGCCACTCTTTTACGCCATTTGGGTCCAGCAAGCGCACAAAAGTGCTGCTGCCTTCTAATCCAATTTGCTAGGTCTCATTTAGAGTTTGCAACCTGGTAAGCGTACCTAATAATACCTATAATCGATTCTCCGATAGTCAATACTAATTCTATGTTGTTTGGATTCTTTATTTAGCACTAAAGAAATCATTTCGGAAATTCCAATCGAATGTGGAACAGCATTGGTCCTGATTGAGCAGTTATCGAAGCATGGCCTCGTGAGCCGCGCGTTCCTCAATTCTCAACTTAACGAAGGGGCCTGGTCCTTGTTGAAAATGTCTATCAACAGTCCTTAAAAAATTCCAAAGTCTTCCAATCCCGCTATCGACCGCATTAATGCCCTTGTCCTTTGAAGCAAACTTTTTCGCATGTCTGCCTCTTGTTAGGTTTCATTTCGTGTTGTATAAACCAATTTAAAACTCTATATCTCCCCCGACCAAGTTAGATGTCGGTAGTCAGTGCGTGTTGTGATGGACTACGAACAAGTAGCGTGCCTTTTGGGTGAGTTTTCTGTTGTAACAATGAATACAATAAATATTTTTTACCCTATTTAACAACATAATGTGCGTCCGTGTTTTTTTTTAAGTAATAAAATTAAAGGACTTGTTTATGAAAGAACGTACATAAAGATTATATGTATTCGCACTTAGTGGGAGTTTGTAAAAACTATTTCAGCAGGAAACTGGTCTTTATCACGCGATCCAACTATTTTCTGAATTGAAATTTTTAAAACCGTCATTTCCAAATGTGTTTTTTTATTATTGTTATTTTATGTTTAACGAGCTCCTTTCTATCGATTTATAGATCTTGGTGCTCTTGTTTGTTACGGTTTTCTTATCATTGGACTTGGATTTTATTACCGCAATGAAGCAAACGTTTACCTAGCCTTCTTCTACCTTGCTAACGGAATCTTAGCCGGGCTGGATGCCTTTCCGATAAATAGGAACGGAGAGCCTTGTCGCTGGATCGGATTCTTGAGTATATAAAGAAAGAAAAATTATTATTGTTTGAAAAAAACTGCTCTCTATACCAATCTCTATTTTTTAAGCTATGTTGGCTTTAACATTGGGATCCGAATCGATCCACCGGAATCAGATCAAACGAAAACGAATGGGCCAACATGGTTTCCGATTTTACCAACCACAGCCATACAAATACAAACTATTTAGAAGCTGTGTCGCAACTATCATAGCATCATTGATTCCTCTAAAATTCTATCGGCACAACCCCAAACTTCAAACGTATTTTTACTTTAAACTAAAATTTTAATTATTCGTTGCGCTTATTATGGTCATTACTTCATCTAGTTGCTTCGTAGTAGCTTCAGCAACACCGAAATTTGAAGAGACCATTATCTCCTTTCTATGGGTTCTCTTTTTTTATCTTCGACCATTAATTCTAACGATCAAACTCTTCCCCGAAGTGCTGATTGCCTGCTACCGTCAAATCACTGTATTGAGACACGAAAGAGAGCTGAGTATCGATTCTAAACTACTCCTTTACAAGGATCACCACCGGAGACTGTACCACATCATTTGCACGCTGGTATCTCAGGATTATAAACCTTTATCGTTATCATCCTTTGAGATGAATTTCTTTATTTGGAAACAGGTATCACAAATTAATCTGGTAGTATGGATTGCCTTGACCGTGCCCTACGTGATTCAAATTGTCTCTCTTGTGGCTGGACTCGACAGTGTCATGCAACTAGGAGACATGTCCCATGAGAACACCATATTATTTATTGCTCTCCGGAGATGTCTACCTGTAACAAATTGTTTTGTTTTACTGTCTGCAATAGCTATCTTCATCTACGCAAGGCTACCCGTTACCAATAATTAATTGAGTACAAATTGAGCTCTCCAATAGTATGATGTATCTGGTACGGAAATTTTTGTAATTATTATTCAAAAGAAATAAAAGCTCGAATAGTTTCCGAGATCGGCTTACGGCAAACAGGGCAATAAGTCATTTGAAGAGCGCAGGTTTGGCAAGTTAGAAGATGTCCACAAGGGCGAAAAAGAGAACACATTTCATTAACGTAGCAAATCTTGCACAAAGATACATCGGTTGATGGAGCTTTTTTACGAACAATTTCTGGAAAAGTGGCTCTTTGAGGAGGAAGAGTCGATGGTAGTCTTGGAATGGGTTCTAATAGGAAATCGCACTCTGGATTGTGTCGACGATGTTCTTCGAGAGGATCATGTTCCGAACACCAGTCTGTTATGATTGTACAGCAGGTGCTGCATTGCACGTGATCTTCTACTCCACGATCTAAAAGAGCCCACAATAAAGCATATCCAATCTTTAATTTGTGCAAAAGTAATCAGAACTAGTGGAGAAATGCTGATGTGAAAAAAATACTTACAGACAAATCCAGCCATTGCTAATTCGGTTGGCGAAGGAGCGCCATCGGGTCCGGGATTCCAGTTTTGGAATGTTAGCAAGCGGGCGGATGCCATTTGCATGCGGAGTTTTGGTAGAGCACGAGCAGATCCGCTCGGGCCAAATTTGTAGAGGAAAGTGCAAGAAATTGCACTAGTAGGTCTTAGAGATGAATAATTGGTTGATACTGTTGGACCAGCCATATCTATGCTCCAGAATTGGAAGATCAATTCAATTACTGGATGGCCCACTGGCTCTATTACAAATGAATACTCTATTGAGTTTCTGGTTCAATTTAAATATCCAGCATACATATCCCATGCCATATTTAATCCTTTGAATATCCAGGATCCATCTTCCTTTGCATCCTTTCGCATTCAACCCTATTCGCAGTAGCTTAATAATACTTTTAAAAACAAAATAAATAACTACTGTACTATAAATCCTGTGCAACCTTGATCGCTTATTTTAAATTGAAACTAAGTACTACAAGCAACACATCAGCCTGAGTAGGCCTATTATTTTTCTTGAATATTTATATTCTCGATAGTACCTCCTAATATCCTCTCGGAAAACTATATATTTTATAATGAGAGAATATTGTGAGATACAAGGAAAGTTTACTCAAAAATATCACTTGTTGAATTTGCTTACTATTGATTTTTTTATCATTTTTCGAGGGCATATTTTCTGATATTTTCCAATGTTGTACTTGCCTTGTAATTAACTTTGTTTGGAATAGAAAATTAAACAACCAAGTTATTGATGCGTTCGTTGTGTATATAATTTTTAACATATACATGGTAGTTGCTGTTGTTAAATAATGGAGCAAAATAAAGTATGAGCTGCCAAATTCGGGGTGAAAAGGTAATTGCGTGTTGTCAACGGCATCAATGTATGCTGGTACATTTATAAATAATCATTCAAAAATAAGTAATATTTTTCTAAATCCGGTAGTCCATTGAAATAACAATTAGGTCGAATGGTTGTAATATAAGATTTTAATTCCCGCTTTTTACTTTCCACTTCCGGAGCAGGAAGAGAAACCAGTTGTGCTGCTGCATGTAGCGGTCAAGGTGGCCGTGTAGGTCGAGGTTGTGGTGGATGTCACGGTTGAAGTACCTAGAGCCACTAACCAACGGCCATTACCCATCTCAGGAGGAGTCTGGAATCCAGGCTGAACCATAAAGGGAATTTGCGTTTCCCGAGTGACGCGCTCCTTCTGCTCAACCACAGGTTCCTCGATCCTTAAAAAAATATAATAAATCAATATATGATACATTAAAATCAAATTAAGGGTTGGTACTTACTTTTGAATGGGGAGGAAGATGCTTCCATCCGCATGCTCCTGATCCTGCTCGTTATAGAAGAGACCTCGCACCTGTTTGTCTCCAGTGACCATCATTCCACGACGACGGCGTCCGGATGGAGAGCAAGCCCTGAGAGTAGCAGTGGAAGTGGTGCAAGTGGTAGAAACCGTACTGGTAGAGGTGGTCGTGGTCGTACCGATCGTGACTGTGAACGTGCTGAAGAAAGAACGGGGATCAAACAACTGTTGAGGGCTCTGAGCCTCTTGAGGCTGGGAGACGGCAGATGCTCTCTCGAACGACGGTTGAGGATAACCTCCGCGGAAGTAATTCTGGAATGGGTAGTAATAGTCGTAGCCGTACTGCGGCTCCGCGTAAGAAACGGCGGCCATAACAGCCAAGGAAACGAGCAGACGGATCATTTTTTTTTTTGCTATGTGGATTTAAATAGAGCGGATGATGTGATGTAACGCGCTAAGCGGTAACCGTATCGTTTTGTTCTTCTTTCAGCGGAAGACTTGCCCTTTATATGTTTCGAATTTGACCGGCCGACCTGTAATACTGAATACCCATCTTTACAAATCAGGATCGCTTCCGGCCTGATGATCTTTTAATTGCTAGTCCCGTCCTAAATGATGGCTCGCGTTCTAGCCCGCAAGTGAAATGAAAACTCGGGGGAAAATCATCAGGTCAATGACCAAAAACTCCGTTTTATCTAATTCCACATTCCTATAATTTCAACATCGTCTATCGCTCTTGTTGCTCAACTTCTTATTGCCTACTCTTGGCATCTCTTTAGGCAATAACAAAATAAAATTTTGAATTACACTTATTATAAAGTAAGAATAATAACTCTATCATTTTGGAAATAACACGAGCTATACACATATTGATGAATGACTTGGGTAAACTTTACATACGGGCGTTTATATTAAAGTGGTAATAAGTATTATGTAACTATCTGGCGAAATTTCATTGGAAATTTCAAAATTATCAAAAGTCCACGTTTTAATACTTTCTAGTTTTATTTCCTAACAGAAAATGGTAATAAAGAAAATATTTGCTGCAGAATAAATATTTAGTTTATTTTAACTGATGTCGAACAATTTGTTTCGACATAATGTTGTTAAAACAACACACTTGGTTTAGTACAGGTAATATAACCATGCATAAAATCAACCTATAGTCAGTTTTTAAGTGTAGGCTTACATAATAATAATTTGATCGCTAGTGATCCTCTTATCATTTCAATTCCGATTTAGCAGCTACTGAAACCAGTGGTACTCTTGCAAAATGCTGTCAATTTAACTGTAGAGGTTGAAGTAGTGCTCTTAGTAACAGTTTTAGTTGCAAAAGCAAAGAAGAGTTGCCGAGCCAATCTGTCTCCAGTTTGAGCTTCAAATCCTGGTTCAATTATGAAAGGAACATTATTGGGAGATTCGCGAGGAACAATCTTCTTCTCTTCCTGTACAGGCTCCTCAATCCTAAAACAAAATTAAGAATCGACAACAATGCAATTTATCTCTCTTGTACTTTAACATTTGAGCTGAATCTTACGTTTTAGGCTGTGACAGGAAAATGCTACTGTCCTCTTTCTCTTGATCCTTCTCGTTGAAGAATAGACCACGTCCCTTTCTATCTCCAGAGAGAATCATTCCACGGCGACGTCGTCCGGAAGGCGAGCAGGTCTTGATAGCAGCAGTTGATGTGGTACAAGTGGTGTAAGACGTGAAAGTAGATGTAGACGTGGTTGTAGCGAAGGTGAACGTAAAGAGCGCTCGAAATTGCGCTTGCTGGGAAAATGGATCCTCTTTCGGTGTCTCGAAGGACGGTTGAGGAAATCCGTTCTGGATACCGCCGTAATTTTGAAAAGGGTTATTATAGTTGCTATTGTAACCGTATTGCGGATCCGCATTGGACGAAACACTAGCCACAATCAAGAGGCTGATGAATGCTATTAAGCTGCACATTGTTTCAATTGATTGCAAGCCGAGCGTAGTTTGCTGGTGCATCAGATCCAATGTTCTAAATACGTTTATTGATCAAAGACGAATGATCCCTTTATATACTGAAGTTCAAGACATTGTTTACACAGTTAACGACGTTTAAAGTTAGATTGATCACTTTTCATTAACAGTTTGACGTGATTTTAATTGAGTTGTAATCTATTTTTTCAATTAGTTTAACAATTCCATCATTTATATCTAACTTTTAAGGTCGTTGACCAAGATTTAGTATAGTAAAAACTAGACGATGACCATCTTTGGCAATTATATTTGTAACATAATCTCTTTGGGCGACAGTAACTGCGATGAAAGATTAGAATATGTTCATTATCCTCCCATCCGCACGAGAAAAGTTTGGGACGATTGCAAGTAAGAATTTGAAACTTTAATTGATGAAATAATAATGAACACGAACACGAAACATTACCATTTTATGCCATCCATTTAATTTCGTGTCGTTCACTATTTGGCGCTGCTACTTGATCTAATTCAAATCTAATGCTCTGCTAACTTATTAAATGTATTGATGCTATGAAACTATATTAAGAGGTATAGTAATACAGTAAAGGAGATAATTATTGCTGGAATAAAATATGTTCTATGTAATTTTTGCTATTGTTGTAGTGTAGTACAGAGTGATAATAAATATGTCAACTAATTCCTGAACTATATATGTTTGGAAGAAGTCAAATAAATGATAATAAAAAATAAATTGTCTTTTCCCTCTAATTTTCTGGTTTCTAGCAGCCACTGAAACCAGTCGTGCAGAAGCAAGTGGCTGTCAATTTAACCGTAGAGGTTGTAGTGCTGCTTGTAGTCACAGTTTTAGTTACGAAAGCAAAAATTTGCCTAGCCAGTCTTGCTCCGTTTGGAGTTTGAGATCCTGGTTCAATCATGGAAGAAGTAGGCGAAGTCGAAATCTCAAGAGGAGCAATTTTCTTCACTTCCGTTACAGGTTCCTCGATTCTTCAAACACGATCAAAACAATTATAAGCATAACATTTAGATTCAATATCTTTTCTTCATACTAGAGAATATTTTAGCTGTAAATATCGTACTTTTTAGGCAGGGGAAGGAAAATGCTTCCTTCTTCTTCCTCATGATCCTTCTCGTTGAAGAAAAGACCACGGCCCTTTCTGTCTCCAGAGAGAATCATTCCGCGGCGACGGCGTCCGGAGGGAGAGCATTTTTTCAAACTGGCCGTCGATGTGGTACAAGTACTGTAGGACGTGATGGTAGATGTGGACGTGGTTGTTGAGAAGGTGACCGTAAAGAGCGCTCGAAGTTGCTCGGTAAGCGAAATGTAGTCTTGCTGTTGCCATCCCTCAAAACCGTCAAAGGACGGTTGAGGGTAGCCACTTCGGAAAAAGTAGTTTGGCACAACAGGGTTGTTGTAATAATTCTGATGTCCGTTGTAAGGCCTCTGCCAGTACTGCGGGTCCGCACGGGTTGAAGCAGCAGTAGCTAAAATCAATAGAAATATGAACCCTAGACTCATTTTCTTTGCTAAATAAGAATGAAACAGTTTTAGTTGTAAATGGAAGGACAATTCTGGATGAGTTTAGTGATCACGGAAGAATGAGCCATTTTATATAAAAGCTCAAAACTTTTGTTTCAAGAAGAAGCCGCTAATGAGGATCTCATTTTTGACTGATTTTTAATTTATGTTGAGAAGATTTATTTATTTGAATTAGGATGTCATACGTCCTGCTGTTTCAATAATTAAAAAGTGTGTTGGCCGAATAAAAGAATAGCAGGAAATGCATATGCAACCATCATCATTACCGTAAAGCAATGGCAACTCTTTGAAAGGAAAGGCGATGAATAATTTTAATTTATTCTTCGTTATTTTTAGAAGAGGCTTATTCTGTTACCCTAGTTGAGTGACGTAAACAATCTCAAGCAATTCATTCATTTACCCATTCGGCAGAAATAATCACAAAATCTCAGTTTAGCGGTGACTGAAAAAGATGAAATTAAGGATTCACGCAGAAAATAAAGTACAGTATAATAGATCAATCAGTTTTTGACCAATGCCCGCAAACGTTAATCGAATTCACTTCCTGCTGTGTCATCCATCAAGAACCTGTCACGATTTCTGTTCTGATCTAATTTCTTTTATTACAACTTTAGAGAGACTTCAGTCCGAGTTCGTTAAACTCGATAAAAAAAAACTTCAGGTAAACTTTTGCTTAATTCAATATAAACTGAATGAAATTATACTAAAGTTGATGACTTCTAAGTCAAATCGAATGAAATCTATTATAATTTTTTTTTTCTGAAAGCTCTTGTGTCAATTTGATGACATTTTCTATCAGCTGCACATCTTCTTATTTGAATACGTCAATCATACTTCACTCAACGTGCATCAAAATTATAGCTGTGAGTATGTAACACAATCTCATTTAACTATTAAAAGGTCACTAACATAAATATATTTTTAAATATCAATTCTCTGTAGAAAATGTGGCATTTAAGTTTTACTCAGATTCATTTCGATTATCTACAGTATATATAAGTTTAAGAGAAGAAAGGTAACAATTGACTTAACCCCTTTTTAAATTTGCAGTCAATAAAAAATCTAGTCAATACTAATATTGTAACTCTTATAAATATAAAAACGCAATACCAGTCATACTTAAAATTTTTTTACTCGCGGTAAGATATTTCATACTATATCAAGATCCAACGATTCCCTATTTGAACATTGTTGTTCTATAATATAGCCATTATCATGAGAAAAATGTTATGTTTAGCAAACATTCTTATATGTGATAACATTTAATTACATCTCATAACCATTTTGACGTGAAAAAGACTTGGTGTGTGTATAACAGTCCCGTGTCATCTAGTCAGAAGTGACTGATGTCCTCGTCGGCCGTCGTACCTCAGCGGGACACGAGGATTATTATACATAAGCTATAATACCGATTTTTTGTTTATGTTAAGCATCAAGGTCTAGGACAGACGTCTGGGTCGGTGGATTCCCTCTGAGGCGTCCTCCGATGAGGTGGATGATGTCCGTGAGATGTTGGTGGAACCAATCCCGCTTTCCGCGCGTACCTATATGATTGATGGTCAAGAACTCAACATCACGTGCATATCACTCGGTTGAGAGTTCGTCGTACTCACGGGCAAAAGGAGCATAACAGGTAGACAGCACAAAGATATGAAGAAATATTAAATTTCGTCTCGGCTGTGCTGCGCCGATGACGATCCATCATTCAGCAGCGTCGAGCGCCGCCGGAGGAGAGCGATGAACTCGCATCAACTGAATGAAGGGCGAGGGAAGAATAAAGAATTTCTTCAATTATACTTTTACATCTTAGATATGGAAATCCAATCAAGTTTTTTTTTTCTTTACAAGCTGTCAAGTGCACGTCTGGGAACCTTGAGTAGGGGTACAACATATGCAAAGTAGGCCAGACGCAAAGAGGTTATTGGCACGATTGAGACTTTGTATACTTTCTTCCGGGTTAGTTTACTGAGAAATGATTTCAGATAAAATCAAATCAACGTTTATATTCACTACAGCACTTAAGTCAAGTATTTTTAACAGTTCCATTTCCCTTTTCCTGGTGTAAGGAAATTCACGGTTTTTTATTAATAAAATTCATGGAACTCCCTCGCTCTCAAGAGTTTTGAAATATACCTAGAAGATATATTTTTGAAGATGGATGAACGTCATGTGGGGTGACAGGGGGATGAAAAAGAGGGATGAAATATCACTTCAATCAAAGTTATGACATGCTGTGTACACCCTCCAACATCATCATGGGGTGTATGAGGGAGAACTATATAAAGGTGAGTTCACCCTCAGTTAAAAGCCACAGAACAGTCTTCACCCTCGTCGTGAACACTAAATTCACCCTCTTCTAAAGTTATCTTATCTTTTATTTTTGTAATAAAATGATTTTTATTTGCTTAGCAACTCTCTTTGTCGCCGTTTGCGGAAAGGCTGATCCTCAGTTTTTC
Source organism: Chydorus sphaericus (assembly GCA_030141595.1). NCBI lineage: Eukaryota > Metazoa > Arthropoda > Branchiopoda > Diplostraca > Chydoridae > Chydorus > Chydorus sphaericus. The sequence continues at coordinate 15,465,437 of CM057928.1, forward strand.
GGCTATCCTGCACCAGTGATGAGCTACTATCCCCCATTTTTGCAGCGTGCCCCTCATCATAACATTCAAGAAGTTAGTGGTCGATTTCAACTCGTCAATCCAATCACCCTTACCATCAACGTTACGACCACTACATCAACCTCCACCGTGACAGCATCTACGACCTGTACAACTTCTACGGCTGCGTTATCCCCATGGTATATTCCTCATGTGTTTTGAACTCTCACTAAACCATCAAATAAATGCACTTATTTAACATTAAAATATTGCGGTTTATGTAGCACTACGGCCGGGCGCCGTCGTCGAGGCCTCTTCTATGATGAAGGAAAGAACCGTGTGCGTCGTGGCCTGTTGTATTCCGAAGATTCGGAGACCGATAGTAGCAATGGCAATCCTGATACAGTACCGTAAGTTTCATTATTTTTTTCAAATCATAGAAATCGACGAAATTTAATTTATGCAATCATTTTTGAATTGTAGATCTGATGAAACTGTTGTAGAGTCATCTCGTAAAACCAGACAGTTTGTTGGATTTGCGCCAGTGCCCAGTATCCAGTCAACAATGATGGGCCCCTTCTATGCTGATGCCAATCTGATGACAGCAGGTGGCCATCAGATGAACGCAGTAGGTAAAATTGAAGGAATATTCGTTCTTCTCGGGACGAGCACCGTGACATCCGTTAGCAGCACCAGCACTACGGTTACGTTGACTGCCACCTGCCTTAGCACCACGTAAGTTATTTTTTGCTAGTTTGAATTTTGATGGGACCGATGTTTAATTTTATTATTTCCTCTATTCCATATTAGCTCATATGCCACTTGCTCTCCTCAGCCTGGAAAGTGATGAGGTTGCCGTATTGAAACAAAAGATCCCGGCGAAACAATATTTAAAAATCACGACCAATATTTATTGACAGTATTTTACGGACCTAAAGTATCTACCTCTCTAAACATTTGTTCAGCTAATAAATAAAAATATGAGCATTCTAATATATTGGCTAATTTGTTAGACCATTTTAGAACATTAGGTAATCTAATAGGCCTTACTTTGGGCTTTTGGTACATTTATTTTCTAAAAGACTGCGTTATCGTCCGAATTATTAAATGATAGAATATTCTCAAGTATTTTTTATCAATATTAATAATTTTGTTTCTAGTGCAGAAATGGTTTTCCAGAAAAAAAATTCACCATCTAAAGTTTTTAGAACTTTGAATTCAATTTAAAAAGTAGAGCGAATCAAACATGAGACATTGTAGGGAAAGATAAGGCCCTTTCCGTGTAAATCTTTGCCTAAATTCACTGACACCACAAGAGCTGTCAATTTACTGACAGATAGGCGGCGTGTCTTTCGAAAAAAACGACGGGCGACCATGAAGGAGCCCGGCCCTGGTAGAGAGGAAACACCGTAAGGCCGAACCGACTAGGATTTTCTCTCATACCATATCCAATATGGATATTTCATCATCTTCAAGGTATAGACCATTGAACTTGTACGTCATGATGAGAAGGCTATGTACCTATTACGTATTCAGAGTCAGGGACAGCAAGCTCAGTTCAAGTTCAGCATCCCTCAAATAAAACATTTCGTCAAGTTACAATCTGATGGTGATTGAAGAGTTGAAAGTTTGTCATGATTCAAGATGTCTAAATGTCGGATGGATTATTATGACTGCGCACTCCACACATTTTTCGTTTATGTTCACATAATATTATGGTTGCATACAGTTTTGAAATATATTGAACTTCACTATTAAATGAAGTCCTTTTCTTGAAAATATAACTATATATTAATTCGTACTTCATATGTCCAATATGTAAAATTTTATGAAGGTTTTCTAGACAGAATGTACAATAATACAATAAAAGGCAGAGGTCAATCACCTCTTCTTATTTTATATTTCGTAATAATCGAGTTCTGTGTAATACTTTATCGTTTGTGTCCTCGTCTTGTTCAATGGACGTACATGTTTGATGATCGGGTAGAACGGCTCAGCACGCTATAGTCTCGTTTGCCTCTAAGCCACTCTTTAAAAAGAAAGAAAATTACACTAATTTCTTTTTTCAACTACGTGTTTCAACTTATTGGATATTTGTTCATCAATTTAATATATAGAATACGCAATTATATGTGCTACAGTTATGATTAATCCAAATTATATTGATAGAAATAATACTTAAACTGCTCGTTTACTTATTATACGCGGTCGACTATATGTTTGTTAGACAGAAAGCTTGCAAGTACCATTTCGTTATTATTTTATTTAAAAAAAAAGTACATATATTTACATCACACTTCGGGTTAAGCTGTTAACGATGGTAGTTTCAATAGCGTATTTGGTTTTACACTTTTAGATGACACGAAAATTAAATATATCCTGATATGTAAATATTTATCATATAAATCATTTTTCAAAGTGGATGCCCTCAAGCAGGATGATACAGATTCATTGCCAACGCAACTAACATATCGATCCAGACCTGTGACAACGTATTAAGTTCAGAATGAGACGAAGTCGAACTATAAATAGTCGCTGTTATTCAACGATAGATTATCATATCACATCCCGACGAAGTACAGATCCCAATTCTCTTCAGCAATATAATCTAAAATGCGTTCCGAAATCGTTTTACTTTTGGTGGTCTTGAGCGTCGTGGCGGCCGCCGATAAGAAGTCCGAGAAGATCGATCCCAAATCTTTCCTCAGGACCTGGACTCTTATCGTTGGTATATTGAAAAATATCAAATAGGGAATTGAAACTAAAAGAATGAAGCTTAATATATTTCCTTATCGCATTTTAGGTAGTGCTACCACTACATCCACTTCGACTTTGACTACCACATGCACCACCTCTACCACCACTCTGTCCACCTGGTATAATTAATTAATTTTCAAAAAAAAAAAATTATTTGATATTTTAATTCTGATTACAGCACTGGTGGTCGCCGTCGTCGTGGTCTATTTTACGACGACGGTGAGGCCGTCGGCAAGTACCGCCGCGGACTCTTCTACAACGATGAGGAGGTCGAAAGCAACGATGGAAGCGTTGTGAAGCGGTAAAAAAAAGAAGCCGAAGAGTCCCTAGTTGCTCATTAATCCTTTAATGCTAATTTTTTTTATAGATCCACCAAGGACGGGTTGAAGCCTATCAACAAGGAAACTTCCAAAGCTACCGAGGAAATCGTTCCTTTCCAGATCCAGTCTGGTTTCAAAGTTCCCGAAGGAGTGGACAAGGACAGTCGTTTTGCTTTCTCATTCGCAACCACCACTGTAACCGTTGTTACTACTACAACTAGCACCTCGTCTCTAACGGCCACTTGTGCTAGCACCACCGGTTTCCCCACTTGCGGCTCCGGCAAATAATAAGCTGCTCTCCTATAACAAACGTCAACTAGTATGGGTCTTTGTAAGCCTATAACTAAAGACCCGAATCGCGCTTATTTATGGCATTCATAATAGTAGTAAATCAACCAATTAATACCTATGACAATACAAAGTTCAGACATGCAACTTAATTTATATTCATGCTTAAGTTGTTTGCAAAAAATATATATTAATCATAATAAAGAAGAGAGATGAACTCTTAATTAGACATAATAGCTCCTTTCAAATAAAAATGAAGAGAACACGGTACATACGAGATAAAACGAGGATCATTTCACTTTGAAAATATATGTATAAAAGTATAAGCAAATAATAGATTGACATGATAAATTCTATACTATACATTCATAAATTTCGCTTACTACATTTCGCTTTCAAAGCTAAAATTACACTTACCAATATTGATGAGTAGTTGCGTAAATTGAATGGTTGTCCATACTACATAGGAATATAGCAGCAGTTTCCTTCAAATATTAGGCACAGCTTGCTATAACCTAGGAATCAATCTTTTATAAAAACAAGATAAACCCTTAGAGTGAAAGCAATATGTATAATTCTGGTCTAATAAATATCTGGTGCATGTGCGCAAATTATCAACATTTTGCATAAAGCTGGCAACGAAACGGTTTTTATTTTTACCGAACCGAGACCGTAACGCAATTTCTTCTGTAAATAATTTTACGTCCGCAACCGATCTTGAAACCCAATCGGTAAGGGCTCAATCCTTACCGAAAGGAGAAATCCTTCAATAAATATGTTAGCAACTATTTCATGTACCCTAGCCGTGTCAAACATAGGCTTCATTTACATAAGCGCCCCAAATTAAATTAAAGCAGAATAATTAAAGATTGTGTTAGAAGTCATCGAAACTGCACAGTATGATTTTCTCCGGTTTCGGATCGATGAAATACGAAACTTCTCTGTACAACTTATGGCGTCACCATCTATTGAATACGCCAAAGTTTAGTTAATGCCAGTAAAGAAATATGTGAAAGGTCGTCATCTACATCGAAATAGAATTCATATTGCCCTCAAGCTAGATGATACAGTTTCATTCCTACCCTTACTATATCCTATCGATTCAAATAGGTATAATGTTCGGGGGACGCAGTTCAAGTATAAATAGTCGCTGCTATCCAACGAATATTTATCATACGACATCTTGGCAGAGCAACGATCTCCAGTCTCTCAAAAACTATTCAAGATGCGTTTCGAAATCATTTGCCTTCTCGTAGTCTTGAGCGTTGTGGCCGCCGCCGATAAGAAGGCTGCTGAGAAGCCCGATTCCAAATCTTTCTTCCATACCTGGAACATCCTCGCTGGTAAAGTTTGAATGTAATCAAATTGGAATTATAATTAATGTTATTGTTGATTCAATAGGTACCTCCACCACTACATCTACCACGACCGTTGTAACCACATGCACCACTTCTACCAGCACTCTGTCTACCTGGTATAATTTATAAAACTTTGTATCATTGATGGCTAGATATAATTTCATTTCATTGTCATTCTAATGATAATAGCACTGGTGGTCGCCGTCGTCGCGGTCTCTTCTATGACGATGGCGAGGCTCTTGGAAAGAATCGTCGTGGACTCTTCTACAACGAGCAGGAAGTTGAAGACAAGGACGGAAATGTCTTCCTTGTTAAGCGGTAAGTCCCATAGTAATGTGGAAATCAATAAATATACTGATATATCTATGCATTATTAGAGCTACCAAGGATGAGTTGAAGCCTATCAACAAGGCTACGAATGCCAAGAAACCTGAAGACATCATTCCTTTCCAGATCCAGTCTGGTTTCAACGCTCCCGATGGTTTGGACAAGGTTCGTTTTGGTTTGAGCTTCACAACGACCACGGTGACCACTTTCAGTACCGTGACCAGCACCTCCACTTTGACGGCCATCTGCAACAGCAGCACCGGCTTCCCCCTTTGCGGCTTCACCGGCAAATAAGCTCTAGGTTTCTCTTATTGCGACCATGCCAATCTGGACATCCCAGTTTCCCTATGAACTTTACTGCAGTTATTTATTGCAATATATACCATCAATACTAAATACAAAGAACAAATAAGCAGCTAATTTTGTGTCGATCATATTTATTCGTTTAAAAAAAAATAATGACAACGAAGAAAATACTTTCTTAAAAGCCTATATAAGCTACAAAATATTTGAAATAATAAGGTTTCTACCTTCGGGTCTTGGGTCAAAATAATCACTTGGCCTCTTTGGGTTTGAATCAAGCAACCTAAAATATTATGGAATATTATTTTCTGAATGAGAAACATTTAAATGAATTTACTACTATGTGTTATTCAGAAAATGAAACGAAAAGGAGGATTGATTTAACTTTGACGATATTTATCATTTCTTCAGGATAAAATTATATCTTTAAAAAAATTATCGCATATACAAAGCACATTATACCAACTCATCTTGAGTTCTCGATCGTACATAGAAAAAAAAGCCAACGTGGACAATTTGCGGTGCTGGCATTTTGGATGATACCCAAATAAGGGTGGAGTTAGTTTCCATACCGCCAGGACGCAGAAATGTCAACTTCCTTTTTTTTACATATTGAGACTTTCACATGACCAATAGGAAAAGCCCGAGGACAGAGCCAATCCGAGTGCTTTTAAAAGATGGTTTCCTCCTATATTTTATTATGCCCTTGAGCTGAATTTTGGTCGTCACAGTCGTCGTTTTACATGAAGAGATTTCATATATCACGGCCTCTAAATGTCGAGTATATAAAGGAGGGATTCGATGTCTAAAAGTATCACATTCACATCCCACAACCACCAAGATGCGCTACGAGATCTACATCCTCTTGGCCTTTGCCGCCGTCGCAATGGCCCAGACCAAAGACGCTCCCAAAGTTGATGAGAGCTTGGACCGCTCTTTCTTTAACTTCACCACCTTCACCCTCTTAAAGTACTCCACCACCTCTACTTCCACCTTCACCTCGACCACCACCTGCACCACCTCCACTGCTTCTTTGTCCGCCTGCACTGCTGGTCGCCGTCGTCGTAATCTCTTCTACGACGAGGGAGAGGCTCAGGGTAAGGTTCGTCGCGGTCTCTTCTACAATGATGACGATAAGGACGAAAGCGCCTTCATTTCTGGGTAACAGCTAGTCTCTTTTTGTAAATGATGATTATTTTATTTATGTAAATGTTTTTGAAATAGCTCTGATGACCCCGTCGATGAGGTTAAGGCAGCAAAGAAGCCCGCATCCGTCAACAAGGCCAAAGACCAAGTCGTTCCTCTTGAGATCCAGTCTGGTTACGCACTTCCTGATGGCGTTTCAGTGAATCGTTTCCTTTTGGCTTTCGGTACCTCCACCATCACTTCCGTCACCATCACCACCGCTACTTCCAGCATCACGGCCACTTGCAGCTCCGTATGTTCATCTATCTGTTTAATTCATTTTAATTTTCCAAAGAAGCATGAATTGAAATATTTTAATCTTACCTATCGATAGATCACTGGTTTCTCTACCTGCGGTACTTCTGGCAAGTAAGCGCTGAGAGAAGACTTACCAAGATCGTCAAGGATGTTACAGTTTCCTCCATTATTACCTTAAATATATTTCTGTGCACAAGACTGCAAATCAAAAACGAGACATCAAGAGCCGACTTTGTATCCTATTCTATGTAGATGATCCCGTCAATACGTTTCCTGTTGTGATGATGTTGCGGGGACTATTTATCTGATTTGAAATGAAATCTTTCTTGACAATTTGCAATACATAATTTAGCAGCAAACCACTATATCGCGTCATTTCTAATTCAATGAAAATAAATAGTATAACAGCCGAGGAATAAGCTCACAATGACTAATTAGATCAAATTTCAAACATCGTACTATAATTGCAATCCTACGACGAAAAAGACTATTAATCGGGAAAGCCCTTTGAAGATTTATTTTAAACCTGTTTTCGTTTTAATTAAACTAAATTATCATTAAATGTTGTGTATAAGTGAAGATTACGAATAAGATAATTCTTTAACCAATTTACTAGTTTTGTTTAGGTTTCCTGCATTTATAGAGAAAAAACTTTTACAATACCGGTATAGCTTTCCTAGATTGTCGTGTTGCTTCTACTTAGTAATTTAGCATCTATGACACTGGTATAAAAGGGATGAAGTCAATAGCTCAACCTCACACTTCAACCGATTTCTCGTTCAGCAATATGCGCTTCGAGATCTATATCCTCATATCTATCATCGCCATCGTTTTAGCCGGAAAAGCTGGCACCTCAAAAGTTACCGAGCCGAGCTTAGACCGCTTTTTGTGGAACCTCACCAGTATCCAAACATTTACTCTTGTGAAGAAAACAACGACAACGACTTCGACCTTCACGACAACCACCACATGTACCACTTCGACTTCTACATTGTCCGCCTGTACGGCCGGTCGCCGTCGTCGTGGTCTCTTCTACGACGAGGGTGAGTCTCTGGGTAAGGAGCGCCGCGGTCTTTTCTACAATGATGAAGACAATGAGAACAAGAGCGGAAGCATCTTCCTTGCTAGGTACTTAATAAGAAAATTTATTCGTTCTCTGTATTATTGTATAAAATAATGCCTGTTACAGAAACGGCTCCGATGACCCAATTGATGAGGTAAAACTCAACAAAGTACCCTCGCTCTCTATTAATGAGGACGAAACCGTACCTTTAGAGGTTCAGTCTGGTTACTCCCTTCCTGACGGGGTCCCTGCAAATCGTTTCCTGTTGGCACTTGCTACTTCCACTTATTCTTCCATCATCATCGCCACTTCAACCTCGACCCTAACAGCTACCTGCAGCTCTGTATGCGCTAAACACTGTCATATTATTTCTTAAGGGGAAGAATTGTAGGTTGACATTTTGTTTTTTTCCATCTGAATAATCATAGACTACCGCCTACCCGACTTGCAGCTCTTCCGGCTAATAAGCTAAATAAGTGTTGAGAAACCGGTTAACCAGAATCAACCCAGAATGGAATTATAAACTCTTTCGTCCGCTGCCGCCGTTTCTTTTGCGCTTTCTTTTGCACTAAGACTTATAGACACTATTTAACCGATTAAAAATGTCAAGCTTTCTTTATTCAATAAACAAATAAGCAGACAATTAAGGCTCATGTCATCACGATGTATTATTTTTGGAATATACTGTATATTTGGAATTTATACTTTATATATTTAAAAATATAAGTCGACCAAAGGTCAGAAACATTTTTAGTTGCGCACGTTGGTTCGGAATCGTAGTTTATGTAAAATTAATCACTATGCTTTGAAACGTTTTTAATTAAAATGTAAAATCAAATTGAAAACTCCATGAATTTTACATTTTACTGACTTGATAATGTGGCATGATGTACAAAGTATATTCCATAATAGGCATACTTTATGCCTGTCTCTGATTCGATGGATTGTCGACCGATCAACAACTACTCACATCAAACAAATGTCAACGAATACCTTTTTTAAGAATAAGAATATTCCGTCACTTGTCACCTCAAATAAAATATTCAATGAGGCCAATGGCATAAGGCTGAAATAATTACTTCTTAAAGGCAGTTGAACTTTCGAGTGAATACGATTCAATACCATCATTTTCAAAGCAAAATTTTATCACATGTATTCATCGACGATAATATGTTAATGATGTTGTATCAGCGTCGATTATTTCTCATCATCCTCTTTAAGTAGGCGAATGGTACCGGTAGTCCGATTCATTGGTAAAACCTATTTAGCTATCTAGACTAGCTACCAAAATGATTAATTTTTTAAAAGACTGCAATGAACAATAATTCCCGTGCTATTTTCTATAGAGAAAGTTCGACTGCCGAACAGAAGAATCATAAGCAGAACCGTTCCCGTCTTCTTTTCCATACAGCGAGGAAAAGATGAGAAGATGGAGGAAGACGATATTTAATTCCGTGAGATTCGGGCAGATTATCTCCTTGGTTACGTTTGTTACGTATGTCATGTTTGCCGATGACACACCTATGAATTTTAAATTTTACTGACTATTTAATATTGCCTGTCTGATTTGATGGATTCCCGACCGTTCCGCAACGACTCGCATCAAACAAATTTTTAAACAATACAAACATAAAGAAAAAAAGGAAAAAGTTGTACCAACAGCCCAACACCCGTCCAAATTCAAATAGGATGCACTATTGAATGAGGTCAATGGCATATTAGGATGCTATCATTTATGGTGTAAGTCCTTTAAAAATTATGCATGCAATATTTTGTCTGCGTGTCCCATTCTGCGGATCGATGATCGTTCAACCACAACGCGCATCAAACAAATGTCAGCAAATACATGTATAAGAAATCTCATCATCCGCAGTCATCCTCGTGTTCTTCTATTCAAATGTTCAATGGGGTCACTAACCTTCTATTGAGAATTATAATGAGATCAATGTTGAATATAATTTACTCTGAAAAGATTGTTGAACTTTTAAGTAAATAGTTATTAGACGATATCGCAGCATTAAAAACTAAAGTTTACTTTTAAATGGCTAAATTTACACTAAACAAAAAAATGAATGAAAAGAAATTAATGTTTTTCATGAAAATGGTAGTAAGGTTGTAGGCAGTTTTATTTAAAACTTTCTTTTACAAATATTCAAATTGCCCAATATGTGACAGTTGGGTTCTTATCTTGCATTCGCTCAATAAGCATCTCGTATACAGGTCGCACTTCATCTTATATAAAAGGCAGAGCCTAAGCCTTTTCCCCCAGCACATTTTTGACCACCGTCCTGTTTCAAAATGCGCTTCGTGATCTACTTGCTTTTGGCTTTGGCCGTGTTGGCCCATGCTCAAAAGAAAGATGAGAAAAAGGCCGTCTCTGGCATTCAAAAGGGCAACAAAGACGATTCTCGATCGTTTTTTACTACCGCTTGGACTCTGCTTAAGGTAAATAACTTAATCTTAGATATTCGACAATAAATTATACCTTCCGTAATAATTTATTTTCTCTCTAACTCAGTACACAACCACAACCACCTCTACTTTTACGTCAACCACCACTTGCACCACTTCGACCGCCTCTTTGACCACCTGCACGGCCGGCCGACGTCGTCGAGGTCTTTTCTACGATGAAAAAGAAGCTGCCGGACGGGACCGTCGTGGTCTTTTCTACAATGAAAATGAAGATAAAAAGGAAGAAGGCAATGCCTTCCTTGTTCCGTCCGATGACCCAGTTGAAGAGGTTCAGTCCATGAAGAAAGACGATGGAAGCAACTTGATTCCGTTAGAGATTGAATCCGGCTACAAACTGCCCGATAACTTGAATGCCAACCGTTTCTTCTTCAACATTGGAACATCTACTGTAACGAGTGTCAGCATCTCCACTACTACTCTAAGCATTACGGCTACCTGCTCTTCCGTTACCAACTTCGCCACTTGCGGAGCTTCCGGAAAATAAGAACTTTGTATTTGAAAAGGAAAATAAAAGATATTATTTAAGTTAAGCTATTTTTTCGCAAATCGCAATTTTTTGGCTTATTAAAATTTATTGAGCATTTAAATACATAAAAGACACGGAAAACGGTACTCATTGTAGGGCTAAATTTACTTACGCGTTGTTGTATATTTTCATTGATTACGTAAAGAATACTTTTTCATTCAATTTTAATTATTTAATAATGAATGTATATTGTTACCTTTTAATGTTTGAATAAATAATAATAATGAAAGCATTATGGATACATACTTTGTTTCGTAAATTATTCTTTTATGAACCATCGATCGTTCAGAAACATTCGACTCATACAATAAAATGTCCCAAATAAATTTAGAATAACTTTATTACATTTCGTCTTCTGCATAGATATGTTCGCCGAGTTCAATTGCGACTTTTAGGGGACATGATTAAATTTAATCTCGTAGATAATCATTTATTGGTTGCTGTTGACATAAAATAGTCAACTAAATCCTCGGTGCTCCATATAATCGAATTCAATTTTTTTAATGTTCGAACGATTTTGTTTACATCTTTTAAATTTTAGACAAGTATTTAAAATCCTATCGATTTTTAAAATCACATTGTTACCAATACGGTATTTTGGCTTAAACATAGTGGCTGGCTTTCTTCAGACGAGTAATGAAACGTGGCCGCCTGTTCAAACCGGCTTACCCATACAAGTTTTGCATCGCATGTCCTTTTTTTGAACCTTTCTCGTGTACTCAACATGTCCAATGTGACAGCTGCGCGTTCACCCAATAAGCCTTATCCAATACCATTCGTATTCACAATGTATCTCATCATGTATAAACAAGATCATATAAAAGGAAGAGTTGGAGCTTATTCTCAGTATTCTGTTGACCAGCATCCTGTTCTGAAATGCGCTTCGTGATCTACTTGCTATTGGCTTTGGCCGTATCGGCTCATGCTGCTCAAAAGAAGGATGAGAAAAAGGACAGCCCATCACGATCTTTTCTTGGTACCACTTGGACTCTGCTGAAGGTAAATCATTTATTATTAAATAATGCAGCATTGTTTATATAAAGAATAACGAATATTTTTTAAATGACTTAAACTCAGTACACGACCACTTCAACTTCTATTTTTACGTCAACCACCACTTGTACCACTTCGACCGCCTCTTTGACCACCTGCACGGCCGGTCGTCGTCGTCGTGGTCTCTTCTACGATGATGGTGAGGCTGTTGGAAAGAACCGTCGTGCTCTTTTCTACAACGAAGAGGACGCTAAAAAGGAAGAAGGCGATGTCCTCCTTGTCAAGTCCGACGATCCTGTTGATGAGGTCCAACCCGCAAAGAAAGGCAGTGCCAACGTCCTGATTCCGTTGGAGATTGAATCCGGCTACAAACTGCCTGAGAACTTGAATGCTAACCGTTTCTTCTTCAACATTGGAACCTCTACTGTCACGAGCGTCAGCATTTCCACTACAACTCTTTCCATTACGGCTACCTGCTCTTCCGTTACCAACTTCGCTACTTGCGGAGCTTCCGGAAAATAAAAACGTTCTTTATTTAACAAAAAAAAAATATGACAGAGCGGCAAACATAAATTATGTGCCTTATTGGCATCTTTGATAGAAATAAACTAATTGAGCATCATAATAAGAAATCTAGGCTTATTTTTTTCCTTCTCCGTTGGATTCCGATGAAAGAATTAAAAAAATGTTGTAGAGACGAGAAAGTATACAAGTTATAGCCTGAATGATTTTAATATACACGCTACATTATACCAATCTATCAAAAATTAAGGAAACAACGAGGGGCAACCAACTCTTAAAAAAAAATCTTGTGCGTAAAAGTAGGTAGGCCTACGGTATAAAAGGAAGAATAAAATGCATGAAAAACAAAGAAAGGGTGGTAAACGTTGGTAATCTTCTTACTTGGTACTAAAAAAAAATCGGTAAATTTAGTTACGGTTCCAACTATTTCTCTTTACAACTACTCTTTAGTTGTACGTAATATACCGTACGTTTTTCCTACTCCTCACACGAGAAAGTTATTTAAAAATATAAAGTCGCTTGCCTCTCGGGAAACTAATACAGATATTTGAATGTTGTAATTTTCAAATTTGCAAATATTTTTTTTCATTTCACGGACAAATATCGCACATCGAAACCCATATCGCAAAGCATAAACTCTTTATTTTATTTGGTTTTTGTAAAACTTTTTATTCATAAATTCGAAAAAAATATTTTCACTTATAAAACTGATGGTAAAAAAGAAGGGAAATTAATTTTCAAGTCAGAGTTAATAATATGAATGAATTTTTATGTTAAAAAAATGGAATCAAACTATTTTAGATGTATACACTAATACTCTATTATTAAATATTGGCTTTTAGATTTTTTGCTTTCAAGATTGTTGTTCAATCAAGAGTTCTTGAATAATCGTATATTTTATGGTGGAGATCACAAATAAAAAAAGTGATGAAACGTTGTATGATAATATGACACATGACCGAGGTGACTTGACAAGAGACGGTCAACGCCACGTAAGGATTATCCGTTATCGATTCAGCACCACGATGAGTATAAAAACGCCGATGTGAGGCTGAAAGAAGTACCAGTTGCCCATTCTCTGACTCTCATCTAGCTTATTCTCGCAGCTCCGCCTTCGACAAAATGCGTTTCGAAATCTTCATTTTAATCGCTTTGGTTGCCATCGTCTCCGCTCAAAGTTCGAAGAAAAAGCCGGTCGTTGACGCTCCCAAGGTAGATGACAGCCGGTCTTTCGTCTCCGGCTTGAACTTCACCACCTTCACTCTCATCAAGGTATCCTCATATTTATAAATGTTTTAAGTAACAACCTCTGATGTAATATTTAAATATAGTGGACCAGGACCTCCACATCGACCCTTACATCCACCATCACTTGTACCACTTCGACTTCCGCTTTGACCACCTGTACGGCCGGTCGTCGTCGTCGTGGTCTTCTCTATGACGCTGGAGAGTCTGTTGGAAAGAACCGTCGTGGTCTTTTCTACAATGAAGCTGATGAGCATTTCCTCCCCAAGCGGTAAGATAGAATTTTTTAAAGTTTAAGATAAATGAGTCCATATTTATTTCCTGTTTTAAACATGATGGTGGGAATTATAGCGAAGCCAATGATGACCCCGTTGAAGAGATCCAGCCTGCCAAGAAGGCCGACAACAACGAACTTATTCCTTTGGAAATCCAGTCTGGTTTCACCCTGCCTGAAGGCGCCCCATCCAACCGCTTCTTCCTTACTTTCGGAACGTCCACTATCTTCAGCTACACCATCACGAGTAGCACGTTCACATTGGTCGCTTCTTGCTCCAGTGTCACCAACTACCCATCTTGCGGATCCGGCAAATAAAGTTACTAAATGCGAAAGCGAGTGGACTGCGCATCTTGCATTGATTATCCACTTTCAACATCTTATACATTATTTATAATGATGATAATTCATATGGGCCCGGCTTTTATCCAATAAACAATTTATCACAGCATTTCAAAGATTTTTTTGTCACTATATTTACAATTTATATACATAAACATTTATTTCTTAGTTGAAACAATGTATACATAAATATGTATCAACTAAGTATACATACTTTAGTTTGAAAAAAAAAAGTTTTGAAGAGGAAGAAGAAAATAGTTTATAAAAGTTTCTGAGAGAGTTTCTGTTTAGAATTTTGTTCCACTTTCACTTGGAAAAAAGGGAACAGGCCTACTTATAGCTTTCACCTTCATTGGTGTACATTAAAATGTAGAAACATAAAGACTGTTGTGTATTATTCATGAATAATTTTTTTTGTGATATATGGCTGTTTCCGCGTTTAAATATGATGGAAAATGGTTGTAGAAGATTGGTAACGTCAATCAAATATGAAATGCAAAGTTGTTGAACTTGCTGTGTCTTCTTTTGACGTTTTCAAGGTTTAGTGTGTACATATACTGGTGATGAGTTTGGCAACGAGCCAAATCGATGACATGGCAATGATCTTTACATACGCTTTCATACCTCCCACATCCAAGTGTTCATACATGAAAAAAAGGTGTACGGACTAAGAACCAATCCACGTATGCTTTTTCCATGCAAGAAGACGGTACTGTCCTCAATGGAATCAGTATAAATAGCCAGTCTCTTCTCAACAATCTTCAGCATCACACCTATTGCTCTTGCCATATTCTCACATATATTAACACAGTATGCGTTCTGAGATTTGCATCCTCCTAGCTTTGGCCGCCGTCGCCCTGGCCCAGAAGCCGGTTGATAGCTTCCCCAAAGTTGACGATAGCAGCCTGGACCGCTCTTTCTTCAACTGGACCACATTTACCCTCATCAAATACTCCAGTAATATTACTTTGATTGGATTCGTATAATGCCATATTTTAAATGTTATTTAAAAAATTAAAAAAAAATAGCCACCACCACATCCACTTTGACCTCAACCACAACTTGCACCACTTCAACTGCCTCTTTGACCACCTGCACGGCCGGTCGTCGTCGTCGCGGTCTCTTCTACGACGATAGCGAGGCTAAGGGTAAGGTTCGTCGTAGTCTTTTCTACGCTGAGGAAGACAATGAGAACAAGGACGGCAGCATCTTCCTCTCCAAGCCGTAAGTGTATTTGATGCTATTTTTGTTTGATTAATGTTCGGCAATAATGTATTTTTTAAATAATTAGTTCTGATGATCCCGCGCAAGAAGTTGTTTCCAAGAAAAAGCCCGCCAAGGACGAAACTCTGATCCCTCTTGAGGTTCAGTCTGGTTACTCCCTTCCCGAGGATTTCACGTCTAACCGTTTCCTCCTGGCCTTCGGCACAACAACCAGGACCTCTTTCACCGTCACTACATCCACTTCTACCATCACGGCTACTTGCTCCAGCGTGACCGGCTTTTCTACTTGCGGATCTTCCGGCAAATAAGTCTGTTTAGAGGAAGAAAAACTAATGATGAAATTCTGTTGGCATCCCATTTATTGCTCTGTACGATACAGAGACATAAGGGAAACATTTTAGTTATTATTTGCTTGCTAATGGTATATTATGTTCCTTCAAGCCTTCCTTATATCAATAAACATGCAATTCATATTAACTTTGTATTTTAAAAATCGAATAATTTTATTTGTGCATTTTCAACCAATGAATTAGATAAGGTGGGTAGCTCAAAAATATTATTATGTTGAAATGATAAGGGATTTTATCAAGCTCAGCAATTATATTGAATTTAAATTTACTTTAATATGATAGTTCCTGTAATATAACCTCAGAGTAGTTTTATTATATATATATATATATGTTATAATGTTATATATATGTTATGTTATATATATAACAGAACTGTTGGCAGACAAAATATCATTATGCTATTTAGCCTAAGTAGATCCATATGTCATCTGCTATTGGTGTCAATCAATTATTATTGGTGCGAAGTACCTGAACCAATTTTAACGAGGCCAATAAGTGGCACTTCTTTTATGATCAAGACTGTTTTCGTAGGCATTTAGATACTTTAAACCAACAATTCACTATCGACTGTAAAAATGATTCAAGAAAACTGAGTCAAACTATACAAATAACACATAACATTGCTTAGACATATTAAATTATATGGCATGCTTATAAATCTAAAAATATAATTATAAGTAATAATAAGTACTATATTCATAAATTGTAAACAACTTTCAAGGATTTTGCAGGTCTTTGCTCTATCAACTTGAAGTCGATGTTAATGTCTCTAATGTTAATAGCATTAGAGTTCAAGTTCTTGGACATTCTGGGAATGGGTACCCGCTGGGAAGGCGTTGGCTGAAGTTGATGGATTCTTCGTCAACCATGAAACTTATTGCCGGCTCTTAGACAACTATAAATGTATGAACTTGAATTTGTACGTGGATATGATAGAACTGACATGGAGATTGACTACATTTTCACCCGTAACCAAGAAGGAAGACCTTGGAAACTTTCCATTTCCATCTCCTAGTTACATATCAATTCAGCTTATGGTAACTGAAAGAAAGACTCTCAACATCCGACCTTCTACATAAAAGGGTTGCTGTTCCGTCAGGATACTTCACATTACGTCGCCCAGTCTTTGAAGACAGACTTGCCATAAGCTGCTCATTTTCTTACTTCAATAATAACAATTCAAGATGCGCATTGCTATCGTCTGTATGTTGTTGGTGCTTGCCATCTCCATGGTCTTTGCCCAAGAGGAAGCCGATGGTCGTTCCTGGTTCACCACCTTCACTCTCATCGTGGCGACAAGCACATCGACCACCACGAGTACCTCCGTCACCACTTGTACCACTTCCTCCACCACTTTGAGCACTTGGTATGTGACACAAAGTAATGTTTTTTTTTCAACTTCAAATCGATTAATTATTTTTCTAAATTTCTTAGCACTGGTGGTCGCCGTCGTCGTGGTCTCTTCTATGACGAGAGCGCCTCCAACGGTAAGGCCCGTCGCGGTCTCTTCTACAACGACGCTGAAGCCGAGCAGGCCGATGGTAGCATCTCTAAAATTAAGCGGTAAACTTTAAAAACTAATTTACTTTGATATTCCTTTGTGTGCTGTTTGAATCATTAAGTTGATTAATTTCTCAACTTGGGGATTTACAAACAGTGAGGCCCAAGAGGATGAGGAGAAGCCTAATGTGGCCAGGATCAGCGTCAAGTCCGCAGTTGTCGGCCTCGAAGTTCAATCCGGTTTCTCCCTGCCCGATGGATTGGACAATAAACGATTCGGTCTCGCTTTTGGTACTACTACCACTACTACGACGACGGTTACTACCTCCACTTCTACACTGACGGCAACCTGCGCAAGCACCTCAGGTTTCCCCACTTGCGGAAGCGGCAAATAAGATGGGAACCTAACATTGATATAACATTGATACCGTGCGATATTTACTTACATGATGTGGCATTATTATAATTGCAGAAATACAAAACGTAGAACTGAAAGCATCCCTTGTGTTAATATTCTAACGAAAAAAAATATTTTTTTTTTGATTAAAAAATACCTATATGATATTGAACTAAAAAAGTTATTCGTGGTCTTACATAACATGAAATCGCGATGTTTAAGGGGAAATATTGTTTAAGATTAAACGAGCTCGTAAGCCTTTGTTTTAAGTCCTGAAAACAATTAAGCTACGTAATAAATAAATAGAACAGTTTTAATCATTGAAAGTTTTATTAAAATTTAATCGGTATATAATCAATCGATAACCATAGGTCTATATATATAATCTGAATCGTTCAGTTAGATGTTTGGTAGTTTAATTATATGTGTATATAGTCCTAGTCCATATCGCCAAAAAACGAAATAGTCAGCATCAATATGATATAAACTGAAGAAATTAAAACTTGAAAACTTAGTTATAGAAATGTATTCAAGGATTATAGGTCTTTGCACTTTATTCGGTAAAGTTCAAGTTCTAGGACATTTGCTTCTCCCCCGCTGACACATCATGTTCGCTGAAGTTGATGGATCCTCTTCATCCGTGAAACATGATGACATGCTGACTCTACAGCCATCTGACCAACCAAAAAAGAAGGGTTGAATAAAAGATTTTGAATTGAATATTGCGGCTGACAGTACCGAGATTGACTGCATCTCGTCCCGCTTTTCACCGTCTTAGATTTTAGTTCACATATAAAAAAAAATCTTGGCGACTTTCCATCATCGGGATCACTTTTTTTTCTCAAAACGTTCATTTTGCTGACGTAGGCTAAAAAGCCGATCGGAAGGGGGCGGACAAAAAAGTCCTTTGACACCATTACCTCACCGAGTATACGTAGCATACGAGTTGCAGTTGCTTCTTCCAATAAATAGCCGGTGCCGAGGACTGAATTTATCATTCCATCACCGATCCTTCTCTTGTTGACATAGCCCCAACAATTCTCAGAATCATCAAGATGCGTTCCATTGTCGCTTGCATTCTCCTCTTGAGCTTGGTTGCTGTTGCTTTCGCCCAGAAAGATGATGCTGCCCGCTCTTGGTTCACCACTTTCACCCTGATCACTGGAACAGCCACAACCACCACCACGAGTACCTCCGTCACCACTTGCACCACCTCCACCACCACATTGAGCACTTGGTAAAATCAGAATTTGTGCTAAATTAAGGGCTTTTTTATTTAGAAGATTTTATTATAGCACCGGTGGTCGTCGTCGTCGTGGTCTCTTCTATGACGAGAGCGCCTCCAACGGTAAGGCCCGTCGTGGTCTCTTCTACAACGACGCTGAAGCCGAGCAGGCCGATGGCAGCATCTTCCTCGTCAAGCGGTATAATCAACGATAATTAATGATGTCATTTGAATTCTTGATTGTTAATTCAATTTCATAATATAGTGAGGCTAAGGAGGAAATCGCCAAGCCCGTCAAGAAGGACAACAAGAAGACTGAGAACATCATCGGTCTCCAGGTTCAGTCTGGTTTCAACGTTCCTGAGGGTCTTCCCAAGGACCGTTGGGGTCTTACTTTCGGTCAGACCACCGTCACGACTACCACTACCACCACCTCCACCTCTACGCTGACGGCCACTTGCGCCAGCACCACCGGTTTCCCCACTTGCGGCAGCGGCAAATAAGTTTTTCCTTCAACGAAACGTACGAGGAAAAAGGAGGCGAATCAAATCGAACAAGATACATACAAGCAATCATCTGTTATTTTTTGTTAACTGACTTGTAATGTGTAAATGCCAATTGTGGCCCTTGTTTGGACTGTTGTTTCTCTTTTTCCCCTTACAGTATTGTTATAGATTTCCTATTTTATCTGCCAATCTGTGAACAGTTGGTAAGGGCTCTTATGTTATTTCACCCTCCCAATCAATAATTATTGAACTCTGTTGAAAACAACCTCCTTCCTCCTAAATACACTTTCATGCATCTACAAACTTTGCGTTTAATTTATTGATATTTGGGGTTAATTTTTTACTAAATAGCCGAAAACATTTCTTGACTTAACAGCTCGTTAAGACGGAAAAGCACTAGTAATAAAAATAAACCGACGTATCTACATGGGTTTTCTCTCCTTCAAATTACTTCTATTATTACAATTTATTACCTTAGTATACGCCCTATTTCAATTTTGATGTTGTAAGAAGTTGAAGCATACGTAGGTATAAGGATAACACTACTTTTGTATAATTTTCTTCAGTTCCATATAGACGCTTGCTCATTAAGTTACCGATATATTTTCCAAAATTTCCCCCCTCTTAGAAAATGCTTAATAGACTAAAGCGGGCTTAAAGTGAAGGGAAAGAGTCGTCGTGATGCTTGCTTGTGTATTGGCTGAGTACGTAAATATGTCCATCCAAAAACACTTTAAAAATATGTAGATAAATAGCGTTACAATAATATGCGACACATCCACGATTCTAACAGAACTTGGTAGTCGCCATATAATCTCCTTACACGGCAGCGAATAA
This sequence comes from Chydorus sphaericus, assembly GCA_030141595.1. Lineage (NCBI taxonomy): Eukaryota > Metazoa > Arthropoda > Branchiopoda > Diplostraca > Chydoridae > Chydorus > Chydorus sphaericus. The sequence continues at coordinate 15,485,706 of CM057928.1, forward strand.
ATAGTAAAGTTAGCATGTTTACTTTCCGGAAGAGCCGCACGTCGAGTAGGAACTAAATTGGGAGGAAATGGATACCGGTAAGGTAGTTTTTATTCCTAATAACTAAAAGAAAAGTGTAAATTACGTGCTTGAGCTGCAAATAGCGGTCAAAGTAGCTGTGTAAGTTGACGTGGTGGTAGTCGTAGATGTAGAAGTACCGAAAGCCAACAAGAAGCGCGGGAGAGGCGCTGAGTCAGTGCTGCGGAAGCCAGGCTGAACGACGTAAGGAACGACTGGAAATTCACGAGCTGGACGAGATGGCTCAGGCATAACTGATAAATTTTCCTCTTCAGTCCTGTTGACATAATTTTTTTGTTTTTGTTTTTAAAAAGCAAATCAAAAGACATTTGGTAGTAATATAACGAGCTAACTTTTTAGGAATAGAGGTGAAAATGTTCTCTTCTTCATCCTCGTTGTGAAAGAGACCAGCATTCAGTTGCGTTCCACGACGACGACGTCTACCAGGAGTGCTAAATTTTAACCAAAATTTTAACCAACAACATTCTGATTCTTGAAAGGGAATAAAGCATACCAAGTACTCAAGGTGGTTGTTGACGTGGTACAAGTAGTAGAGGTCGTAAACGTAGATGTTGAAGTCGTCGTAGTCAAAGTCAAGGTGAGAGTGGTGAAGAAGAAGCGGGCATCCGGCTGATTTGAGGACTGACGCTGCTCAACACCATAGCCAGAGTAGGAAGGGTAAGGAGCGTAACCACCACTCCGGAAGTAGTCGTAGGGATGAACCGGATAGTCGAACTGAGATTGAGAAACGGCTACAAAGGCGCTGAGAAACAACAGACAGTAAGAAGCTAGACTCATTTTTTATGATTCTATATTCAAATTCCCGATAAGATTGCAGGAGAGCGACGGATGAGCTGGACGACGACTGATACAGTAACGGATAAGTATTCCCCTCTGCTTGTTTATATAGTATGGAAAGGCTTATTAAAATTCCAGTCCTCTCTAATTGAGTTCAAGTTCAACGTCTTTTGAGACGAGAAAATTTTCATCTACGAGCACCCGTCATCGTCTTCCATGCAAGGACGCAACTCCCCATTGATTGGAATACGGTGGCATGACACCCAGATCGGTCACGCATCCGCTGGTACACAAGCCCTCTAATTTGAGGTTAAGTCGACAGCTCTCTGACAGGCGGACTTTTTTTTCTGAAATTCTACTACAACTTACGCAGATGATGCATGACATGAAACAGTATTATGTAATCTCCTAGCTTTCGTTTTAATATTTTGTTTTAAATTAAATTTTCTAATTTATCATTTTTTATTTTTATTCAGCATATTTTTAACTTAATCCATATACCTAAAAAAGGCAATAAATGGATTCAGCTTTAGGAATAAAAAATCATTTGTTCTCAGAAAGAATAGTTGATGAATTACAATAACTTTTGCAATTCAAAGATACCATACTAATCAACGAATTCAAATGAAGTAGGTAAAAGGGGAAAACCAACGAGAATGAAACATAGTAGAGGAAAAAAAAAACAACATCAATGCACCAAACCCAAGTACGAGAGGCCTCGATCATCCGTTTTGCGGATGAACCAGAAAATGATGTATTGGTAAAAGCTGGTCTCGATGGGCGTAACCTAAACATTTTATGAATACGCTTATATTTACAAAATATTGTTTGGGGCTACTCTGGAATAATTAAAAGTTCATTAGGCCTAGAGCGAAATGAGATCGAGATTCCGTCGGAGTTGACGGATGAGCTAAGCAAATTGGATAAGCTGGATATAAAAAGCCGGCCGTAGAGGTTATCTCAATTGACAACTTTGTTGGCTCTAGCAGCATTCACTCCTATCTAATCCATATATTTTAAAGCATCCAGACTATATTTTTATTTAAAAAAAGGAAGATGCGTTTGACACTCTCTTGTTTGTTGATTTTGGGAGTTGCGGCTGCCGCCTACGCGGAAGCGCAGTACCAGTACGGCGCATATCCGTTCCAGTATCCGAATTACTTCCGAGGGAGCCAGAACCCTCAGCCGTCTTATGATTTTGGTCAGCTGGCTAACCAGCAGCAAAGAGTTGCCCCTGCTGATGCTCGTTTCTTCTTCACTACCCTGACCGTCACTTTGTCAACATCTACCACCACGACCACCTTCACTTCGTCCACCACTTGTACCACATCTACTGCCGCACTTAAAATCTGGTAAGAAACATCGTAATTTTTTTAGTAGTTCCATTAAAAATGTTTTATTTTATGCCAATTTCAGTACTCCTTCTGGCCGTCGTCGTCGTGGTATGTCCGTGGACAAGGAAGGTCGTGGACTCTTCTACGCTGAGCAAGAAGATGAAAGCGAAGACGGAAGCATCTTCCTCCCCTCTCCCAAAAAGTCAGTTTTTAATTATTATTATTATTATTTTTCAAGTAAATTGTTAAATAATTTTGTAATGTTTAACAGGACTGAGGAGCCCGCTAAGATTGTCGGGGAGCAGGTCCGCGTTGAGCGTGAAACTGCTCCCATTCCTTACGTCGTCCAGCCTGGGTTCAATGTTCCCAAGGAGGCCGGCTCTGGCCGCTTCTTGTTGGCTTTTGGTACTTCAACTACTACCAGCTCGTTCACCACCACTGTGACTTCTACCTTGACGGCAACTTGCAGGTCTACCACCGCCTTCCAGCTTTGCGGTTCTAGCGGCAAATAAGTCGCAGATATAAACAAAAAAACTCTCATCCAATTACATGGTCCCTGTTCTGAGAGATGCAACAAATAATTTAAATTTACTAGTACGAAACATAGAAACCATTATGTAGGCTGCAAATTTTAGTACCATGCTCCAACTGCAATGTAGGATTTATTATTTATTATTAAACTGCTTGTTTATATATTTTCAGAAGTATTCAAATACACAGTGACACAGCAATCCTTTTTTCTACTATTTATTTAATTAAAAAATTTAAACTGTAAAATTTTATTTGAGTATATTGGAAGAGACATAATAAATATTTTCAAAGATCATTACGGCATGAAGGGCGTTTAATTTTTTATTTTTAAAATAGTTAAGCAGAATGAGCTCAAACAGCTCTTGGCCAATGACCTCTTCATTCAATAAAAATGGGCTCAACCGAGATGAGAACATTCCGTTTCACGTAAATTTGCTACCGGTACGTAATCAATCATCGACGGATAAAATTTACGTTACCATCAGACAGCAAGGATGCCCAAGTAGCCTTTCGGGCATTTTCGCATAGAATTGTGTGGATTAAGGTAGCATTATGTACCGTAGGTTGAAATCACGTACGAAGAAGCGCAGCAAGATTTCAAAGGATTCATTTCCAGGGTATACACGATAATTCTGATCAATTACTGTGAAATTTTTAGAAAAAATATGTGGAAATGGGGTGAATCAGATCAACTCAATTAAAACTTCATCATGCCTAAAGCAAAGTGAAAGATTCTACGTCAATTATACTAATGATGCGATTGTATATAAAAGAGCCATCTCGGTTAGTCAGAAGAGCGATATCGTAGCTAACTCTGATTGCATCAAGTCCTTTACAATCACAATCAATAAATATGCGTCAAGCAGTCCTCCTATTCTTAGGTGCCGTTCTGGTAGTCAACGCTGAACCCCAGTACGGTTTTTCGGGTTACCCAAGCCAAAATTATTTTCGAGCAGGATTTCCACAACCGTCCTACGATGAGAATCAGTTTGCTCAACAAAGATCTCAGTCCGAAACAGCTCTTGTACCACTTGGAAAGCAGTCGGGAGATCCTCGTGTTTTCTTCACCACTGTGGTACGTTAAAAATAAACAAGTCTAGTTGCAAATCTGATTATTTAAAAGTACAATACAGACGCTCACTATTGCCACGACCACGTCCACCTCTACCAGTACAGTTTCAACTACTTGCACCACTTCGACCGCCACTCTAAAAGTCTGCTCCCCATCGGGCCGCCGTCGTCGTGGTATGATGGTCACTGGAGACAAACAGGTTCGAGGTCTGTTCTACAATGAAAAAGATCACGATCACGAAGATGGCAGCATCTTCCTCCCAGTTGCTCACAAGTAACTAATTCCATGTTACATTTTAAAAGATAAAGATAACTTACAGTAATAAATGATAGGATCGAGGAGCCTGTCGTAAGGGAAGAGCGAGTCGTTCGTGAAACAGCACCGGCCTCGGTCCCTTACGTCGTTCAGCCTGGTTTCAAGGCTCCCGAAGCCGTTGGATCCGGACGCTTCCTGGTAGCATTCGGTACTTCCACGGTTACCACCACCACCACATCAACTTATTCCGTCACTCTAACAGCCACTTGCAGCTCGACCACCGGTTACGCTAATTGCGCCTCTTCAGGAAAATAAAATCTTCCATTTGAGTCGATTAATTTTTTTCTGAGAATACTCGTACTTCTTTGCAATGCATGTGAGCTCATAAAGTAATAATAATTTAGTAATATAATTGTTAACCTTTCTGTAATTAGATTCAAAGAAAAGGATTATGAGCAAATACACAAAATAACTTGACTTAATAAGATGGGGCACAAAAAAATTTTATTGGATAAATATTGTATTTCACGCGACATAATACGATGACATGATATAATGCAATAATTTAGAAGAAATGATGTAACGCGGATATTTAATGATAGCGCTTTAGCATATGACTTGATGAAACTGCGATAAGCTCTTGGCAAAATTTACAGTAGAGATAAAATGACAAGGATAAACCAAAATAGTACAAACACCAAGACGAAAAATGTACAATCTTATCAACTTCGTTCATCTTAATTGAAAAACCATCAAAACTCACTTCAAGAGTAGAAAATGTAAAAGCATATAAAATCAATTTACGTTTGCAGGGCCATTCGACCGAGGAAAGCGACGACGTGCGGAGATTTCAGTTGAGGCAGGACGCTAACTTGGTACTGTCTCCCACTGCTATACTTCCTGCGAACAGTCTAGAAATCCAAAGAAATAATCACGTTAAGTAATGAGTATAAAAGCTATCCAGAAAAAAATAGTTACCTGGCATTTGCTTGTTTCGGCTTTGATAAGAACAGCACTGAACTTGCCTATAACCGGTAGCAGCGATTCATAAGTGTACCCAGAATAGAAGATCAGAGTGTTACTCCACAAGGTTTCAGCCGGGGTGTCGGTTTCATCCAAGATCCTAGAGGTGAATAAAAACGAATTGAGTAATACAATTTTTTTAAAATTAGAGTAATTAAGAAATTACTTTAGGGATAAGCACAAAGCAGCGGCGGCCAACTTTGATGGAAGGTATTGGCAAAACTTGTACTCGATCAAGGATAGCTCCAGTAAATACTTGGAAAGCGTGTGATGAAGGACGTCGACCTGAAATTCAAACATAGGAAAAACAAAAGGTTAGACAGAATATACTTTGAGGAAAAATAAGATTCTTACAAAATTGTGGGCGAAACTAGCAGCTTTGGTATAACGACGCAAAAAGTGAAGAGGTAGCGGACGGCCTAGATTGAAGTCGAGTGCTTTCAAAATGCGAATCTCAGCACGTAGAATGTCCTTAAGCGTGTAGGCGCGATCCGTCATGTAGACAAAGTCGTGGACCTCGGGGCTGATCATCTCTTCAAATTTAGCAGCGATTAGGAGAGAAGCCATTCCAATCAACTGGTACTCGGAGCGAGCAACTGTTGGTACAGCCTGAAAAGAAGCCCCAAACAATAAGCACATAAAACTCGACGATATTCTTAAGTTAAACGAACCTACCTGAATGTAACGATCGATGATGGACACGGCCAAGTAGAGGGTTTCTTGCAAAAGCTTGAAACGTTGGTGGACTTCAATCAGCCAGTCCATGAGCGTGCTTCGCATGTGTGGCCGAACATCAGTGCAAGCCTCCATGAAATTGGCCTTTATGATCGTTTTCTCCTACAGAAAAATGAGCACAGCAGCAAATTTTAATTGTCGGAAAATAAAGCCGACAATTCACGAATTACTCACCTCTAGCTCATTAAGATACTTGTAGATGTCCTTCACATAGATGGAGACTAGTTGAGGGTTGTCGTCCGTATCGATATCATCCACCATGAGGTTACGAGACGAAAAGGATCCACGCCTTGGCCCGACTTGTGGGTCTTGAATACCTTCTTGGTGGCATCTAAAGAAAAATAACCCATTCAACATAAATATATAAAATAATAAGTATATGTCAGATATGTACTCACCCTGTACACTGATCGACCAAAAATTCTTTCTTGTTCAGCTGCCTCAGTCCACCAGCATGCTTCTTCTCACTCTCATCAACTCTTGAAGGAATGGCTGATTTGTTGTTGCAGATTTCTCCCAAAACTGCTCGGGCCTTCATGGTGGCAGCATTAGCCATGACCACAAGTTTCCCACTAGCTGCAAGGGCAGTACTCTTTGTTTTGGCAAGAGCATTGTTCCCAGCCATTTCCTATTTAAGAACATATGAATTAATGTAATGAGAACACATGAAGTACCACACAAGGAATTACCGGCAACACTGATGTAGCATCAAGAAGAGGCATGGTGTGAAAACTACTGAAAATCTAATTAGCACTCTGAGTGTGAAATGATAAAATGACTTGTCGATGATGAATAAAAACCAAGTTAGCTGTTACTATACGAGAATGTTATGTATGCTCTAACCAGAGACCTGACATGAACAAATTCTGGAAACACAACCTACACACAAATGGAGACAGAAAAGAGACAGAATTTAGTAGTTGAGAGGACAGTACAAACTATTACAGTTTCAAAAGTTCCTACCTGGGAGCTGGCCGAAATAAAAATGAAGTAAGATGAGAGCTATCGCGTAATTTGACACCTCGGAAAATACATTCCAGGGGCGAAAATTTGACATTATTATTGGCGCGGAATCACATTTTCAAATTTACGACATTGCCAATATGATTTTTAAAAATTCTCAAATCATTTTAAAAAGAAAAAAATCATGGTATCCCATTTCCCGTAACCCATGCGCTCCACACATAATACCTGGCGGCAACTTTAATTTTACTGTTATCTTTTATTCTTTAAGCCCTATTAATGGAATAAAAATGATTGACAGATCCTCATTGAACCTCGACAGGTTGAATGCATCAAAAGCCGATGGCCAAACCACGATTACTTGCATGTGATGTAACCTTTTCTTTCCCAAATGCCAACGACCGGGAGTTCAATGCCCTCAAAAGACACCTGGCTCATAAAATAATATACATAAATGAAAATTAGGCGAGAACGCATTCTATTTCGGGTGAATGTAATTGTCGATACTCCATAATTAAAATCTTTTGAGAAGCAAGTGAGGTTCTTATGATTAGACACACCAAGCGCGATCATCTTCTAAGTTAACACGTTGCGATCTTTTGAAAATCGAAGAATTATTTAGATGTATTCCACAAGATTGAGGTTGCTCGACGTAACTAGATCACCTCAAAACCTCTATCGATTCTTCTTCGTTCTCTTCCCGTTGCTATTTAATATGCCGTATTTCCTAAATCGGCATGAATAGCAATTCGTAATCTGTACTCATTCTTCAATGTTTGACTGCAGGGGAGAGACAGTTAGCTATTTTTCGTCACAAGACGAAGGATGTCTATGTCATAGATGTTAGGGATCTGTATTAAGATCTCTTTTTCACATCTCGTTTTATAGAACCGCTATTTTCAAGTTATAATATTTATGTTTAAAAATAAAAGAAAAATATGGTTATGCAATCGGCATTTGTGATTGGTTAACAAAAGCTGTACAGTATATTCTTAAGATCATTATGCTAACAATTACAGTTAATACTTAATCGATATAAAACGAATAGTTTAATACAGTTAAATTTCGAGACAACTTTCAACAATATCTTTATAAACAATCTAAAAATATATGACAGCAGGGCTTCAATTCCATCTTAAAGAAACAAAAAAAAATGATTGTGAAAAATGGATGGCTCTTATGTTTTCAAAAGAGCACTAGTGTTATGTAAGCCTTACAAAAACGGCGTACGTCAATCACAACATTGTAATGATTGACACCAAATCCAAGCACCGTTGTTCCTCATCTTACATAGTTGAGTAGACCGCCCGTTGACGGGAAAACTTTTTTTCCCAATGGTATTTGTTTGTTGCCATAATCGGTAAGTAGTTTGATCCTTTATAAAGAGCCAGGCGACAACTTCAAAAGAATCATTTCGATCATAGCTATCGCCCCTCTAGGAAGATGATTCGAATCCTCGTCGTTTCTGCGATCCTGGTCGCTTTGATCAACACCGAGCCTCAACACTTTCAGTCCTACTCTCCCTATTGGAATCCGTATCAAAAATATTTTAGCCCGCGATACTCACCAGCCTATCAGAATGAGTACTACAACAACCATTACGATCCCGCCCATTCCGTCTCTGATGAGAGCGGATATAGTAACGATTTCTTCCGTTCGGGAATTAATCCTCTTCCTCAGCAACCAGATTACCTCAATAACAACCAAGATTCTCGCTTTTTACTTCCGAATAATCCGTTTTTGAATCCCTTTAACATCCCAAGTCTCTTCAACATCGTCATATCGACATCATTCATAACTTCAACGCAAACATCTACGACAATCTGCACAACATCTACGGCTGCTTTGCAAGCCTGGTATGTCAGTTTCTATCTTTTTAATGATTATCATATTAAGAACCGATTTTCTCTTGTACTGTTTAGTGTTTCTGGACGCCGTCGTCGTGATATCAATGCTTTGTTGACATCCGAAGATGACCAACTAGAAGAAGACATCCATCCCATAGTTAACAGGTATGTACAGTAAAATAAATGTCACCTTCATTTTATAATTATATGAGACCTTGTGTTTCATTGTTTTATACAGTGCCGTTGAAGAAAACGAAAAAACAAGAGATGAAAGACAAATTAACTTCGATGATCTGCTGAAGACCAGTTTCATCCAGCCTTCAATTTCGTCGACCAGCTTCTTCCGCTCTGCTGATCCATCAGTACTAAATAAGGATACCAAAAATGATGCCAACTTGTACCGCTCTGGCCGCTTCCTGTTCAGCTTCTCTGTGGCTACTAAAACGACGACGACGACTTCCACGTTTATTTCCACAGTTACTGCCATATGCAGCTCTACGACAAGTTTCCAAACTTGCGGATCTTCCGGCTAACCCTAATGTATCGTTATTGTTTCCAGCCCTTTATGCTTATTGCGTATTTAGTTTATTTATTGCCTAAACGCTACTGCTTAAAATCTAGTTAGTTTTTCCAATTACCTTAAATGAATTTTATTGTATTACTCCACCCAAATCATAAAAAAAAACCTTAAACTTGTTTCAATAAGTTTCAAAGTTTTAAATCCAATTACATAAGGTTTAAATTATTAGTCTTTTCTGTTGATTAACCTGACGAGCCGCAAAGCTGATAAGCCCTATAAATGGATAATACATTAGTAATTTTCAAACAGTGATCCTACAAATTCTACTGTGATTATGACTTACGATAGTGAATAACATAAAGCTGTAATAGTTCTGGTGGAGGTAGTGGTCGTAGACCTGGTTACTGTAGACGTTCCAAAGGTAAAAAAGAGACGGGGGGATCCTCGCATGCCATTCGGAAGCGGATAGCCTGGCTCTGGCTCGAAGACCAAACCCAAATTTGTGGGAGAACGCTTGACTGGTGGAAGAGATTCTTTGATGTAGACACTCTTCTTTCCGTCGGTGGTTGAACTATACATACAATTATTACCATAATTAGATATTGGGCATAAAATAAATTGAATCTAATTTACCTGTTTGGAGAGGAAGTTGAAACGAAAATACTGTTTAAGTCTTCTTCTTCTACCTGCTCTTCGTCGTAAAAGAGCCCACGATGGGCATCATTGTGGATTCCATGACGACGACGGCGTCCGGGGGAACTGTATTATAGTTTTAAATTACGCGCTCTTCTAAAAATATCTTTCAGAATATTGTTTACCAACCAATAAGACAGTGCGGCAGTTGATGTCGTGCAAGTGGTAGTTGCAATTGATGTTGAAGTTCTCGTTACAGTGGAATAAGTGTAAGTGAACGTAGAGAAAAAACGCGCTTCCGGCGTGTTAAAGATCTCTTGATTTCCACTTCGGAAATAGTTTTGATTGGGATTGTAATAGAAAGGATTGTGATGGTGATTAATGTCTGGGTAAAACCCACTTCGGAAAAAGTTGTTTCCACTATTGAATTGGTTTGGGTAGGCGAATAAATGTTGTCCACAACCGCAACTCAGCGTCATCAGAACGCAAAGTAACCAACTAAATAGCATATCGAGTTTTCAGGTGTATCTGTTTTAGTTGAAAGTAAAAGTATGAACGGAGGGAAATCATCACAGAGACAGACTTTTATATATCGGGATAAGTCGTCCTAGAAGAAATTAAATAAACTGTCCCTGTTGGGTTGTAAAATATCGTGTATCAACTGACGACTCACGCAGGTAAATTAGGTATAAAATAGTCATGGATGACAGCCGAAAAGAATTGAGTAACATCAAAGCCAATGAACCTTGAATTCGTACAAAACATTCAGTTTCATTTCATGTGCAACTATACTTTGCATGACATCCAACACATCTACTGTACACTATTCTATTATTAGGTGTGTATCTATGGAATACGTCCTTAAGGTCCCAGGGCCTTCTAGGTATCTAACTAACTTGCTGAATGCTGAAAGTATAATCTTGAAAAGTGTATGGAAGCTATACAATCTTAAAATTGTAATACTATAGATTTCTAGTTTACATAGATGACTCGAATCATCGTGAAAGTTCCATTAAAAGTCAATCGGTGTTCTTGATGGAAAAGTCTAATGTGGCGTGCTCTATATATCGGAGAGCACGCTAACCTATATGCCTCTCTATATAAATAGAATGACCGCAATTCGCGACGGGCCTCATTCCGGAATCTTTTCATATTTTCTCTGGTCATCAAGAGAGAAAAAAAAAACGAAAATGTTATCAAGCTGTCTTTTAATCTTTTCCTTCTTCTTTACGTTCATCGACGGACAACAAATAAATTTGTCCGACCAAGATATTCACTTTTTTCGTTTCGGCGGTCCGCAGATCCGCCATCCTCAAATCGTTGAGCCCAGTGTAAGTTACAGCAAGACGGTGACTAAAAAGCGTCCACCGCTATCAACGTTCATCGTCACTTATAGTACTTCAACGTCGACGTTGACGTCGACAACCGTCACCATCTGTACTACCGCAACGGCTGCCTTGGAGCCATGTTCAAGACGGCGACGCAGAGATCTACGAGGGCTCTTCTACAACGAAGATGAATATCTCGCTCTTAGGTTTATTGCTATAACTTTCCACCTTATTTTATATATTCAAAAAATGTTTTTCAATAGTTCGAAGGATCTTAAATCCGAGCCTGTGAAACATCCCGAAGAGCCTATCGACATTTACATCTCTGATTCAGAAGGTTTGATGGACGCAGGATATAGAGACAGCCGACGAGTAAAGCTTTCCTTTTTCGTCGCATCTTTCGTGATCACGGAGACCACGTCTAGCATCTTAACCCTTACAGCTACTTGTGAAACTAAGACTCACTTTGATATGTGTGGAGTCGAGAAACAACCCACCGTTCTAAAGGATGAAATTATTTACGTTAACATGGAATAATTTTCATGAGACGAGATGAACAACTGCCGAATTATATTTTTCAAATGTTTATCTATTAGATTTTTAATTCAAATTGAATGAATGAGATAATCTGTAAAATACCATTGATTCCATTGTTGTTCTCAAGAGATTCAATATATAAGAAAGTTTTAAATATGAATGATTTTAAGTATCAGTTATACCGGCGCTACCCTCATCAAGCCGATGGCAAGAGGTCATCGAACGTGATCGAGTGGAATATCATAAAAAAAATATCGGCAGTAGTTACGAAGAACTATTTTATAAAAAAAAAAATGAAAAAAATAATCTCTGCAGGGTGTTTTACTCAACAGCTTCTGCCGAGTGTTGCTCTCATTAAACATCAATTGGTATCATTGTTCAATTTTCTCCAGGCTTACATCATGCAAAAGAAGAAGCTCAAATTATTGTTCGATTAAGGGATGTCGATGCCTTCTTTTTTTCATTTTCTCGATGTTTCATGCCCGATATATAAAGGAACTCGAATGGGCTTATCGCCCAGCAATACTTCACGCTTTGGTCGCGACACTTGATTCCCTTTTTTCTTCTCACTCATAAAAACATTAATTAGAGAAGAAAATGCGTCTTTCTGTTCTCGTGATTTTGGGTTTGGTGGCCGTCACTTCCGCCCAATACCAGTTTGGTTATCCAAGCCAATATTACTTCTCGAATGGTTATCCTCAACCTTCGTACGACCAGATTCAGGGAAGGTCTCCAGCTCAAGCTCCGTCAGCCGATCCTCGTTTCTTCTTCACCACTCTGACCGTCACTCTGACGACATCCACGTCAACCACCACCGTCACTTCCTCCACCACTTGCACGACATCCACATCCGCCCTTAAAGTCTGGTGAGTAATGAACTTTTTTCCCTTAAAATTACATTCCATCATCGTGAAACTTAACATTTTAAAATTGCTTAGTACTCCTTCCGGCCGTCGTCGTCGTGGTATGTCTGTGGACAAGGAAGGCCGTGGACTCTTCTACAACGATCAGGAGGAGGACGATGAAGAAGGAAACATCTTCCTGCCCTCTCCTAAGAAGTATGTATTATAATGGTTCTAACATAAACAGTAAATAATAATAATTTTTTATTTGTAAAAGGACTGAGGAGCCCGCTCCGGTCGCCCAGGAGCCGGTTCGTGTTGTCCGAGAGACAGCTCCTATTCCTTACGTTGTCCAGCCAGGATTCAACGTTCCCAAGGAGGTCGGCAACGGCCGTTTCCTTCTTGCATTCGGAACTTCAACCACTACTTCAACATCTACCACCACCCTGATTTCTACCTTGACGGCTACTTGCAGGTCCACCACCGCCTACCAAACTTGCGGTTCTACCGGAAAATAATTCTATAGAAGAACTATTATTATGTTCTGAACTTTTAAAGGCGAACTCGTTATGCGTTACAAGTAAATTATGCCCTCATCATGCCCATCCATTCCCTTTTATCAAAGTTGTTGAAGGTTTATATCATATTTATGGCATTCTCGCTTTACAATATTAGCAAGGCAAATAAACAAAGTTTAAACTGCAAAAAATCGAAATTACCTCAATTCTTATCGTTGGCTGAGAAGATATTTGATTTATGAACGATATTCTATATCAATCATTTCAAACCAGTAAAAAACTAATATCTCTTGAGATTGTTCTTAAAATTATATTCTTATTATTTTAATTTCAGAAAAAGAGCTTTGGGTGAAATAAATACTGCATAAATAATTAGGTCATTCACGAATTTGTACACCTAAGAGAAAAAGGAGCAGAGATCGTTGACCTTAACCACTACCGTACCTAATTGTTTGAATCTCTCCACCGGGAGCTCTGACCGCTGGTCAAGAAGTTCATCTTCAAAATAAAGGAAGAAGAAAAAAAGTAATCTGCATGATTATACATGTGATCCTCTGCTTCGGTTAGGTCTTGTTGATGATTACTATGGTGGTGAAATCAAATGTAATAATGTGTAACAACACGCACATCCTAAGGCCATCCCAATTTTATGAAAATCACTCGCCAACGGGTACTGATGCAATAGTTATAATGTAGGGCGTGTCTTTCATCTTAAATTCTGGTCTTTCAATCATTCTCAGTGACATGTCTTTGAATACCATCTGGTTCGCACAACGGTGAAATTCTCAAATATCTAGACGAAATATTTAGATAAAATATTTGGATACATCTTTCTTTCTGTTTATTAAAAAAAAAAGAACTAGAAAGTGTGGATCATAAAATAGAATAAATGGAAGATTTCAGAATCAATTCATCTTCTTCGATGGATGTCCGAACCATCTTTGAGAAATTTATATATTCATGTAAAAAAAATATCCGAGAAAATTAGATCCATAATTTCAACTTAAAGACATAGGAAGTAGTGCCAATGATACAATGCGGGGGCGGGAGGAGCACTGACGAAGGCAGAGCGAATCGATGAAACTAATATACTGATACATTTAAGCTAGCTTGAATCGTTTGGAGGCCGTAAATTTTTTACTTCTCCGTCTTACTCGGCGACAAAGGGAATTCGTTGAGTCGTCCAGGAAGGAGGCAGCGGCGGGAGCAGGGAGGCTTTTCTCTATCTCTTCATGCGCCAAATTTTCACTGGGTTCGATGATAATTACTTCTTCAGTGCAAGTATGATTTAAACCGGCTTTAGGAGATTCAAACAGTTTAAATTTCTTTCCAGGAAGAGTTTTATTAAAATTGGGAATCTCATCATCTTCAGTGGTGATTTCCATAATAAAGACTGGTTTTGGTCTTATTATAGCTTTAGGTGGTGAAACTGGTATTATACTGCTTGAATCACTCTGATTACCTTAAACCAAGCAACAGCATTAATTAATATTTTGAGAATAAATTTTTATATTTGTATGCTTAATTAGAATAACTTCTTTTCAATACTTTGACTTAGTGCATTTGATGACACTGAAGAAGATGCTGTTTCTTGGTCTGAGCCACATGATTCTTCAATTTTCTGCTCCCCGGCTGGTTCTTCGTCTGCTGTATCACAATCTTCTTCAGAAGCAATTTTGAGCAAGGCATCTATTCTACTGGAACTGTTGTCTATGTAAGAACGAGCGTCAAAATCCGATGATTGCTGTTGTTCATCGTCTTCATACTGCATCATTCAGAATAACAGTCAGTAAACATTGTAGTCAGTAAGCGTTATTGTAACTAAACAATGTGAATACCTTTTTGAAAAAAGAGCCCCAAAAATCTTCTCGTTCCTTCACGACTAATTTCCAGAAACGTTTCACTTTATCCATCGATTCTTCATTATTTTCCTTGTGCCGATTCAGTGTCAACACTCAACAATCAACACGAGATTGTTGACTGACAACCAAAATATTAGAGCTTAATGTGTGCGTTAACTGTATAAATAGAAGGTTAACCGGTTAATTGTAGGTTATTGATAATATTCAATTTATCATTAGGCTTACCATAGACTTACCAATAAACTTTTTATAATTTTTTTTTTAACATTAGCCAATTATTTTTCAAGGAAAAATATGAATTTAATTGAAAACGAGTGCGATAAGCGTCTACATCAGAGGCGTATTTAAAGTAGCTACAGTATAATAGACCTGCTTTAACCAGTTTGAACTGAATTTCTGAAGGCTAAAAATTTGTAAAGCATTGGGGATAAATAAATGTTGAAAACAGAAAAATTGTTACGCTAATATTGCGTAAAGATGATTTACGTCACTAGTCACTAGGCTACTTGATTATGTTTAACTAGCTATTGCCAATTATCACTGAAATGGCTGTCATGCTCCGGATTTCCGGTATCTAGTTGAACATTTTGTTTTTATTTATTAGCAACAATCGACTTATTAAAACAATCTTAACTGCTTCCGTTATTAGCGTCTTATGATTGATTTGATTGCAAAATTGTATTTCCATTAAATTTATTTAAATATAATAGTTGCTCTTGGAAGCCCGCCCGCTGCGAACGTAAATGATAGCTAATAAATAGACCACAATAATGTATTTTTTTAAAAATTGATTTGGTTAAATAGAAAGTTTAATAACAAAAATGGAAATGGCATTCAAACTCTTTTTATTAAGGAAATCAGTTTTAAACTTTTAAAAAGATACATACAGACAAGTTCAATCATTTCAATTAAGGAATGAAGACAGCAAGACCATAATGAATGAAAAACTAAATTTCCTTGGAGATCATCTAGTGGTCTCCCACTGCCTGTTGGGGCTTTTCTTGTAATTCAGATAATCAGCAAGTTTGAAGAAGGAAATTTCAGTTTCATTCCTAACTTTCAGATTTGATAATGTCTCTCCATCTTTAAGAATTAGTATTCCATCATCTTCACAGTTTATAACAGGGTCATTGGTCTTGGCCCCATGGGCATGATGTTCAATCTGAAAAATATACCATTCATTATAGTAGAAATTGGTAACACAATAGATCGACATTTAAAAATTACCTTTAAAGTATCGTAGTCGTATTTCCGAAACGGTGGAGGAAGGCCAGGATAAGTTGGTAGTGCTTCTATCACTTTTGCCTTGAGTTCCTCCGTAGTAACAGTGGCAAGTTCAACGTCTCTTAATACGACATTACGAATGTTTCGAAACTCAAACGATCGAATAAGACGAATAATAATTGTAGCCGTTTCTGAATGAGTAACAGGATCCATATTTCTTTCTTTTTTTAATCACAACTAACTGAACAGTGAATTTTATACCGATGAGTCGAATTTACCAGAACTTAAAACAAAACAGAGGGGAAAATGTGCTAGAAGTTGAAATATCTTCTGCTATGCCTATCTACTGTCATGCCATTATGCAATTTGCCGGTATGCTAGTTGCCAATCGCTAAAATGTAAAATTTTCAAATACTGGACATTTTATCGTTTTATAATTTTCCCGTGAATTTTTTGTTTCTTATTTTAAAAATTTCAAAAGAGGTAATCAATTCAAGAAATGTTAAATTTAGAAAAAAGGTTTCCACTGTAGAAGGTAACGGCAACGCTGTCAAGATATGACAGAACATTTGCAGGCCACGTATTCAATCCGCCGGAAAACAACAAAATGGTAAGAATATTATTAGGAAAAGAAATTATTTTATGATTTATTATACATCATCTTTTAAATTTCTTCATTTAGCCGCTGAAATTGGACATCAAGCGACGGCTTACAGCCAGATCTGATCGCGTCAAAAGCGTGGACCTTCATCCCACCGAGCCGTGGATGCTGGCCTCCTTGTACAATGGAAACGTCCACATTTGGAATCATGAATCGCAACAAATTATCAAGTCATTCGAGGTAAGAGATTAATTGCCTGAAACTAGGTTGAATTCTAGTAATATGTATGATTTATAGGTGTGTGACTTGCCAGTACGTGCAGTCAAATTTGTACCCAGAAAGAACTGGGTGGTCACCGGTTCTGATGACATGCAGGTAAACTATACACTGATTCATTTCTTTAAATTGTTATTAGACAGTTAAGTTTCAAAATATCTCTAAATTTCAGGTCAGGGTTTTCAACTATAACACTCTGGACCGAGTTACTTCATTTGAGGCTCACTCTGATTATGTTCGCTGCATAGCTGTTCATCCAACTCAGCCATTTTTACTAACAAGCAGTGGTTAGTGAGAATTTTACTTGAATATACCCACATTTTCTTGATTAATTGTATCACAACGTTAAATTGAATTTTAGATGACATGTCGATTAAACTGTGGAACTGGGACAAAAACTGGGCCTGTCAACAAGTATTTGAGGGACACACCCACTATGTAATGCAAATTGTCATCAATCCCAAGGACAATAACACATTTGCTAGTGCTTCATTGGATAGAACTGTGAAGGTAATAACTATTTATAGTTAACAAGGCATAAGTGCAAAGTTTTAAACTTCTATGTTATGCCATTTCTTAGGTGTGGCAATTGGGATCAAATAGTCCTAATTTTACTCTGGAAGGACACGATAAAGGTGTCAATTGCGTCGATTACTATCATGCCGGTGACAAGCCTTACTTGATTTCGGGGGCTGATGATCGCTTGGTTAAGATTTGGGACTATCAGAACAAAACTTGCGTTCAAACACTGGAGGGTCACGCACAGAACATTTCATCTGTAGCTTTTCATCCTGAATTGCCCATTCTTTTGACTGGTTCTGAAGATGGTACCGTTCGGTATGCTAGTCTTTTTTAAATGTATTTTTTTGTTCTATTTTTTAAATTATAATTCTGTTTTGTTTGGTAATAACAGAGTGTGGCACTCGAACACCTATCGACTGGAGACTACATTGAACTACGGATTAGAACGAGTTTGGACCATTTGCTGCTTGCCTGGCTCCAATAACATAGCGCTTGGCTATGATGAAGGTTCAATCATGATAAAATTAGGCCGAGAAGAACCTGCTATGTCGATGGATCAAAGTGGCAAGATCATTTGGGCCAAGCATTCCGAAATACAGCAGGCCAATTTGAAAGCTTTGCCAGACGCCGACACCAAGGATGGTGAGCGACTTCCTTTAGCCATCAAAGATATGGGTGCCTGTGAGATCTATCCACAAACAGTGGCTCACAACCCCAATGGACGGTAATTATTATTAATTTGTCGTATTATGTTTAATGAAAGAAATTCTAATATTATTATTTTTTCTACAGGTTTGTCGTAGTTTGTGGTGATGGCGAGTACATTATCTACACTGCCATGGCTCTGCGCAACAAAGCATTCGGCTCGGCTTTAGAATTTGTCTGGGCCGTAGACTCTTCCGAGTATGCTGTCCGCGAAAACACATCAACTGTCAAAGTTTTCAAAAATTTCAAAGAAAAGAAACAATTCAAACCCGAGATGGGAGCCGAAGGTGGGTAGTTGACTTAGCAAAACTCGTTTTCATTGCCAACTTATGACTGGTTTTCTCAACAGGAATTTTTGGAGGAGCCATGCTCGGTGTTCGTTCTTCCAGCAGCTTGGCATTCTACGAGTGGGACAACCTGACACTTATTAGGCGCATTGAAATCCAGCCAAAAGGTGTCTTTTGGTCAGAAAATGGAGAGCTTGTCTGTATTTCAACGGAAGATAGTTACTTCATTCTGCGCTACGATGCCGACGCTGTTGCTAAGAGCTTAGAGACCAAGGAGGGCTTAACAGATGATGCGGGTATCGAGGTGAATTTAAAAAAAATATATCGATATTTTAGACATTAGCTAATTATCTCGTTGATTTTAGACGGCTTTTGACATGCTGTCAGAAGTGCAGGAGAGTGTTAAGACAGGTCTTTGGGTGGGTGACTGCTTTATTTACACCAACAGCGTCAACCGCTTGAATTACTACGTTGGAGGAGAGATAGTCACCGTTGCCCATTTAGACAGGTATTTTCCATTTGTTAAATGACTCATAATCCTTCTATCTTGTTAACAAAGTATCTTCTCTTGCAGAGTTATGTATCTTCTGGGCTACATCCCGAAGGACAACCGACTCTACCTTGGCGACAAAGACCTTAGCGTGGTCTCTTTTGGTTTGCAGCTATCTGTGTTGGAGTATCAGACTGCCGTGATGCGTCGCGATTTTGAGACAGCTGATCGAGTCCTTCCTTCAGTGCCCAAAGAACAGCGGACGCGCGTTGCCCACTTTTTAGAGAAACAGGGCTTTAAAGAGCAAGCTCTGGCTGTGTCGGCGGACCCAGAACATCGTTTTGAGCTCTCACTTCAGCTAGGAGAACTGAAGCTCGCCTATCAATTGGCGTTGGAGGCTCAAAGTGAGCACAAATGGAAGCAGTTGGCCGATCTAGCCACTACCAAGTGCCAGTTCGATCTCGCCCAGGAATGTCTGTCCAAGGCTCAAGATTTTGGAGGCCTCCTTCTCTTGGCTACAGCATCAGGTAAACTTAATAATTTATATTTTATATGAATGGATTTTAATTTTAAAATATATTATTATTAGGTAACGCTGAAATGGTGAATCGCCTGGGTGACGACGCAGCAGGAGCCGGCATGAACAACGTAGCTTTTCTAACTCGTTTCCTCAGCGGAGACCTAAACGCTTGCTTGGAGATTCTCATCCGGACGCAACGTATCCCTGAGGCGGCCTTCTTTGCTCGAACCTATCTGCCCAGCCAAATCTCCCGCGTTGTTGGCCTTTGGAAAACGAGCTTGAGTCAAGTCAACGCCAAGGCCGGTCAGAGTTTAGCCGATCCGGCTCAGTACGATAACTTATTCCCCGGTTTGATGGATGCCATGAAGACTGAACAGTTCCTTGAGCAAAGACGACAACGTGTTCCCGCTTCTGCTTCTACTGCAGTGCCCAACAATTGGGAACGTCGGCCAGTCGATGAGATGAACACCGCAGAAGAACAAGGTCAGTTTCAATACACGGCCCCTCTGAAAGAAGAAGCTGCTACAGCAGATGAGGAGATGGAAACTGTAAATGTAGCTCAAGCTACTGCACCTGAGAGGATCATTCCATCAAGACCAGAGGTCGCAGCTGCCGTCATTCCCAGTAGTCCAGCTCCAGTCGCCCCCACTCCAGCAGCACCCAAACCACCGGTAAACCTGCTGGACGACGATGAAGATGACTTCCAGCCAGCAGTTCAGAATCAACAGGGTCGTAGCCAGCTTGAGCAAGACCTGGAACTCGATCTGGACAACCTAGATCTGGACGACAATGTTGATACGTCCGAAGTGAACCTGGACGACGATCTATTGGATGATTGAAAACTTAACGCGCGTTTGTGTCTAAAAGCATGTGCTCATGAAAAAATTAGCGTTATTATATCCCATCTTCTCGGCTGCAAATGGAATTTCGTGGAGAATCTACTCCTAATATTGTGTCCTCTTTTTTTGGGAACGGGTAAATAATCTTTCTCCTCGTTTCCACTATGAAAAACAAAACCCCTTTACATTGATTGTTATGCCTGAAACAATAGGTAACAAGTTTTTTTCCAGTTCAATATAAAAGGCACTGTAATACGATTCAATTTTGTGTTCATTCTTATTTTTCTTTTATCTTTTAAATGGTTCGAGTAGATAATGAAGCTATGTTTTGAGAGGGAATGCGGCAAACTCAGCACTCGGCGTGCGATCGTCACGGTGAGGGGGGAAACATTCTTGCCATTGCTTGTCACTGAAATTGAAACCTATTAGAGCGTTTCGAGTCCTTTTTTATTACCGCCATTAAATTTGGGGTTTGACTGCTATGAGCTGCGGTAGGCCTAAAAAAAGTCGGCTAGGATCGAGGAAGCCGAAGCAAATTTGCGGGAGCGCTCCCTCGGTGGTCACAAACCCGTTCGGATTTCTTTCTCCGCGCCTCGAGTCGGAACGATCAAAAGAATGTTCAGTATGCAATAGGATTCTTAGATACTTCATAGTTCTAAAGCCAAGATGGTTATAATCTAATAAATTGGTTGGAACCCAAGAAACTATGGGATCTGGTTGGATTTCTGGGGGCCAGGTTACACTATTAGAGAAAAGGGTTCAAACATTGTTCTCTTTACATGCCGAGCCAATATACATCTCGTTTATAGCCTCGTAAAATAAAAAACAGCAGAGTCTTTATGTCAACACTAGAGAGGATCACGTTGCTGTGATCCTATACGAATCCATGCGTTCGTTGATCCAGCTTGATCCTGTCATGTCAAACAGATTCCTGCGCTCCACGACGTGTTTTTTAGGCAGCGTGAGTCATGCTCATTTTTACAAAAATAGAATTGCGTGAGGCATATTATTGTAGAGAGTTGATAAAACGGATTTTTTTTTTCAAAATGAACAAGCTTTTTGATTTAAATTGCTCAAGATGCGAGTGAATAAGTCCCAACAGGTGCGAAAGTGTCGTCGATTTATCGACTCTCTTTCCGACAACGAGGCGCGCAGGAACACGCGCATGCCAAAGATTGTTTTTGTTCTTCTTTCTCTTCTTGTTGGCCGTGCCGAGGTTAAAGGAATGTGTTGTCGTGCTGTGGTTGGGTCGATCAAAGGCTAATTTATATTTCTAACCGAGTGGCACTCTCACCAGCTGGGAATGGTGGAAAGGCCGATTCATCGAACTGACACACTCCCAACGAGTCTATTTGGTAGATACCAGATGTGTTTCTCAAGTATAGTAGACTAGGCCTCCTATATAGTTGTAAATAGATCCTTCCGCGACTTCCCCTTTTCCTCCTGTATGGCTTTAACAGAGCACATACGATTTCCGGCTGTGTCAAACTATTAAGCAGTTGACTTGCTAACCAAATAAAAACATCGAAGAGTCACGTTTATAAATGTGTATAATGAAAGTTGTCCACACAAATACACAGAGAAAGAATGAAGGATAAAATGCGTATACATAAACACCGAGTGCTGGGGTCGCCAACAATAACGAACATGAAAAAAAACATTCCTCTTCCTATTTTTCTTATAGTTTTGTCCCTTCGTTCCAGGCGGCATGCTGATGTTGATAGGGCGAATAGTGTTGTTGATGGGAGGATCCAACGGATGCAACAGGGAAGGTAGAAGCCTCGGCCGCCGAGGACGCGCTACTGTTGCTTCCAGCACTGCTTGTTGGCTCCCGAACGCTCAATACATCCAGCTGACCACCACTGGTGAGAATAGCTCTATTATTGATGCAGCCGTTGGATGATCCGGAAGTCGTTGATGGTGGGTATGACAGTGGACTAGCTCCGCCGTAGTTGCAAGAATTACTGGCTAGATGATGACCAGCAGCACCTAATAAAGACACAAAATTATAAACTATGTTATATGAAAGATTTAGGCATATCAGACGCACTGAGGAGGTTGCTATGTGTCATAGATGAATATCCGCTCATTGATTGGTAAGAGAAAGGATGTGGCTGATGCATCTGAATACACGAAGAAAAAGGCTCATTAGGATTAATTTGAAAGTTTTTGCTGCTATAGTAAGATATTTTACCTGGGAGGGTAAATTAGCTTTCCGAAAAGAGTTCTGTAGGGACCCAATGGAAGCTGGATTAAAATTGGTATGGTGTCCAGTAGCGTACGAGAGCGGCGGAGGTTGGTGGTGGTGAGCTGCAGCACTCCAAGCCGAACTATACGAATATAGAATATTTTAGTAAATTATTATAGATCAATTCAATTTGAACAATATACGGTGTATAGCTTGGAGGAGAGAAAAGGGTTCGGCTGATGTGTCCTCCGAGAGCATCCGTATTAAAGATGGATTTGTTTATGGCGGTAGAAGCAGCGGCGGCTGCGGCGGCTGCCGCTGCAGCAGCCGCTCTGTTACTCAACGAATAAGGGCGTTTCATCCGACGCCTCCGCTTGTAGTTTCCATTCTCAAACATGTCCTCGTATTGTGGATCTGAATCAATATAAAAATTAGGATCATATTATCTGTACACTGTGCAGTTTCATATATTTTTACCAAGCCGCCAAAAGTTGCCCTTCCTATCTCCAGTAGCGCTACCTTCACGAGGTACCTTGACGAAACATTCATTTAGGCTCAAACTGTGAAATATTAAAGAAAAATTATGCTCTGATATTTTTTGAATTACTTAGAGTTTTTACTTGTGGCGTATGCTGTTCTGCCATCCTTTCTTGTTTTTTTCGTAGTAAGGAAACTTCTTCATAATGTAGCTACACATTTTTTAAAAATAAAAAGAAAAACATGTCAATCTTTGTACCCTACTCATGAAATATAGATTATATTTTAGCTTTATTTTTAAAACATGATTTAAAACTAGGAAGAGGCTTTCGCTAAAATTGGATCAACAGTAAGGATCAAAAGAGAACCTGTAGATCTCGGACAAAGTCAGCCTCTTTTCTCGGCTCTCTTTGATAGCCATGGCAATGAGAGCTACGTAGGAGTACGGTGGTTTCAAATTCGAGTTGACGTAATCGGCGGACTGTTGTTGTTGTTGAGAGTCCAGCACGGTCGCCTCAGATTTCGCCGACGAAGCTGCTGTTCCAGAGGCCGAGGCGGATTCTTTACCACTATTAAGACTGTTATTACTGCTGCTGTGTTGAAGAATTACTCCTCCAGAATTGTAGGGTGGAGAGATGTTCTTGTGAGTTGATCCTAAGTGATTATGATGATGATGAACGTCTCCGGATGTTGCCGGATGTATATAGTACTGCTGCTGTTGATTAGAGTGATGATGAAGGTGTTCTCCAGCAATGTGCGAATAGCCTAATAGAGATTTGGTAACTTTTTACTTAGAAGAACTAAAGTAGTCCAAAAAAAAAAAGTTATTACTGATGACGTGCTGATGCTGGGAGGACGAAGAAGGCGTCAATTGGGACGCCCCAATCTCCTGCTTGATCTTCATTAGATTGCCGGCTGTCGACGAGTCCATCACCATGTCCTTTACGGGACCAGAGAGACGGGAGCAAAAAAAAAATCAAGATGGGTATTAAATGTGTGTTGCAATAACGACAAGTGTGATGGAGCTCGACAGCTATCTAGCGACAAGGGGGTTATCGCGTGAATCCCGCTCTCTCGGAGAGAGGTCATCACGTATCATCTCGTTATGTTACAGATGAAGGAATAGGAGGCCATCATCGTGTTATAGCGAAAGATGGGATCTCATTGCGTTCATCAAAATTCAAACGATTATTTTTTTGAAACATAAAAAAAAATTATTACCGTTCGGATCATTGCTGGGAAAGCTACTGCGTTTTTGCTATTGGATGCATGTACAACTAAACAGCTGGAACATGTCAATCTTTAAGCCCGGCGTTTGCAGCGATGGAATCACTTCACTAGATTGTCACTCCCGCTCGAATCAACCTATCCAGCGTGACTGTCGACCAAGGGCCTCGTGCATTCTGTTGAGTTGCCCGCTCCTACACAACTGCGCATCACACGCTCCGCGGACACCGGATTGGAGCACAGAATGTGTCAGGAGGCGGAGCGCTCCTTCCGGAACGACCAGATCACCCACCAATAGGAAGGAAGAGGAGGATGTCTGCTTCTAGCGTTTAATAGGTGTTGCTCGTCACGTATTAAGTACTTGATGAAACAGTTTACTTAAATTAACATCTAAAACATTTAAAATGAATGCGATTTGTTTGAAATGCGTGACCCTCAATTAATTAAAAACCGCAACCTTTGGTAGTCTTAAAAGCTATCACGACCTATGTAAAACAACAAACAAAAACATGTTTTCTCTACAAATTCAAAGTCATTCCAAACTAATAGGTAGCTCGGCAAATCTCTATAATGCTGTGGTTGCTTTTTATTTGAAAAAAGCGGTTAATGATGGCATCATCTTCAAATCCTATTTCAAGATGGCATACTTGTAATAAGCAGGCTAATTACCAGTCTCGTGTTTTAAAAAATCCATAGATGACGATCATGTAAACCAGACAACCTCTAATTCAATTATTATTACAAGATAGATACAGCGTGAATACACAACACGAAATCTTTCCGTGCAATTCAGAATGATCCCTTCTACAAAATAAATAAAGTTATTTAGACACTTGGTAAACGCGATGTTATTCCGACTCGAGTCAAACAGTTCACACATATATACAATCCTGCAAGCGAATAGCAAATAATCCCTCGGCCACCCATCATTGAGTCTACAGGGAAGCGCCTATCCTTGATGAACAACTTCTTCCACGACAGCGTCGGATGACTTAATAGCTTGGAAAAGTGAAATAGGGGAAATCATCACGACTGATCCAGCACGGGTCTTCAAACCCTTAGCATTGCCCAAAGAGCATCCGATTTCAAAACTAGGTCTCCCTGAACGGGTTCCGTTTCCACGACAAACCTATGGCTGTCCTGAGCCAACCGATTCTTTTTCGTGGTAAAAGCGGCTGTTGAAATAAGAAGGGAGCCAACAGCACCAGGCGCCGGCCGTAAATCGCTCTAGTCGACCTAAACTTGTCTTCTACTCGTCGCTACTGCCGGCGCTCTCCTTTAGCCCTCCTGCTGATGTCGCTGATTTATCGGCCTCACATGTCGGCGAGAGAGGGAGGGTGGAAATATCAAACACCATTCATTTATATGAGAAAATATGGGGAACAACACTTTGCAAGAGTAGCTAGAAGTGCCGCCGCATTAGAAGGCTTCGAAAAAAGCTCTATTTATACATTTATTTTAATAAGAACTACATGTTTTCTTCTTTCGATGTAAAATAACTGCACCAATCAAATTGGGTCTTCTCTAGGTCCCATTTCTCCTGCATTCGTTAGAGAAGCCAAATATTTCCACAGATCTCTGATTTACCGCAAGTCACAAGTTATTTCTCGAGTTGACGTTCTACAAATGTTACCAAAACTGCGATGATAACTTGAGGAATAAAAGTAAAATATACTTTCATAAATAAAATACAAGATTCTACCCATTTACTTGGACATTCTTAACCTTTTCAAGATTCCACATTACTTTAAATTTGCATTTTAGTTGGCAATATTTTTCCTCTTTGCGAAAGCACATGCAAACCATATTATGTTCAGTTGAATTTTTTACGCAGAGAATAATTGCCTCCGATTCAGTAAACGGTGGGGAACAAAATAGACTTGGGTAATCTACACCGTTGCTCAGCACCCTCGGCTGCGCTGCGCCCTTATAGAAGGCCGGCACGCTCCCTCAAAATACAGCCAGATGCTATACCGAATAATTCGTAATCGCGCTCTGAAGGTAAGGTCTATGTAAACTGAGCCCCTTGTGATGCTGCCACGGCAAACGCTTGAATTGCCTTCACCGTCTCCTCTCCTTACCTGAGGCGCAGAGATTCTAATTGCTCGTTAGGCGAGTGAAACAACACCACGCCAAGGAGCGCTTCTCTCGTGAATATGCATCCAAAACGCTTGATACAATAACAGCTCGTTAAGTTGCCGGGCTGAATTCCGTCACAGGCTGTAAAAAAAATCTTTAACTTGCGCTGCTATTAGTCCGTGTTTGAGAAAATCCCTTTTTCATGAAATCTCATTCGGCTTTTTAGAAATGATTCAATACTTCAAAAGCTGTTTCTTTTATTGCTTCTTTACGGAATCTTTTGCAGTTGCCTTCGAAACGAGTGCTGTACAGCTTAAGTGTAAGTATACGGCAGAAAATTGGTTATCGAGTACAATTATCGAGTAAAATTAGAGGAATGCTTTATTTTCATTTCAATATCGGAATAATAACTCTCACAACGAATTTAATCTTTCATGCACCGGTACGGGGATGAAACTTATCAGCGTTCCGCATCACCCATTTTATCCACGAAAATATTTTAGGTGCGTATACGTTGGAATGCCAAAGCAAGAACTTCTTTTTGGACGGACAAATAAATGTAACACAGACAACGAAACCTAAAGTGATATTTTCTGGGGATGAACGTCAAGCAAGAGGCGCTTCTGGATTCGCCAAGCATCAAGCTGACGAGCTTTATTATATAGCAAAACTCCTCCAATAACGGCCATCGTCCCGATACCGCTGAACAGGCTAACAGCATTCCCGAAGAGAATTATTGATATCCAGATTAGCAGAGCTCTCTTGACGGTATTGGCCACACTACATTTATTAATTACAGATAGTAGTTTCAAAATACTCGGAAAATTTCTAAATTGTAAGACGAATTTTACTAATAAATTGAAATGTGATAA
>CM057928.1:15513367-15591777 GCA_030141595.1 Chydorus sphaericus
TCATCGATGGACAACAAATAAATTTGTCCGAACAGATATTCACTTTTCCGTTTCGGTGGTCTTCCGGCAAATGCGTCATCCTCAAATCGTTGAGCCGAGTGTAAGTTACAGCAAGACGGTGACTAAAAAGCGTCCACCGCTATCAACGTTCATCGTCACTTACAGTACTTCAACGTCGACGTTGACGTCGACAACCGTCACCATCTGTACTACCTCAACGTCGGCCCTTGGAGCCATGTTCAAGACGGCGACGCAGAGATCTACGAGGCTTTTCTACAATGAAGAGAATATCTTGCTCTTAGGTTTCTTGTTATAACTTTTCACCATATTTTATATATTCAACATTTTTTTTTAATAGTTCGATGGATTTAAAGTCCGAGCCAGTGAAGCATCCCGAAGAGCCTATCGACATTTACATCTCAGATTCAGAAGGAATGATGGACGCAGGATATAGAGACAGCCGACGAGTAAAGCTTTCCTTTTTCGTCGCATCTTTCGTGGTCACGGAGACCACGTCTAGCATCTTAACCCTTACAGCTACTTGTGAAAACTAGGACTCACTTTGATATGTGTGGAGTCGAGAAACAACCCACCGTTCTAAAGGATGAAATTATTTACGTTAACATGGAATAATTTTTCATGAGACAAGAGAACAACTGCCGAATTTATTTTTCACATGTTATCTATTAGATTAAAATCAAGTTGAATGTATGAGGTAATCTGTAAATACCAGTGATTCCATTGTTGTCTTCAAGAAATTCAATACATAAGAAAGTTTTAAATATGAATGATTTTAAGTACCGTATCAGTTATACCGGCGCTACCCTCATCAAGCCGATGGCAAGAGGTCATCGAACGTGATCGAGTGGAATATCATACAAAATATCGGCAGCAGTAGTTACGGAGAACTATTTAAAAAAATGGAAAAAATTGGTCTCTGGAGGGTGTTTTATTCAACAGCTCCTGCCCAGTGTTGCTCTCATTAAACATCAATTGGTATCATTGTTCACTTTTCTCCAGGCTTACATCATGCAAAAGAAGAACCTCAAATTATTGTTCGATTAAGGGATGTCGATGCCTTCTTCTTTTTTCATTTTCTCGATGTTCCATGCCCGATATATAAAGGAACTCGGATGGGCTTATCGCCCAGCAATACTTCACGCTTGGTCGCGACACTTGATTCCCTTTTTTCTTCTCACTCATAAAAAATAAATTAGAGAAGAAAATGCGTCTTTCTGTTCTTGTGATTTTAGGTTTGGTGGCCGTCACTTCCGCCCAATACCAGTTTGGTTACCCAAGCCAATATTACTTCTCGAATGGTTATCCTCAACCTTCGTACGACCAGATTCAGGGAAGGTCTCCAGCTCAAGCTCCGTCAGCCGATCCTCGTTTCTTCTTCACCACTTTGACCGTCACTCTGACGACATCCACGTCAACCACCACCGTCACTTCCTCCACCACTTGCACGACATCCACATCGCCCTTAAAGTCTGGTGAGTAATTTAATTTTTCCGCCTAAAAAATTCTATTCTATCATCGTGAAACTTAACATTTTAAAATTGCTCAGTACTCCTTCCGGCCGTCGTCGTCGTGGTATGTCTGTGGACAAGGAAGGCCGTGGACTCTTCTACAACGATCAGGAGGAGGACGATGAAGAAGGAAACATCTTCCTCCCCTCTCCTAAGAAGTATGTATTCTAAGGTTTCTAACATAAACAGTAAATAATAATAATTTTTTATTTTTAAAAGGACTGAGGAGCCCGCTCCGGTCGTCCAGGAGCCGGTCCGTGTTGTCCGAGAGACAGCTCCTGTTCCTTATGTTGTCCAGCCAGGATTCAACGTTCCCAAGGAGGTCGGCAGCGGCCGTTTCCTTCTTGCATTCGGAACTTCAACCACTACTTCAACATCTACCACCACCCTGATTTCTACCTTGACGGCTACTTGCAAGTCCACCACCGCTTATCAAACTTGCGGTTCTACCGGAAAATAATTTTAGAGGAACTATTATTATGTTCTGAATTTCAAAGGTGTACTGGTTATGCATTACAAGTAAATTATGCTCTCATCGTGCCCATCCGTTCCCTTTTATCAAAGTTGTTGAAGGTTTATATCATATTTATGGCATTCTCGCTTTACAATATCAGCAAGGCAAATAAACAAAGTTTAAACTGCAAAAAATCGGAATTACCTCAATTCTTATCGTTGGCTGAGAAGATATTTGATTTATGAACGCAATTCCATCAATGATTTCAAATCAGTAAAAAACTAACATCTCTTGAGATAAAAAAAAATGTATTCTTCTTATTGTAATTTCAGAAAAAGAGCTTTGGGTGAAATAAATACTGCATAAATAATTAGGTCATTCACGAATTTGTACATCTAAGAGAAAAAGGAGCAGAGATCGTTGACCTTAAGTACTGCCGTACCTAATTGTTTCAATCTCTCCACCGGGAGCTATGACCGCTGGTCAAGAAGTTCATCTTCAAAATAAAGGAAGAAAAAAAAATAATCTGCATGATTATACATGTGATCCTCTGCTTCGGTTAGGTCTTGTTAATGATTACTATGGTGGTGAAATCAAATGTAATAATGTGTAACGACACGCACATCCTAAGGCCATCCGAATTTTATGAAAATCACCCGCCAACGGGTACTGATGCAATAGTTATAATGTAGGGCGTGTCTTTCATCTTAAATTCTGGTCTTTTCAATCATTCTCAGTGACATGTTTTGAATACCATCTGGTTCGCACAACGGTGAAATTCTCAAATATCTAGACGAAATATATAGATAAAATATTTTGATACATCTTTCTTTCTGTTTATTAAAAAAAGAACTAGAAAGTGCGGATCATAAAATAGAATAAATGGAAGATTTCAGAATCAATTCATCTTCTTCGATGGATGTCCGAACCATCTTTGAGAAATTTATATATTCATGTAAAAAAAAATATCCGAGAAAATTAGATCCATAATTTCAACTTAAAGACATAGGAAGTAGTGCGAATGATACAATGCGGCGGCGGGAGGAGCACTGACGAAGGCAGAGCGAATCGATGAAACTAATATACTGATACATTTAAGCTAGCTTGAATCGTTTGGAGGCCGTAAATTTTTTACTTCTCCGTCTTACTCGGCGACAAAGGGAATTCGTTGAGTCGTCCAGGAAGGAGGCAGCGGCGGGAGCAGGGAGGCTTTTCTCTATCTCTTCAAGCGCCAAATTTTCACTGGGTTCGATGATAATTACTTCTTCAGTGCAAGTATGATTTAAACCGGCTTTAGGAGATTCAAACAGTTTAAATTTCTTTCCAGGAAGAGTTTTATTAAAATTGGGAATCTCATCATCTTCAGTGGTGATTTCCATAATAAAGACTGGTTTTGGTCTTATTATAGCTTTAGGTGGTGAAACTGGTATTATACTGCTTGAATCACTCTGATTACCTTAAACCAAGCAACAGCATTAATTAATATTTTGAGAATAAATTTTTATATTTGTATGCTTAATTAGAATAACTTCTTTTCAATACTTTGACTTAGTGCATTTGATGACACTGAAGAAGATGCTGTTTCTTGGTCTGAGCCACATGATTCTTCAATTTTCTGCTCCCCGACTGGTTCTTCATCTGCTGTATCACAATCTTCTTCAGAAGCAATTTTGAGCAAGGCATCTATTCTACTGGAACTGTTGTCTATGTAAGAACGAGCGTCAAAATCCGATGATTGCTGTTGTTCATCGTCTTCATACTGCATCATTCAGAATAACAGTCAGTAAACATTGTAGTCAGTAAGCGTTATTGTAACTAAACAATGTGAATACCTTTTTGAAAAAAGAACCCCAAAAATCTTCTCGTTCCTTCACGACTAATTTCCAGAAACGTTTCACTTTATCCATCGATTCTTCATTATTTTCCTTGTGCCGATTCAGTGTCAACACTCAACAATCAACACGAGATTGTTGACTGACAACCAAAATATTAGAGCTTAATGTGTGCGTTAACTGTATAAATAGAAGGTTAACCGGTTAATTGTAGGTTATTGATAATATTCAATTTATCATTAGGCTTACCATAGACTTACCAATAAACTTTTTATAATTTTTTTTTTTAACATTAGCCAATTATTTTTCAAGGAAAAATATGAATTTAATTGAAAACGAGTGCGATAAGCGTCTACATCAGAGGCGTCTTTGAAGTAGCTACAGTATAATAGGCCTACTTTAACCAGTTTGAACTGAATTTCTGAAGGCTAAAAATTTGTAAAGCATTGGGGATAAATAAATGTTGAAAACAGAAAAATTGTTACGCTAATATTGCGTAAAGATGATTTACGTCACTAGTCACTAGGCTACTTGATTATGTTTAACTAGCTATTGCCAATTATCACTGAAATGGCTGTCATGCTCCGGATTTCCGGTATCTAGTTGAATATTTTGTTTTTATTTATTAGCAACAATCGACTTATTGAAACAATCTTAACTGCTTCCGTTATTAGCGTCTTATGATTGATTGGATTGCAAAATTGTATTTCCATTAAATTTATTTAAATATAATAGTTGCTCTTGGAAGCCCGCCCGCTGCGAACGTAAATGATAGCTAAATAAATAGACCACAATAATGTATTTTTTTTTAAAATTGATTTGGTTAAATAGAAAGTTTAATAACCAAAATGGAAATGGCATTCAAACTCTTTTTATTAAGGAAATCAGTTTTAAACTTTTAAAAAGATACATACAGACAAGTTCAATCATTTCAATTAAGGAATGAAGACAGCAAGACTATAATGAATGAAAAACTAAATTTCCTTGGAGATCATCTAGTGGTCTCCCACTGCCTGTTGGGGCTTTTCTTGTAATTCAGATAATCAGCAAGTTTGAAGAAGGAAATTTCAGTTTCATTCCTAACTTTCAGATTTGATAATGTCTCTCCATCTTTAAGAATTAGTATTCCATCATCTTCACAGTTTATAACAGGGTCATTAGTCTTGGCCCCATGGGCATGATGTTCAATCTGAAAAAATATACCATTCATTATAGTAGAAATTGGTAACACAATAGATCGACATTTAAAAATTACCTTTAAAGTATCGTAGTCGTATTTCCGAAACGGTGGAGGAAGGCCAGGATAAGTTGGTAGTGCTTCTATCACTTTTGCCTTGAGTTCCTCCGTAGTAACAGTGGCAAGTTCAACGTCTCTTAATACGACATTACGAATATTTCGAAACTCAAACGATCGAATAAGACGAATAATAATTGTAGCCGTTTCTGAATGAGTAACAGGATCCATATTTCTTTCTTTTTTTTTAATCACAACTAACTGAACAGTGAATTTTATACCGATGAGTCGAATTTACCAGAACTTAAAACAAAACAGAGGGGAAAATGTGCTAGAAGTTGAAATATCTTCTGCTATGCCTATCTACTGTCATGCCATTATGCAATTTGCCGGTATGCTAGTTGCCAATCGCTAAAATGTAAAATTTTCAAATACTGGACATTTTATCGTTTTATAATTTTCCCGTGAATTTTTTGTTTCTTATTTTAAAAATTTCAAAAGAGGTAATCAATTCAAGAAATGTTAAATTTAGAAAAAAGGTTTCCACTGTAGAAGGTAACGGCAACGCTGTCAAGATATGACAGAACATTTGCAGGCCACGTATTCAATCCGCCGGAAAACAACAAAATGGTAAGAATATTATTAGGAAAAGAAATTATTTTATGATTTATTATACATCATCTTTTAAATTTCTTCATTTAGCCGCTGAAATTGGACATCAAGCGACGGCTTACAGCCAGATCTGATCGCGTCAAAAGCGTGGACCTTCATCCCACCGAGCCGTGGATGCTGGCCTCCTTGTACAATGGAAACGTCCACATTTGGAATCATGAATCGCAACAAATTATCAAGTCATTCGAGGTAAGAGATTGATTGCCTGAAACTAGGTTGAATTCTAGTAATATGTATGATTTATAGGTGTGTGACTTGCCAGTACGTGCAGTCAAATTTGTACCCAGAAAGAACTGGGTGGTCACCGGTTCTGATGACATGCAGGTAAACTATACACTGATTCATTTCTTTAAATTGTTATTAGACAGTTAAGTTTCAAAATATCTCTAAATTTCAGGTCAGGGTTTTCAACTATAACACTCTGGACCGAGTTACTTCATTTGAGGCTCACTCTGATTATGTTCGCTGCATAGCTGTTCATCCAACTCAGCCATTTTTACTAACAAGCAGTGGTTAGTGAGAATTTTACTTGAATATACCCACATTTTCTTGATTAATTGTATCACAACGTTAAATTGAATTTTAGATGACATGTCGATTAAACTGTGGAACTGGGACAAAAACTGGGCCTGTCAACAAGTATTTGAGGGACACACCCACTATGTAATGCAAATTGTCATCAATCCCAAGGACAATAACACATTTGCTAGTGCTTCATTGGATAGAACTGTGAAGGTAATAACTATTTATAGTTAACAAGGCATAAGTGCAAAGTTTTAAACTTCTATGTTATGCCATTTCTTAGGTGTGGCAATTGGGATCAAATAGTCCTAATTTTACTCTGGAAGGACACGATAAAGGTGTCAATTGCGTCGATTACTATCATGCCGGTGACAAGCCTTACTTGATTTCGGGGGCTGATGATCGCTTGGTTAAGATTTGGGACTATCAGAACAAAACTTGCGTTCAAACACTGGAGGGTCACGCACAGAACATTTCATCTGTAGCTTTTCATCCTGAATTGCCCATTCTTTTGACTGGTTCTGAAGATGGTACCGTTCGGTATGCTAGTCTCTTTTAAATGTATTTTTTTGTTCTTTTTTTAAATTATAATTCTGTTTTGTTTGGTAATAACAGAGTGTGGCACTCGAACACCTATCGACTGGAGACTACATTGAACTACGGATTAGAACGAGTTTGGACCATTTGCTGCTTGCCTGGCTCCAATAACATAGCGCTTGGCTATGATGAAGGTTCAATCATGATAAAATTAGGCCGAGAAGAACCTGCTATGTCGATGGATCAAAGTGGCAAGATCATTTGGGCCAAGCATTCCGAAATACAGCAGGCCAATTTGAAAGCTTTGCCAGACGCCGACACCAAGGATGGTGAGCGACTTCCTTTAGCCATCAAAGATATGGGTGCCTGTGAGATCTATCCACAAACAGTGGCTCACAACCCCAATGGACGGTAATTATTATTAATTTGTCGTATTATGTTTAATGAAAGAAATTCTAATATTATTATTTTTTCTACAGGTTTGTCGTAGTTTGTGGTGATGGCGAGTACATTATCTACACTGCCATGGCTCTGCGCAACAAAGCATTCGGCTCGGCTTTAGAATTTGTCTGGGCCGTAGACTCTTCCGAGTATGCTGTCCGCGAAAACACATCAACTGTCAAAGTTTTCAAAAATTTCAAAGAAAAGAAACAATTCAAACCCGAGATGGGAGCCGAAGGTGGGTAGTTGACTTAGCAAAACTCGTTTTCATTGCCAACTTATGACTGGTTTTCTCAACAGGAATTTTTGGAGGAGCCATGCTCGGTGTTCGTTCTTCCAGCAGCTTGGCATTCTACGAGTGGGACAACCTGACACTTATTAGGCGCATTGAAATCCAGCCAAAAGGTGTCTTTTGGTCAGAAAATGGAGAGCTTGTCTGTATTTCAACGGAAGATAGTTACTTCATTCTGCGCTACGATGCCGACGCTGTTGCTAAGAGCTTAGAGACCAAGGAGGGCTTAACAGATGATGCGGGTATCGAGGTGAATTTTAAAAAAATATATCGATATTTTAGACATTAGCTAATTATCTCGTTGATTTTAGACGGCTTTTGACATGCTGTCAGAAGTGCAGGAGAGTGTTAAGACAGGTCTTTGGGTGGGTGACTGCTTTATTTACACCAACAGCGTCAACCGCTTGAATTACTACGTTGGAGGAGAGATAGTCACCGTTGCCCATTTAGACAGGTATTTTCCATTTGTTAAATGACTCATAATCCTTCTATCTTGTTAACAAAGTATCTTCTCTTGCAGAGTTATGTATCTTCTGGGCTACATCCCGAAGGACAACCGACTCTACCTTGGCGACAAAGACCTCAGTGTGGTCTCATTTGGTTTGCAGCTATCTGTGTTGGAGTATCAGACTGCGGTGATGCGTCGCGATTTTGAGACAGCTGATCGAGTCCTTCCTTCAGTGCCCAAGGAACAGCGGACGCGCGTTGCCCACTTTTTAGAGAAACAGGGCTTTAAAGAGCAAGCTCTGGCTGTGTCGGCGGACCCAGAACATCGTTTTGAGCTCTCACTTCAGCTAGGAGAACTGAAGCTCGCCTATCAATTGGCGTTGGAGGCTCAAAGTGAGCACAAATGGAAACAGTTGGCCGATCTAGCCACTACCAAGTGCCAGTTCGATCTCGCCCAGGAATGTCTGTCCAAGGCTCAAGATTTTGGGGGCCTCCTTCTCTTGGCTACAGCATCAGGTAAACTTAATGATTTATTTTATATGAATGGATTTTAATTTTAAAATATATTATTATTAGGTAACGCTGAAATGGTGAATCGCCTGGGTGACGACGCAGCAGGAGCCGGCATGAACAACGTAGCTTTTCTAACTCGTTTCCTCAGCGGAGACCTAAACGCTTGCTTGGAGATTCTCATCCGGACGCAACGTATCCCTGAGGCGGCCTTCTTTGCTCGAACCTATCTGCCCAGCCAAATCTCCCGCGTTGTTGGCCTTTGGAAAACGAGCTTGAGTCAAGTCAACGCCAAGGCCGGCCAGAGTTTAGCCGATCCGGCTCAGTACGATAACTTATTCCCCGGTTTGATGGATGCCATGAAGACGGAACAGTTCCTGGAGCAAAGACGACAACGTGTTCCCGCTTCTGCTTCTACTGCAGTGCCCAACAATTGGGAACGTCGGCCAGTCGATGAGATGAACGCCGCAGAAGAACAAGGTCAGTTTCAATACACGGCTCCTCTGAAAGAAGAAGCTGCTACTGCAGATGAGGAGATGGAAACTGTAAATGTAGCTCAAGCTACTGCACCTGAGAGGATCATTCCATCAAGACCAGAGGTCGCAGCTGCCGTCATTCCCAGTAGTCCAGCTCCAGTCGCCCCCACTCCAGCAGCACCCAAACCACCGGTAAACCTGCTGGACGACGATGAAGATGACTTCCAGCCAGCAGTTCAGAATCAACAGGGTCGTAGCCAGCTTGAGCAAGACCTGGAACTCGATCTGGACAACCTAGATCTGGACGACAATGTTGATACGTCCGAAGTGAACCTGGACGACGATCTATTGGATGATTGAAAATTTAACGCGCGTTTGTGTCTAAAAGCATGTGCTCATGAAAACATTAGCGTTATTATATCCCATCTTCTCGGCTGCAAATGGAATTTCGTGGAGAATCTACTCCTAATATTGTGTCCTCTTTTTTTGGGAACGGGTAAATAATCTTTCTCCTCGTTTCCACTATGAAAAACAAAACCCCTTTACATTGATTGTTATGCCTGAAACAATAGGTAACAAGTTTTTTCCAGTTCAATATAAAAGGCACTGTAATACGATTCAATTTTGTGTTCATTCTTATTTTCTTTTAAATGGTTCGAGTAGATAATGAAGCTATGTTTTGAGAGAGAATGCGGCAAACTCAGCACTCGGCGTGCGATCGTCACGGTGAGGGGGGAAACATTCTTGCCATTGCTTGTCACTGAAATTGAAACCTATTAGAGCGTTTCGAGTCCTTTTTTATTACCGCCATTAAATTTGGGGTTTGACTGCTATGAGCTGCGGTAGGCCTAAAAAAAAGTCGGCTAGGATCGAGGAAGCCGAAGCAAATTTGCGGGAGCGCTCCCTCGGTGGTCACAAACCCGTTCGGATTTCTTTCTCCGCGCCTCGAGTCGGAACGATCAAAAGAATGTTCAGTGTGCAATAGGATTCTTAGATACTTCATAGTTCTAAAGCCAAGATGGTTATAATCTAATAAATTGGTTGGAACCCAAGAAACTATGGGATCTGGTTGGATTTCTGGGGGCCAGGTTACACTATTAGAGAAAAGGGTTCAAACATTGTTCTCTTTACATGCCGAGCCAATTTACATCTCGTTTATAGCCTCGTAAAATAAAAAACAGCAGAGTCTTTATGTCAACACTAGAGAGGATCACGTTGCTGTGATCCTATACGAATCCATGCGTTCGTTGATCCAGCTTGATCCTGCCGTGTCAAACAGATTCCTGCGCTCCACGACGTGTTTTTTAGGCAGCGTGAGTCATGCTCATTTTTACAAAAATAGAATTGCGTGAAGCATATTATTGTAGAGAGTTGATAAAACGGATTTTTTTTTCAAAATGAACAAGCTTTTTGATTTAAATTGCTCAAGATGCGAGTGAATAAGTCCCAACAGGTGCGAAAGTGTCGTCGATTTATCGACTCTCTTTCCGACAACGAGGCGCGCAGGAACACGCGCATGCCAAAGATTGTTTTTGTTCTTCTTTCTCTTCTTGTTGGCCGTGCCGAGGTTAAAGGAATGTGTTGTCGTGCTGTGGTTGGGTCGATCAAAGGCTAATTTATATTTCTAACCGAGTGGCACTCTCACCAGCTGGGAATGGTGGAAAGGCCGATTCATCGAACTGACACACTCCCAACGAGTCTATTTGGTAGATACCAGATGTGTTTCTCAAGTATAGTAGACTAGGCCTCCTATATAGTTGTAAATAGATCCTTCCGCGACTTCCCCTTTTCCTCCTGTATGGCTTTAACAGAGCGCATACGATTTCCGGCTGTGTCAAACTATTAAGCAGTCGACTGGCTAACCAAATAAAAACATCGAAGAGACACGTTTATAAATGTGTATAATGAAAGTTGTCCACACAAATACACAGAGAAAGAATGAAGGATAAAATGCGTATACATAAACACCGAGTGCTGGGGTCGCCAACAATAACGAACATGAAAAAAAAACATTCCTCTTCCTATTTTTCTTATAGTTTTGTCCCTTCGTTCCACGCAGCATGCTGATGTTGATAGGGCGAATAGTGTTGTTGATGGGAGGATCCAGCGGATGCAACCGGGAAGGTAGAAGCCTCGGCCGCCGAGGACGCGCTACTGTTGCTTCCAGCACTGCTCGTTGGCTCCCGAACGCTCAATACATCCAGCTGACCACCACTGGTGATAATAGCTCGATTATTGATGCAGCCGTTGGATGATCCGGAGGTCGTTGATGGTGGGTATGACAGTGGACTAGCTCCGCCGTAGTTGCAAGAATTACTGGCTAGATGATGACCAGCAGCAGCACCTAATAAAGACACAAGGTTATAAATTATGTTATATAAAAGATTTAGGCACATCAGACGCACTGAGTAGGTTGCTATGTGACATAGATGAATATCCGCTCATTGATTGGTAGGAGAATGGATGTGGCTGATGCATCTGGATAAATGAAGATAAAGGTTCATTAGGATTAATTTGAAGTTTTTGCTGCTATAGTAAGATATTTTACCTGGGAGGGTAAATTAGCTTTCCGAAAAGAGTTCTGTAGGGACCCAATGGAAGCTGGATTAAAATTGGTGTGGTGTCCAGTAGCGTACGAGAGTGGCGGAGGTTGGTGGTGGTGAGCTGCAGCACTCCAAGCCGAACTATGCGAATATATAATATTTTAGTAAATTATTAGAGATCAATTCAATTTCAACAATATACGGTGTATAGCTTGGAGGAGAGAAAAGGGTTCGGCTGATGTGTCCTCCGAGAGCATCCGTATTAAAGATAGATTTGTTTATAGCGGTAGATGCAGCGGCGGCTGCGGCGGCTGCCGCTGCAGCAGCCGCTCTGTTACTCAACGAATAAGGGCGTTTCATCCGACGCCTCCGCTTGTAGTTTCCATTTTCAAACATGTCCTCGTATTGTGGATCTAAATCAATATAAAAATTAGGATCATGTTATCTGTACACTGTGCAGTTTCATATATTTTTACCAAGCCGCCAAAAGTTGCCCTTCCTATCTCCAGTAGCGCTACCTTCACGAGGTACCTTGACGAAACATTCATTTAGGCTCAAACTGTGAAATATTATAGAAAAATTACGCTCTGATATTTTTTGAATTACTTAGAGTTTTTACTTGTGGCGTATGCTGTTCTGCCATCCTTTCTTGTTCTTTTCGTAGTAAGGAAACTTCTTCATAATGTAGCTACACATTTTTTAAAAACAAAAGGAAAAACATGTCAATCTTTGTACCCTACTCAAGTAGGGTCAAGTAGTCTTTTGAAACATGATTTAAAAACTAGGAAAAGACTTTCGCTAAAATTGAATCAACAGAAAGGATCAAAAAGAGAACCTGTAGATCTCGGACAAAGTCAGCCTCTTTTCTCGGCTCTCTTTGATAGCCATGGCAATGAGAGCTACGTAGGAGTACGGTGGTTTCAAATTCGAGTTGACGTAATCGGCGGACTGTTGTTGAGAGTCCAGCACGGTCGCCTCAGATTTCGCCGACGAAGCTGCTGTTCCAGAGGCCGAGGCGGATTCTTTACCACTATTAAGACTGTTATTACTGCTGCTGTGTTGAAGAATTACTCCTCCAGAATTGTAGGGTGGAGAGATGTTCTTGTGAGTTGATCCTAAGTGATTATGATGATGATGAACGTCTCCGGATGTTGCCGGATGTATATAGTACTGCTGCTGTTGATTAGAGTGATGATGAAGGTGTTCTCCAGCAACGTGCGAATAGCCTAATAGAGATTTGGTAACTTTTTACTTAGAAGAACTAAAGTAGTCCAAAAAAAAAAGTTATTACTGATGACGTGCTGATGCTGGGAGGACGAAGAAGGCGTCAATTGGGACGCCCCAATCTCCTGCTTGATCTTCATTAGATTGCCGGCTGTCGACGAGTCCATCACCATGTCCTTTACGGCACCAGAGAGACGGGAGCAAAAAAAAATCAAGATGGGTATTAAATGTGTGTTGCAATAACGACAAGTGTGATGGAGCTCGACAGCTATCTAGCGACAAGGGGGTTATCGCGTGAATCCCGCTCTCTCGGAGAGAGGTCATCACGTATCATCTCGTTATGTTACAGATGAAGGAATAGGAGGCCATCATCGTGTTATAGCGAAAGATGGGATCTCATTGCGTTCATCAAAATTCAAAGGATTGATTTTTTTGAAACATAAAAAAAAAAAATTATTACCGTTCGGATCATTGCTGGGAAAGCTACTGCGTTTTTGCTATTGGATGCATGTAC
The DNA here is from genome assembly GCA_030141595.1 of Chydorus sphaericus. Classification (NCBI taxonomy): domain Eukaryota; kingdom Metazoa; phylum Arthropoda; class Branchiopoda; order Diplostraca; family Chydoridae; genus Chydorus; species Chydorus sphaericus. Next base: position 15,526,595 of record CM057928.1, read on the forward strand.
AACTAAACAGCTGGAACATGTCAATCTTTAAGCCCGGCGTTTGCAGCGATGGAATCACTTCACTAGATTGTCACTCCCGCTCGAATCAACCTATCCAGCGTGACTGTCGACCAAGGGCCTCGTGCATTCTGTTGAGTTGCCCGCTCCTACACAACTGCGCATCACACGCTCCGCGGACACCGGATTGGAGCACAGAGGGTGTCAGGAGGCGGAGCGCTCCTTCCGGAACGACCAGATCACCCACCAATAGGAAGGAAGAGGAGGATGTCTGCTTCTAGCGTTTAATAGGTGTTGCTCCTCACGTATTAAGTACTTGATGAAACAGTTTACTTAAATCAACATCTAAAACATTTAAAATGAATGCGATTTGTTTAAAAATTTTGAATGCGTGACCCTCAATTAATTAAAACCCGCAACCTTTGGTAGTCTTAAAAGCTATCACGACCTATGTAAAACAACAAACAAAAACATGTTTTCTCTACAAATTCAAAGTCATTGCAAACTAATAGGTAGCTCAGCAAATCTCTATAATGCTGTGGTTGCTTTTTATTTGAAAAAAGCGGTTAATGATGGCATCATCTTCAAATCCTATTTCAAGATGGCATACTTGTAATAAGCAGGCTAATTACCAGTCTCGTGTTTTAAAAAATCCATAGATGACGATCATGTAAACCAGACAACCTCTAATTCAATTATTATTACAAGATAGATACAGCGTGAATACACAACACGAAATCTTTCCGTGCAATTCAGAATGATCCTTCTACAAAATAAATAACGTTATTTAGACATTGGTAAACGCGATGTTATTCCGACTCGAGTCAAACAGTTCACACATATATACAATCCTGCTGGCGAATAGCAAATAATCCCTCGGCCACCCATCATTGAGTCTACAGGGAGCGCCTATCCGTGATGAACAACTTCTTCCACGACAGCATCGGATGACTTAATAGCTTGAAAAAGTGAAATAGGGGAAATCATCACGACTGATCCAGCACGAGTCTTCAAACCCTTAGCATTGCCCAAAGAGCATCCGATTTCAAAACTAGGTCTCCCTGAACGGGTTCCTTTCTACGACAAACCTATGGCTGTCCTGAGCCAACCGATTCTTTTTTTCGTGGTAAAAGCGGCTGTTGAAATAAGAAGGGAGCTAACAGCACCAGGCGCCGGCCGTAAATCGCTCTAGTCGACCTAAACTTGTCTTCTACTCGTCGCTACTGCCGGCGCTCTCCTTTAGCCCTCCTGCTGATGTCGCTGATTTATCGGCCTCAACATGTCGGCGAGAGAGGGAGGGTGGAAATATCAAACACCATTCATTTATATGAGAAAATATGGGGAACAACACTTTGCAAGAGTAGCTAGAAGTGCCGCCGCATTAGAAGGCTTCGAAAAAAGCTCTATTTATACATTTATTTTAATAAGAACTACATGTTTTCTTCTTTCGATGTAAAATAACTGCACCAATCAAATGGGTCTTCTCTAGGTCCCATTTCTCCTGCATTCGTTAGAGAAGCCAAAATATTTCCACAGATCTCTGATTTACCGCAAGTCACAAGTTATTTCTCGAGTTGACGTTCTATAAATGTTACCAAAACTGCGATGATAACTTGAGGAATAAAAGTAAAATATACTTTCATAAATAAAATACAAGATTCTACCCATTTACTTGGACATTCTTAACCTTTTCAAGATTCACAATTACTTTAAATTTGCATTTTAGTTGGCAATATTTTCCTCTTTGCGAAAGCACATCAAACCATATTATGTTCAGTTGAATTTTTTACGCAGAGAATAATTGCCTCCGATTCAGTAAACGGTGGGGAACAAAATAGACTTGGGTAATCTACACCGTTGCTCAGCACCCTCGGCTGCGCTGCGCCCTTATAGAAGCCGGCACGCTCCCTCAAATACAGCCAGATACTATACCGAATAATTCGTAATCGCGTTCTGAAGTTAAGGTCTATGTAAACTGAGCCCTTGTGATGCTGCCACGGCAACGCTTGAATTGCCTTCACCGTCTCCTCTCCTTACCTGAGCGCAGAGATTCTAATTGCTCGTTAGGCGAGTGAAACAACACCACGCCAAGGAGCGCTTCTCTCGTGAATATGCATCCAAAAACGCTTGATACAATAACAGCTCGTTAAGTTGCCGGGCTGAATTTCCGTCACAGGCTGTAAAAAAAATCTTTAACTTGCGCTGCTATTAGTCCGTGTTTGAGAAAATCCCTTTTTCATGAAATCTCATTCGGCTTTTTAGAAATGATTCAATACTTTAAAAGCTGTTTCTTTTATTGCTTCTTTACGGAATCTTTTGCAGTTGCCTTCGAAACGAGTGCTGTACAGCTTAAGTGTAAGTATACGGCAGAAAATTGGTTATCGAGTACAATTATCGAGTAAAATTAGAGGAATGCTTTATTTTCATTTCAATATCGGAATAATAACTCTCACAACGAATTTAATCTTTCATGCACCGGTACGGGGATGAAACTTATCAGCGTTCCGCATCACCCATTTTATCCACGAAAATATTTTAGGTGCGTATACGTTGGAATGCCAAAGCAAGAACTTCTTTTTGGACGGACAAATAAATGTAACACAGACAACGAAACCTAAAGTGATATTTTCTGGGGATGAACGTCAAGCAAGAGGCGCTTCTGGATTCGCCAAGCATCAAGCTGACGAGCTTTATTATATAGCAAAACTCCTCCAATAACGGCCATCGTCCCGATACCGCTGAACAGGCTAACAGCATTCCCGAAGAGAATTATTGATATCCAGATTAGCAGAGCTCTCTTGACGGTATTGGCCACACTACATTTATTAATTACAGATAGTTAGTTTCCAAAATACTCGGAAAATTTCAAAATTGTAAATTTCACTAATAAATTGAAATATGATAACTTTACCTGTGCGTGACGGGCGTAATATACTCTAAGAGGGCGTATTCTGTAATGCTCTGGAAATGGAAGAATGCTCCATTGAGCAGCATAGATGTGATGAGGAGTAATGTGGAATGCTGTTGTAGTTGTGCCCAATCAATTAGGAAGAAACTGGCCATTAATTGAATGACAAAAGAGGCGAGACTGGTGTAGAACTGCAGCTCAGACGGTCCATATTTGAGGCGTTCGCTGCTCAACAAAACTTTCGAATATACATTCTGCAAACTAAATTCAAAAAATACTCTTTATTTCTCAATTCAAACAACACCTTTACTTGCCAGTAAAATTAGGCTTGACTTACCATTCTGAAAGGTTTGTCAGTAGGGCAGCTACAAAGCCCTCCATATTGAAACTAAGTTCAGTTGCCGAACAAAGCGCTAAACCAATCATGATGGGTATTAACGATAGATTTACATACAATCCGGTTTTCTCGCCTATGATTAAAATAAAAAAAAATTGTTAAAATATCTTTGCAATTAATATAATGGTAAATCTCTATAAACCTATAAAAACTCCTGCGATGATTACGGTAAAAAGAGGTGCTGAACTCTTGATAGTTTCAGTAAAACTCACAGCTACATAATTAAGAGAGGTAAGTCCAAGGACTAAAGTAGTAAACCTATAAATAAAATATTTTTAATGAATTAAAAGTTACTGTTTGAAATTTGAGCCTGGTCTTACCTTAATGAACCTAAAACCAGCATAGGCTTCTGCAAAAAATTTGATCTTTGAATGGATGACCAGGCACTACGGTTTGGATGTCGGTTAGTGAAAAGGCCACAGGTGAACCTTAGTTGAATGAAACCCAGTAGAGAGCACATCAGCATTTGGTTCATGGCTTCAAATGGATCACGAAAAAGGTAAATTTTAATCAATTGTTACATTTTGACAGAAAAGTAAATGGTTACCTAATAAAGCAGGGTCACCTTTCAGATAAGATATTATATATTTATTTGCAAAAAGATTGAAGGCGCTAAATAGGTACCAAAGGATCATTAGGAGAATGGCTTTTGGATGATTCAGCCCAGTTTTAATGGATGGTGTTCCTATGTTGCCTTCTTTACTGAGAGGAGAGTGGGTGACTCTTAAGCGCAGCTCTTCCTCACTTCCTACATCTGAGCACAGCCAATATTTATCAAATTAACTGTCAAACAATGAGTTGAATTAGATTTTTTACCTGACTCTAATGAAGGCCTTACTAATGCCATTTGAAAATTTGTCTAAGTAAAATAAGTTCCAAGGTTGTGCTTGTGAGATCACAACAGTAATTACATTTGAACTAACAAATATATCTACATAATTTAAAGCTTCGTTCTAAACAAAAGCCCAAAATACCGAAAGTGACATATAGCACAGCAATGTAGTCCAAAGCACTAATAGCAGTGTGGCTGTGGCAGTGAGGCTAGTATTGCACACGTGTATCCAATTATCGATTTTCTTGTATATCGATTAACAGACTCGCATCTTTATTCGTCATTTCGTCTGCTATTCCTTGTGTCACCACCACCACGACGAATCCACGAGATATCGAGAATCTTAACGTTTTCTCGTTATTCGCAAATAAATTTAGAGACAAGTTGAGGAATTAAATCCATTGAATACTCTCAATCCTTATTCATTGATCTATTGGATCATTAATCTCCATGGCTTTCAGTCCATCTACCAAAAAACGGCTCACTGCTGTGGTCAACGTGGGGAAAACCATATTCCATTGGGGCTTCATTCCTACCGTCATTTATTTGGGTAATTAACAAATATATTTTCATCACTTTGTTACGTGTTAAATTCTTATTTAACTTTCACAGGATTTAAAAAAGGGACTGAGCCTGGAATGCCTCCCATCACAGTTTTGAGGTTTGTTTTAAACAAGCCAGAATAGGTGGCCCTTACTTAAATTTAAACTCATCACATCAAGCTATTAATTTTATTTCATTAGTTACTTTTTTTTATGCTTTCCCTTTTTAAATCCTGAAACTAATTTCTTTTCTTTTTTTCTTTCATGCAGCCTGCTGTGGCAGTGAGAAAAGCAGCATATACTTCGACTAAAATGTAATTGGCGAAAACCGAAATTTCCTTGTATTATAGAAAAAAAAAGAATACAAATTTCTTGATTAGTAACAAAAGGCATTTTCGACACAGTTCACTTAGTCCTCTTGATATAGTCGTAAATAGCTATTCTTTCCAAGGGTGATTACTTCTTGGTTGAAGATAGAAGTGAAGAATCTCGAGATTGATTAGCTTGGTTGCGTCCGGCCGTCCTGTCGCGTTTGCAAGTTCCCTTGTGGTCTTTCCAATTCTTTCGTTGGCATTCCGTTGAGCAGTACCACACGTTGAGGCAACAATGCAACAGTCCTTCGGCATCGCAAGCCTTACACTGTAGTACAACCAAATAATTAAATGAAGAATAACGAAAAATAATTAAAGTTACTTATAAATAAATTTAACAGCACTTACCCAAGATTTCGTTTTAATAATGGCTACAACTGACGCATGCTTTTCCATCATGTCGCGAATTTCGTAGGCGTGAGCTCTTCGTAGTGCCTCGATCTCAGCTTGGACGGCTTCCTTGGCACGCTCCAGATCATTTCCATTCGAGGATGAATTAGCGACAGGTCCTTCAGGGGTGCGTACTTGTTCATTGCGAAGCTCGTGATTGTTTCCACTTTTGAGTTGGGCAATCTCCTGTTGAGCAAGTTCCAGTTGCTCTTTGAGCTTTTTCACCTTATTCACCTCCTCGGAATGCATGATAACAAGAGATTCTTTCTCTCGTCGAGTCTGTTCCAATTGGCTACTAAAAAACTTTTTGTCTCGCTGAGCTTGTTCCAACTGGCTAGTAACAGATTCTTTTTCTCGTTGCGCCTTAGCCGATTGGCTACTTAAAGTTTCTTTGTAGCGCTCCTCGGCAGCCTTGAGCTCGGAACTGTGCTTCTCCTTCAAGTTAACGATGTCCTTGCTGAGAGAATCAACTTTTTCGTTCAGCTTCTTCAGATCATCAGCGCCGCTTGTTGATGGAGCACAATCCGCGGAAGATGGAACTTTGGCATCTTGAATGGCGGCAGAAGTCTGCATTGGTTGCAATAAAATGAAATGAAAATAAGCGAGCATAAGATCGAGGACAAAAAAGGCTTACCGTGGCGCACGCTCCACTCGCATTGCTAGACCATAAGTAGGAGGGAAGTCGATTCACATTAATGGACAGTCGTAACATCTTTCTTGGACGTTCTTCTTCCACTTCTTCTTCTTCAGGAGATGGAGGTCCATGGTCATCCGCCATTTCAACATCTGATGTGTCTGATGGTTCAGACGGTTCGGTCTTGGGGGAGCCCACATTTTTTAATATTTTCTGGTGTTTCATCAATTCATCAACTGCTTTGATCCATTTGACATTCCGCTTTCCTAAGGGCTGTAATGAGGAGCCTTATATTTCTTTATTCTTGAAATTATTTTGATAAAATTCAATACCACAAGAGTATTCGTGCACGAAGTGATGGGAGCAATATGCTCAACGCGGAGGGAGGCGCGGTCATGATTGGCACCAAAGAAGCGTACGTCGTAAATGTTTTCTTGCGTCCTTAAAACCTGGAAGATATGGGTTGACATAAGAATATTTCCAAAGAAAAAAAGGTAAAAGGGAACTACCTTGGCTGGCCAATAAGGATAGCCCTTAGCTTTGGCAAAGACGAGCTCATGAGGCGGATCGCAGGGCTGACAGAACCAGTCCTCCTCTTGTTGTTCGTTGGAGCGCCGGTAGCAATCGCGACAGATCTTGATCTCATTCAATTCGTACTCGACACAGTCACGATGCAACATGCGAGCCCTGTCCGCCAAGGGACTATTTTCTATTTTTGTAAAACATAAAATAGTTTAAAATTAAATTATTTGAAAGACGTCTCAAATACATCATACCTCCGTGGAAGATGGTGACGTTGTGAACGATAGTCTCCGAGTCCATCTGGAATTGAGCCAAGGATTTGTAAACTTGGCGATCGGCTTTGCTCATCATCAAGTCGTGATTCATAGGAGTGTGAATTAAAAATCGGGATCTCCACAAATCAACCCCTTCTTGTAAGGGTGGTGGAGTAGAAGGAGCTTTCAAATACCTGAAAAAAGTATATTATCTTCAATGGGAGTCAAATATGATCGTACTGAATTGAAAATACTTACGACTTTTTCATCATATTGGCACGGCGATCAGTAGTTAAAGCAGCAGAATAGATAGGTGTATCGGCTGAGGGATTCCAAATATCAATACGCTCTGGTAACTGCGATAATAGACCAAAATAAGGAATTTAAAAAAAAAGATTAGCAATTTATGTAAAATAGTTAGCAAGCAATGAATACTTTAATCTTAAGATTTTACTAGTACTAAGGTTTTAAAATTATACATATCAAACACAGAGGAAAAGTATTACCTTGTGCTCTAAAGAATCCAGGCGACAAGAAGCAAACCAGAGAAGATGATTGAATGTCTTCTTCTGAGTGGCTGGAAATTCTTGTTTAACATCCTTTCAGGCAAAAAGAAATTAATACTTATGTGTAAATTGTATTTTTAATTCAGGTTTAAAGTATAAGACATCTTAAACTCACATTGCATGCAGGGCAGGTTAAGTGGTTTGGGTCAACCAACACATTCTTCTTTTCAAGACAAGTAACATGATAAACTTTAGGGCAGCTGACACATGTCAACACCTCCCCTGCTTTGTGGCATAAAAAACAATACCAGTCATGGCTTCGATCATACTCTACATCTCCTTCAACCTGGTGAAAATAATAGAATAATTAAAATAATAATATGTGTCTCAATAACAGGGGGAAAAAAGTTATACCGGAATGCTGTAAACAAAGTATTCAGAGCCCTTGTTAGACCCTTTAGAAGACATCACAGTGTTCTTCAAGATAAGTTTGTCTAAAACAAGATATTTCAGTTGCTCCCCAATCATCATTTTATCATCCATAGTTGGATAGAGCAGGGCACACTTCTTTTGGATATTTTCGAGGGTAGCAGGGTGTTTGTCTTTCCGGCATGCCTTAATGGCGTCCCAGATCCTCTGGCACGATAATGGATCACCCCTACGCCGAAATTCTAAAACACTAGTACGAATAGTACCATTGCCAGAGGAAGATGTACTAGCCATCTTGGTTGATTTAACCACTCACAAGTCAAAAACTAAAACTTTTTTCAAGAGAGAGAAACTATGCAAAAGTTGTGATGACAGACGTTGGCGATGAAAACGTGCGAGTCTACGGGGTACAACCGCTAGCAAAATCAAAATAACACGACAGCAAGGCTCATCAGTGGTTTCCAGCATTGCCAGCTTGGGAAATGTTATCAATTATTTTTTAAAATAAAAAATGATATATTTTGAATTTTGATAATCAAATAGTTACTATATTTATGTTGATTTTAGCTCAAATAAAAACACGGGTATCAAAAATTTTTCTTCTATCGTTATCATAAATACGTAACATGCGATAACAGTCATAACACAGCTGATTCCTGGAGTGGAAGCCTGGGTGGAGGCACGCTGTACGCCTGTACGTAGTCTACGTTTCTAGTTGGGACACGGGAGTGCGTCAGTGTGGAAACTTTTCAGCTTTTCACTTCAAGTAAACCTAAATGACGTAACACATTTTTCAGCTATCTACACTTGTTTCCATTATATCTGATCTATTCACTTCACTGGACTAAAAATTCATTTTAAAAATTTTTACTTTGTTTATCCAGCAGTGCTATTATAAATTTAGTGCTTTCAAATTTTGAAAAACAAAATAAGATAAAACTGCGCTTGTGCGAGCTCGTGGAATTCATAAAAGATTAAAGTGGGTCGATGTATCCATGTGCGTGGTGCTATAAAGCTGCGTGATTACGATGTAGTTCAAACTAGTTCTGCCGCCGAGTCCTACTCGGTCGGATCATAATTTTATTTTTCCTGTGATTTACGCGGTCATGCAATCCATCAGTGCAAGTCGTTCTGCAATGAACAACTGGACAGGATCGCTGGAAGCTGTCGTTCGACCTCGAAATGCAGATCCCGAAGCAGAGCGGCCTTTTTTGTCAGTTTCAGAGGATACAACACCTTGTCGTCCAGCAGGAATTGTGAGATTTTTTTCGTTATCGCCATCATATTTCATGATAAATTTTTTTATTATTATTATTTAATCCTTTTTTATGTAGGAACAAGAAAAGAAGACGTGGAGTTTGTTATTGATCGTCTCAGCAATTGCTATACCCTTGGGCACGGTTATTCCCGCTGGTTACAACATCGGCATTCTCAACAGCCCACAAAAAGTAATCAATAAGCAAGAATCGAATTTCTTTTTGGATTATTTCTAATAAAAAATAAAATAAAATACAATGCTGCTATGCAATTTCATGAGATTCTATGTCTAAACTTTTTTTTCTGTTTTATAAAACAGGTTATAGAAAATTTTTGCAATTCTAGCCTTCTGTATCGCTACGGGTTGGAAATAGAAGAGACACCGCTTGAACTTCTTTGGTCTTTTGTTGTGTCTATCTTTTTGATTGGAGGCGGATTGGGTGCTCTCTTTGGTGGACCCATTGCCAATGGTATTGGCAGGTAACAAGATATTCATGTTTCCTTATTAAGAAATGTAATTCAGCTTATCTTCTTTTATCCAGGAAGAATGCCTTGTTACTTAACTGCTCGTTGAATGTCGTTGCATCCGTCCTTTTTGGAACTTGCGGACTAGCCCACTCAGTTGAGATGCTACTCCTCGGCAGATTCATTGTTGGTTTTGCTGGAGGTATGATTGTATAAATGATTCGTACTATGAGTGTTGCTTTTTTTAAAGAGATTCTTCAACTTTTACTTTAGGTATGTCTACAAGTTTCATGCCCGTGTTCATTATTGAACTCGCCACTCCTAGTTTAAGGACCCTCCTAGGTATTTGGGGTCAATGGGTAGAAAGTTATACGCAACAGACACTAGTAAAATTTATTTTCTTCACTTTTTACAGGCACCCTTTGCCCTATTGGAATCAATTTTGGACTTTTGATGGGACAGATTCTCAGCATAGAAAAACTGTTGGGTACGAAATAAGATATTTAAAAAAATAGGACTGACTAATCGACGGTTGTAATATGCAAACGAGCAGTAACGTCGCTACTCAAATTTCGTAAAACTGACCTCAGTTCAAGTAGCCGCCTAACGGTCGCTGGCTTTTCACTAAATGTAAAATACATTTTGAGCCCAGCAAACTCTTTAACGTACCGGTATTGATCGTTCACCGAACTCTTATCGAAACGCGGTTCTAACCGGCCGCTTTCGATCAAACAGAAACGGATTAAGCATGCAGCCATTCATGAAAATAGTCCACCAATTATTAGGTTCAGGTCCACGGTCTAAGTCCGCAGCGATTAGCCAGTCCCTAAAAAAATTGCTTCGAAAAAAAACATGGCTTGTTTATCTCATTCATAACTAGGCAACGAAGATAACTGGAACCTTTTGCTCGCCCTGACAAGTGTTCCCGCCCTCATTTGTTTGGCGACGTGTTACTGGATTCCGGAAAGCCCAAGACATCTTTTCGTCACAAAACAAGACAATGAAAAGGCTATAAAAGGTTTGATTTACAAGAATAATATTGTCCTTGTTCACTAAATAAACATCTTTTGAGCAGAACTTTGTAGGTTGAGAGGGGAGCCAGCGATTAAACTTCAACAAGAAATCGAATCCCTTCAATGCGAAGTTTCATCGACTTCTGCTGACAGTGAGACGTCCGGCGACAACTGGAATTTGAGAACTATCTGGGCAAAAAGAAACCTCCGGTGGCCTTTCATCTGCGTTATCGTCCTTCATGTCGGAAATCAATTTAGTGGAATCAATGCGGTAAAACGTTCGAAAAATTATTATTGCCGGGCATATTTTATGTGTATTAAAAATTTTTATAGGTGTTTTACTATTCTACCGATATTTTCCACTCCGCCGGACTTGACAAAGAACAAGCTGAGTAAGTAAAAAAAAAAAAAAAAAAAAAAAAAAAAAAAGCTTTGTATAATTTCCATTAATTTGTTTAAAGATATGCTCTGCTGGGAGCGGGATTTATCAATTTACTTATGTCCGGCTCAGTTGCCGTTACGACGAGCCGTTTCGGTCGGCGTCCTCTGTTGTTAGTCAGCACTACAGGCGTGAGGTATATAAAAAACTGTTTGTTTACGATTCATTGAAACAAATAAACCTTACTTTGTAAAATTTTTACAGCATCTTTCTCGTCGTTCTTACTGCCGCTATTTATTACGTCGTAAGTCTTTCGTTTAAATTTTTTTGCATTAAAAGAATTGATAATATACTTTTCTTAGAATGAAGCTTCCTGGGTTGCCTACTGTTGTATTGCAGCATTGATGATGTACATCGTTTTCTTCGGATTAGGAATAGGGTCACTCCCCTTTTTCTTACCATCAGGTAGCATCACTTTAAATTCTTCATCACTTATACTTTCTCTCATCGCAATGCAAATTAATATTTTGAAAATATAGAACTGATCCCTGCAGGACCACGGCCTCTAGTCATGTCTTTAGGATGCATGGTTAACTGGTCTCTTAATTTCGTTATTGGTATGACTTTTCCGTCACTGGAATCCGTGATTGGAGTCTTCGTTTTTCTCATCTTTGCAGTAGCCACTTTCATCTTAGTACTATTCATCTATTTCCGGCTACCTGAAACGTTTCAGCCTCAAAGACGCACTTTAACGCCGACGTAAAATATATTGTCCGGCAGTGATTCTTTTCTACTTATTGAATAATTAAATATACAAACTTTTTTTTTGTACCACACCATCTTTAGTTGATTTGCATTTATTTCTCCTTTTCTAAAACTCAACCGCGAAAATATTGCACAGGATATTTATACACAATTTTAGAGTTCTTTTTTAGACTCTCTTTTGTGTTAAGTTTGTTACCTCTAAAACCATTTTTATATGGCTGGTACAACGTATAAAACTGCAACGGTTTTTATAGCTCATTTCTCAAGTTTCTTTTTTTTTTTATGATAACTAAAATGTAAAATATAATTACATATAATAAAGAATTATTCCTGTTGGATGAGTTTATAACAAACTTTGGCAACAGAAATTTAGAATTTCATAAACTTTTTATTCTAAAAAAAAAAAATTGTATCCAAATTCTTAGAAGCTCAATCGAATAATGCAAGTGCTGGGCAAGAGTACCCAGTAAGCCTGAATACCGGAACGTTGATGGAACTGGGCCAGGTGCGCGCGTCCCTAGAATCTATTTTCATACCAACTAACTAAGACAACAATATTTTCTATTTGAATAAAACGAATAGAGTGGGCGTGTATTTGGATGTGCCAAAATTGACGATCCTGCTTCGCGCAGCAATTCAAGATCGCACCATCACCCATGGCATTGTTAAAAAAAGCAACAAAACATGTATGACTTTAGCATGATTATAAAATACTCTTTTCCAATGACCCAAAAATCAGTTACGTCGCACAAAATCACGCTTCTGCTGAACTTGTTGCTCGTTTTTGTCTTTTAAAAATACATCCACTTTCAACGCATTAGGGCCAACGACACTAAAATTAATTTCGCCTCTAAGGAGCTGTTCCAACAAGGATCCATCAACGCCTTGGCCTTCCGCTGGCTTTTGAGGCGCCGGTGGAACTTGAGCTAAGAGCTCTGTTCCAAGTTGTTGTTGTTGCTGAAATTCATCTTGTATCTGCTGTTGTTGTGGGAAGTAAGAATCTGGCTGGAACACTAACTATTTGAAAAAAAAAGCATTACATGATTTTCCCATTATAATTACTTTATTTTTAATCATTTTACTTGTTGTTGGTTGAACAGGCCTCTGTTTGGGCCTGCTTGTTGGTCTTGAGGTCGCAAAGGAACTTGCAATCCTAGTAGATTAGGAAAAGGCTGCTGTCTTATACCAGTACCGAGGTCGTTTAGACTCACTGCTCTGGTCGTAGTCTTCTCAACAGGCCTGAATGTGATGGGTTCTTCCAAGCGGAAGAGACTCATATCCGGAGGAATGAAAATTGCCTGCCGCTCTTGCTGGTTGTTCCGGTGTGTGAAGGCGTGTGAGTTGCCCGGCTGCCTTCGATCCCGAATCACTTGATTTCCACTAAGAGATGATGGTTTGATAAACAGGTGACCTAGCCAATTTTCTAACCATTCAGTTGAACTCAATCGGGGAGATCCTGCATCCCGTTTTTCTCTGGTCGAATCATCTTCATTAGCTCTAGTCGTAACTAGAATAAATCGAAAGTAAAATTACATTAGACTCGATGACATAAGAAATTGAGGTAAAGAAATTCCTGAAAATATTAGCAATAGTAAAAGAATGTGTTGTGAAAATAAAAGTTCAACACGTACACACTATCACGCCAAATGCTAAAATTAGAAGTTTCGAGTACGTCGTTTTTGTAAAGAAAAGAAAAGACTTTACCCAAAAGGACGGCGACGAGAATGATCAGGCAAGTCTTCATTTTAGAACCTACTGACCCAGACTGTTGTCGTTGTCTCTTGGAGAAAGCCTTTTTAATACTTTTCCCGTCTTCCCCGGTATAGATGACATATGCGTGCGTGTTGTAGCTGCTGGACGGGAGTTCTCCCCTCTAGAAAGCAGCAGCCGGCGTCTTGCTCCTTTACCCACACAACCGCATATTGTAGTGTAGGTATCCCCTTCCTGCGGCTCTTTCCCCACATTCCAATACTTTTGATATCTTAATACAATGGATCGGGGACGCTTTTTTACGAGAATACATTTTTTTGGCAGAGCATTACTCATTGAGATAACCGTACTTCTTTCACCCTTAAAGATTATCAATCGCAAAAATAAGAACCGACAGCTTATCGTAAAAATAAAAACGTAGGAGAAATTTATTCAACTTTTACTTATTATGGTCGTCGTCGCGGCATCAATGAAATGATTAAAGTTATCTACTGGTATCATCATAAAAACAGGTGAAAGCAATCGACAGTGAAACCGCATTTGAAAATTCCTTGATATTACACAACGTAATTCATCTTCATATAATATGGAGGCTCAATGAGAACTCGTCAGTTTGGGTAGCTCTGTTTTTGCTTTCTTCCTTTTGTTATTATATTGGTTGACGATGACTAAGGAAACTTCTCCTGTACATATTGTTGTCGGAGACGCGGAGTGAAAGTTAATTCATCCTGTGATGGTACAGAGTAGGAGAGGAAGCTTTCTCCTATCCATACATAATAATGCAGATATAAACAAATCTCCTCTGCTCATCATTTCACGTTCTCATTACGTAAAGAATATATATACTCGAAATCTAAAGCACAAGGAATTCAGGGCAACCAGTATAGTGAAAATCGGTTCATATAAAAACCACTTTTTCATGCGCGTGCTTTTGAAGATTGCGTAATGCAAAATATTTGAATTTTTTTAACTCTCAAGAAAAGAATCTCTGTAACCTACTTGAATATTCCATAATCTTGTGCAAATAAGAGAAGTTTTACACTCCATGTCATCTTGATTTATGCACCGTACATTCTAAAAATAGTCAAGTTATCACTTGGATTAGGCAGCAGGACGAGCGTGAAACCGTGCACTACCGCGTCCGTTACTTTTTTAAAAAGAGATCGTTTAACAGCTTGCTGTAATCCGAGGACGGACTAAACACGTCTTCAGCTTTCTGACCGTACACGCGCAATTTGTCATGGAATGCGCTCATGTCATCGAAATTAAGATACACAAGAAATTTGACAGGAAGCTGCAGTGTATTATTGACTGGACAGGATCACTAATACACACTCTTATTTTTTTTCTCCTTTAACAACAAATATGGTGTTGGCCAATCATGCTCATCACGACTTGTTGGATATCATCCCGAAGGGATGAGATATCAAAAGACGCTGATGTTGAGTTCGCTTTTTTATTACTAGTACAATTGTTTCGACTACTGTATATATACCAAGGTATACATAAGGGCAAAACAAAAGGGGTTCTTCTATTTGACGACCAAAATATTCCCAATTTAATAGTTAAAGGGAAAAATTAAAAGAAGTTGATAAAAAAGAGTATTTAAAAAAGAAAAAACAACCACAAGCTATCCCGTCTTAATTTATATATATATTTGTGTTCTTGTTTGGTTTTGCGGATGGCTATTTTACGTTTCCGTTTCTCGCTTAATAATTTTATGCTTACGCGATTGAAGCTGAGTATAATAAGGGGGAAAGGAGGAAACGAGTTGTAGAGAAAGAAGTGTGTTTAAGCAGCTTCCTTCTCCAGACGGATGAGCTCCTGGAGACCATCGTACATCTCCTTGACGGCCTGGTATTCAGTGAGACCCATACGACGTTTGTTGGAGATGTCGTAGATGCCACCCTCGGCCTCGGTGTGCTCACCTCGGGTTCCGCGGACCTGCATTAGCATTATTCAATTAGTTTGTATGAATAAATAACCTAATAGCAATTAATGATTACCTGGAGGTTGTACTTTCCGGCGGTCTCTTCGAGCTTCTCGCGATCAGCGGCCAACTTGGGGAGCTGAATGTGGACGGAGGCTCGGATGGTGGTGCCCAAGTTGGTCGGGCAGAAAGTCAAGAAGCCGAAGCGGTCGTGGTGGGAGAAGGGGATCCTCTTCTCAATTTCGTTGACGGCGTTGACCAGACGGGCATAGACAGCCTTGAGGTCACCACCCTTCTGCATCGAGATGATGCGAAGGTGATCCTCTTCGTTACACCAGACCAAGAAAGTCTTGTCGACGTTGTGGTAGATACCGCGACCAGTTGGCCAGTAGCGGCAAGCATTGGCAGCCTAATTATTTAAAATATTTTTAAAAAATGGAAGAGAGAAAGTTGGAAGCTTGCTGAACATACCTGGAGGAAACGGTCACCCTCCTTGAAGAGGAAGTGATCGTCAATCAGCTGCTGCTGAACCTCTTTGGTCATGCCAGTCAAGGGGTAGTAAGTTCCCTTCAGCTCTCCCTCCAATCCAGAGAGGGTGGAGGAAACTTTCTGCTCCATCTCGGCGTACTGGGCCTCGGTCAAGCAGGGGTTGAACGGGTAGCCCTCCATCGAGCGACCGCAACGGACTCGGGTCGAAATGATGAACTGACCCTGTATAGCATTCACTTAAAATTAGATACCAATTCAAGACAAAATGCATGAATAAGACTTACCTCGGGATCCAAGTTGCCCAGAGTCTCGACATCACCAAAGTCCCTGGGAGGGTGCTTGTCTCCGGGCTTGAAGCCGGTGTGGTAGTCGCAGATGATGGGATCGAAGAGATCGGCAAACAAGCTGTACGACTCGGCATCAGGGGCGTAGACACCGACACCAGAATCCAAGTTCTCCATGCCTTCATACATTATTCATTGAGTATACACTTTTCTATTCGATTTGAAAGTAGCTTACCGGATTGGACGACATCGAGGAGAGTAGAGCCGAAGGCTGTCTTGAGGTCCTTGGTCTTGTCCAAGACTTCACGAGTCAAGAACTTCTTCAGCAGAGATTTGCAGCTGGTAGATTCTTGAAGCTTGGCAAAGCCGGCCTCCAGTTTCTCAATAACGGCAGCGTCAACCATTTTTGGATACTTGTGGGATACTGACTTGGATTCTATTTGAAATAATAAAAGTAGACAATGTTTAAAAGAAGCTACAGGATAGCGACGCATCAACGTTCGCCCTACTGATTCTTTTGTCTGTTCTTAGAACTATTGTAAGAGTCGAGAGAGAACTTGCCTGCGAGGGAACAGTGGCGATCACCGACACAGAGTGAAGAGGATCCTCGTCGAGTTGAGCGTTGTAGACTCGGTTGGTGGAGGGGCGCTGCTGCTCGGCAATCCCCCTCCAACTCCCGCCGTCCTGACGTCATCACACAAGGGATCCTGTGCCCACCAATCCGGCTCCGAGAAAGAAACCAAAGAATTTTTGCGACGATGCGAAATGGCTGAAATAAGAAATAAAACAATATTTTACATTATATCTCACTCGCTGTCCTAGTCAGCAGGTGCGATCTTACAGGTCTCATGATCTTACAATCGAATTTTTCGTTTCATTTCTTTCCGCTTTATTTTTGTTAATATATACTTCTCGCCATGAACTTGGGTTCTATAGAGACGGACCGTAACATAAACACATACACAAAAGAGACACCCTTTCTCCAGGTCTTCTTCCCGATCCTGATGATCCAATTTTAGCCTTTCAGACCCCTGGCTTGGCATGCGACATGAAGTTCAATGATCTTGAACTCTTAAAAATTGTCATGTAGAAAAAAAATAATTTAAGGTTTCTATAAAACAATTAAGAAATTAATGCCTCCTATTTTTGTTGGATCGATGTCTGCCTTGGTTACCCGGTAGCAATAAAGGGGGAAGAAAGGAAATCTAATCCTCTTTCGTGTAATTTGAAGATGGCATGCTATGATGATAAAATCATTTTGTATAGGCTAACTATACGAACAGATCCTGATCGCAGAAAGAAATAAAAATAGTAAAAATCAATATTCAGCTCTAAAAATGACGCTGTCTTGTAGTTTTTTGTGCGATTCGCCGGATTAGGCGGGTGTGTCCCGCTGCGTATGGCGGTAGAGTAGTTGTTAGGCTCCGTCGATCCTGCGTTTGGCAACATTAGGAACCAAAAGTCTAGGGACCTGGGAAGGCCAAAATTAAACCATCAGTAGTGCGGAAGAGGGAGGAGAGCCTCTACATATTCACGCACTTGACCGGCGGTCTTGGCAGAAAGAAAAAAAAGAGCGAGAACTCTTTTCTACATCAGAGAGTTTTTGACGAGAGGCTATTTTTTGCCCAGCATCAACATTCCCGAAACAGTCTCAAAATCCCGGAAGGAGTAGCAGAGAAAGAGAGAGGAATAGTCGATATATTTCAGCTCCTTCTAAAAGGAAGAGAAAGGGGGGAATGAGTATTGATCCTGGCGAGGCACGCCGCGCTCCGTATCGATCCTGTGGAGTCTCCCTCCATATTGTGCTTCCCCCTCCGCCGTCCGGTGTAAGAAAGGAAGCCTCATCCTGGTTACTATTAATGCCGATAAGAATCTCTTTATTTGGCATGACAGCTTATACTCACTCACGCGAATGTGTTATGTTTTTGTAATATTATAAGAGAGTATCAGCTAGAAAAGCCGGTAAAGGTGCACGCGCACATGACCAGTGTGGATCTATTTATAGATCTATACACAGTTGGAAAATGAAGAACGTATAGCATCCTCAAAATGTATTTCCATAATTGGTTGCGGTCTTAATCCGCTCCCCGTTTGATTAGAATGTTGTTGTCGATCCTGACGGATGTAATACTAGCCGTTTCCTAGTATTGCGTAACTTCTGGAATGTCGTTCAGATCATATTCTAAAATCCGCTGAAAGCTGAGTGCCATCTTCTGGTCGGTATTTCTATCGCAGATAATCTACGATTGTTATCTTTACAAGTGTATCAATATATATTTTGTAGCAATAATAATGGTCGAGTGACAGTATTTACAAAGCAAATAATAGAGACAGTCTGAAAACAAAAAGAGTCCTTAGAATAAGGAGCTAGCTTCTCAACTATACCATACGGCACGTTACTCCGGCCAGAAATCCGGGGAGGAAAATACGCTGAACAAAACTGTTGACAAGGTGGAACGAAGCTATTATTACACACCCACCTCTCTCAACAAAGTCGTCTCTAAAAGGCTATTCGTTGCACGGATACACATTTTCCAGAGATTCCATTCTTACAGTATATTTTTTAAATCTATAATGACGAAATAAAGAATTTGATACTCAAATAGTGTAAGAAAGTAGCGAATTATTGCAGCTCAAAACAGTCAATGGTATAATAAAAAAGCATGGTGTGTTCTTGAACTTGAAAATACCTGCAAGATCAGCACTCTTTTTTCCTGCTTCGTGAGGAGCTCCCATTGACAACAAGTTATACTTTTTGGCAAAATACCATCGACCTTTAGGAAGGAAGCCAAGACAACAGGAATACACATTTGGCACGTGCGAGGCCGGAGCGCTCCAGAATACCGAACGACGCCGGGAAAACAGGATGTAAACCAAAAGGAAAATGTTACAGAAGGACATTTCAAAATTAAAAGAAAAATTCAGTTATATATTGAATCTAGATCGAATATTGAGTGCGAGTAGAAAGTAATTGAAATGGTTAATAGAGATAGGAAATAAACGGTCGCCTCATTTGGGGGCGTACTTGGCCATGGGCCCAAAGGTCTTTGAACGGTTAACATAGTCACGGGACGTCTAATGGCCATCATTGACGTACAGCACGCCAAGGCCCGACCACCTGGTACACTAATGATGAAACGTTCCATATTGCCTTTTTCCACTAAAAAACGGTTAGAAACGCGTTTTCTGGGTATGCCGTTGAATGATATTTATCATAAGACCATGATAAGACGCATCTTGTTTTAGCAGTTTATGCGGGTATGCCGCAGATATAAGATATTCGAGAAATAGTATGATATATTTATTATTAAAGAAGTATATATTAAAAATGAAAAATCACTGTTATATACATCCCCTAAAACAGAAACATTAGTTATTTAATTTTATTATGCATTTTTTACTTTGAACGAAAGAATAGCCCGGGCGGCTTGATGGACACGTCACGCACGTTGCCAAGTTGGCCACAATGAAATTGGTTAAGAAAATTTGATATTTATCGTCGTTTCATTGTAGACCAAGATTATTTAAACAATGAATTTGATTTAAATATTTTGAAAGAAGTTTTTTTCTATATCTATTGAGCGATAAAAGGTTAAATCAAATTTTATATAGAATTACACTTTTTAGGTCGAGACCTGACAGCGTTGCATACGTGTCTCTCACTTTTCTGCCGTGTTGGAAACGTCGAGTACTTGAGTCAGTGAGAAGAATTTTTCGTGCAATATTTTATTACCGGTGGCGGTTTCCAATTTTTCTTAACTGCAACTGCAGTTTTTTGCATTCGTCTATTAAAGAGTTTTGAAACAAGTAAGGCAGAGTTCGCGGTTTGTCGCTGGTTCACAGCCAACTCGATAGTTGCAGAGCCACAGCACAGGTTAGTTTCGTCACGTCAGATGTCTTATAGACTATAATCATACTTATTCAACTCTTAATTCACAAATGCACATACCTATTTAATTGATTCTAAATTGGTATACTCATATTATCTTAGAGATGGCCACTTTTCAAGAATATATTCAACAGAATGAGGATAGAGATGGAGTTCGAATGTCCTGGAATGTTTGGCCTTCCAGTCGACTTGAAGGCACCAGATTGGTGGTGAATCTTGCTTGTCTCTACACTCCATTGAAGGAAAAGCCAGGTACTATTAACCTCTCAGTAATTTTGGGTTCTCATTTTTTCTAGGTCTTAAAAAAAATCTTAATTTTACTTTCAGATTTGCCTCCTATTCAATATGATCCTGTCATGTGCACGAGGTCAAACTGTAAGGCAATTCTGAACCCTATGTGCCAGGTAGACTACCGTGCCAAGCTATGGGTCTGCAACTTCTGCTTTCAACGAAACCCTGTAAGTTTTGTATTTTTCATCTTCTTTTTTTCATATCTGACTTGCAATATTTATATCTAGTTCCCTCCACAATATGCTGGGATTTCTGAAATCAACATGCCAGCGGAGCTCCATGCTCAGTTTTCTACCATTGAGTACACCCTGACTGTGAGTTATTTTTAAAGCCAAATGTAATTGCCGCAAAATTTCTTATTATTCTAAACTATTTCAGAGAGCCCAAACTCTGCCACCCATCTTTTTGCTTGTGGTGGACACTTGCGTCGATGAGGACGAGCTAGTTGCATTGAAGGAGTCGTTGCAGATGTCGTTGTCACTTCTGCCGACTAATGCCTTGATTGGGCTCATTACATTCGGAAAGATGGTTCAGGTAAAACTATTTTACGATTAACGAAGTCTTAAATAAATTATTTTAATTTTGCTTTTATTCTCTTAAGGTGCATGAACTGGGATGTGATGGAATTGCGAAGTCCTACGTGTTTCGTGGAACCAAGGACTTCACGGCAAAGCAGGTGCACGATATGTTGGGCTTGAACAAAGGAGCGGGTGCAGCTCCTGCTGCTCCGGGTCAGATGAATCCCGGTATGCCAATTCCGGGTCAACCAGGCCAGCCAGGTCCCATGGGTGGACCAATGGGTCCAGGAGCTCGACCAGCTGGACCAGGAGCCGGTCAGCAGACTATTCCACCCAACCGGTTCCTCCAACCGGTTAACAAGTGCGACGCTTACTTGATGGATTTGTTGGGAGAGCTGCAACGAGATCCTTGGCCAGTATCGCAGGGAAAGCGCCCTCTTCGTTCCACTGGAGCTGCTCTCTCAATTGCCGTCGGTTTACTGGAGTGCTCCTTCCCCAACACTGGAGCACGAGTTATGCTGTTCGCCGGTGGAGCCTGCTCTCAGGGACCTGGTATGGTTGTTAACGATGACCTCAAGCAGCCGATTCGTTCCCATCACGACATCGACAAGGATAACGCAAAGTTCATGAAGAAAGCTACCAAGCACTACGAAGCTCTAGCCGTACGAGCTTGCAACAACGGTCACGCTATTGACATCTATGCTTGCGCTTTAGACCAGACTGGTCTACTGGAAATGAAATCATGCCCCAACACGACGGGTGGGCATCTAGTAATGGGAGACTCGTTCAGCTCTTCGCTTTTTAAGCAAACATTCCAGCGTGTTTTCTCCAAGGATAGCCGGAACGAGTACAAGATGGCTTTTAACGCTTTAATGGAAGTGAAGACGTCCCGTGAATTGAAAGTAAATGGAGCCATTGGACCCTGCGTTTCGATGAACGTGAAAGGTCCTAACGTTTCGGAGACGGAACTTGGTATCGGCGGTACGAGCCAGTGGAAGTTCTGTGCCTTGGGGACTAACACAACGCCTGCCATATTCTTTGAAGTAGTTAATCAGGTTGGTTTTTTTTTCTCTCTCTTAATTGTTATTTAACTAGAATTGAGTTCTAATTGTTATTGTAACAGCAGGGCAATCAGTTACCACAAGGCGGTCGTGGTTGTATCCAATTCATTACGCAATATCAACACTCAAGTGGACAGAAGAGGGTACGAGTAACCACACTGGCCCGTAATTGGGCGGATGCTACCACCAACCTGCCCCATATCACTGCTGGCTTTGATCAGGAGGCGGCTGCTGTATTGATGGCTCGCCTTGCTGCGTTCCGCGCCGATTCAGATGAAGGACCCGACGTGCTCCGTTGGCTGGATCGAATGCTCATTCGCTTGGTATTGCTATCTTCCTTTTTTATATGATGATTGAATCTACGATGTCTTACTGTATTCTTTTACAGTGTCAGAAGTTTGGCGAATATTCTAAGGATGATCCCACCAGCTTCCGGATCGGGGAAAACTTCTCCTTGTATCCACAATTCATGTTCCATCTTCGACGCTCTCAATTCCTTCAGGTGTTTAATAACAGCCCTGATGAAACCACGTTCTACAGGTAGATTTTTTTTTACCATTAACTTATTCTTAGTCTTATAATACTATTTTATTTTTAGACACATGCTCAATCGTGAAGACTTGACCCAGGGTCTCATCATGGTTCAACCGATCCTTTACAGCTACAGTTTCCATGGTCCACCCGAGCCTGTCCTGTTGGACACCTCCTCTATACAGCCTGATCGTATCCTGCTAATGGATACCTTCTTCCAAATTGTCATTTATCATGGAGAAGTATGTATATCTTTAATTTTATTCATTCAACTTCTGTACGTAATTTTTTTTTCCTTCAGACGATAGCGCAATGGAGAGCAGCTGGGTACCACAACCTTCCCGAATATGAAAACTTCAAGCAGCTCCTGCAGGCACCTGTTGACGATGCCCAGGACATCTTGCAAACGCGTTTCCCCATGCCTCGTTACATCGACACGGAACACGGCGGCTCTCAGGCTCGGTTCCTCTTATCCAAAGTGAACCCCTCACAGACGCACAACAACATGTTCTCCTATGGAGGGGTAAGTTTTCTTTTTGATGTAAGTGTAGTAAGAAGCATGTTGGCACGATGATTAGTACCTAGTCGTCTAGCCGCTTTTCGTTATGCGGTGCTGCATGTGCACGTTCGCCTACTAGATTACGATAGATCGTCTTATAAAACTTTTGGTTGTTTTATTTGTTCGTGTTCTCCCGTTCCGTGATTGCTGCTCGTTTCGACAACAACGTTTACCTCGCTGTTGCAGCCTGCGCCCAATCCCACGGTTTGTCAATACCTTTTTGTGTTTAAAAAAAATCTCAATTTGTCCTACTAACTTTGGTTTGGTGCATGTTTTGCATGACATTTATTTATTATTGGGGTCAAAAACGGTTAATTTATCAATGACTAATTTTATTTATCTACTATATTTAATACAGGATGGTGGAGCTCCAGTTTTGACAGACGATGTCAGTCTCCAGGTCTTCATGGAACACTTGAAGAAGTTGGCCGTCTCCTCCACCTCTTAGAAAGCATTAGAAATAATTTTCTCTTCGTTTATTTTTTATTAAAAGAAATATTGCTGAACATGATTAAAAGAAAAACAAATAAGAGTGTCTCTTCTTGTGGGGCAGAGGTCCTAACCATTCGATGTTTCTTTCTTCACTCGTTCTATATCTGGGAAATATTCAAGAAATAAAATATGTTGATACATTTAACACTTTCCAAATTTCCTAAATAAGATTTTACTTAATTGTTTTTGTGTATGCAAGGAATTCAAAGTTCGCTGTCGTGACTTTCTCGAGTTTTCACTTCATGACTGAGAGAAATGATCGAGTTCAAAAGCTCAAATTTCACCTCAGAATGGCAAGGTAATCTTAGGTTTGTAAAATTCTTACTTCGTGGAATTGCAGAAAGTTAAGAACTTAAAAAAAAAGTGGTGACTATTGCACGCGGTCATATTTTTCGATAAAGTTTTTACAATTTTTTTATGTGTTGATCGTAACGGTATTGACGTGCGAATCTAAAAAAAAATCTTGCCGCATCAGATACTCTTCGTGGTATTGGAACTGCAGAATTGTGCGCAGATGTCTCTTTAAATGTTGTTGAAAGCAGAGGACTCGTCCACTTCTGAATCGGCTCCTTTCTATTTTTTTAGCCCATTTCGTGGTGGTTCTTGTTATGGTCCCTTTTACGATGCAAAAACCGCTGTTGTGTTCCGTGACGGGCATTGGTCTTCTTTCTACGACAGGTGACGAAGTTGTTTCTGCAACAATGACCACTATTTCCGTCATTGAGAGAATCGTTTGTCTCAGATTGTTGTGATTGCAGCATCCCAATCAGCGCAAGATAGTTTTTTTTCTGCAATTATCCCTTTAAGGTATTAGAATATTGCAACATGTGTAGGCTTGTAAGATTGCGTAACTTGTTTTGTCATTGGAATTTTTATTTCCGGATGGAACACCTTGAGATATATTACAGAAAATAATAGAATAAAGTGTGACGTCCTCGTCTCTTTTCTGGGTCTTCAGTCTGGACTGAATGATGACAAGGTCATCATTTTCCGTCTTATTTGTCTGCCCTTTAAGACGAAAAAAGGAACACGTCTTGAGGCATCTTATTCAAATTTTTTTTTCACTGTTCTAGAAAATTCCATAACCATGTAAGAGCACTTATATAATTTCTCTGTTTTATTCTCTCATTCAAGGTCTTAATACACACGAATACACAAATAACAGCCCTATTACTTATTGTTTGATAGTAGCAGCAGGTTACTCATTAGGCGGTGATTGACATGTCCTTGCGTGGTACGGTCAAATTACTGGCTGTCAAAAAAACTAGGGTCAAACCTATCTTTATGATAAAAAAAAGTTAAAAAGTGAAGTTTCGCAATAATAAATTCCGGTTGAAAATGTATCACGCGACAAAAATCAACAGTATATAAGGGGATTCAAATGAGTTCAGAAATCATCGCACAGCAAGGAATCCCATCAAGCTCTCACATCTTCTAAACAAATATTCAGCAATAAAATGGCACGATTCTTGGTAAGTAGCATTTCAAATTTATGAAAATACGACAGTAATATCTATATTTATTCATGAAGGAACTACTTTTCTTTTCGATGCTTGTGGCGGTCGCTTTGAGCTCTCCCATCGTCTCCCCATCAATGGAAGATGCCAAACTTGAGGACTCTCAGGATTTGGAAAGCAACGAGTTCATGTATAATCCTTACATTTATCCGAATTACGGATACCCTGTTCCTGTTGGCGTTGCAGTGCCTGTTCCCGTTCCAGCCCCTGTTCCCGTTCCTGCCCCTGTTCCCGTAGTACCCGTACCTGTTCTTCTTCGCTGAGCACAATATTTCCCGGATTTTTTTTAACAAGATGACATCCTCTCATGTAGATTTATTTTGACAACCATGTAGAAAAATAAAAAGAGTTGGATGACGGAATTTACTGCGCAATATTTTTACTACGGGATTCCCCATTGTTGTTATGGCACGGGCGAACGAGTCGTGATACCTCCAATAAAGACCCTGTTGTACATTCTATTGTATCAAAAACCGGTTCTAGCCGAAATGATGATGGCATCAGAACCGATTATTTCGTTTAGTCGTGATACTCTTGAAGGATGGTTTCCCGTAACCTTCAAAATATTTTTGCAGCATCAATTATTTAGTTCCGGGTTGAAAAAACCTTTCGCTCAACTAACCGCATTTATAAATTGGATCAAGTATATTAAGTACATCAAATAAAGCATTCTCAGTCAGATAACTTTCTAATATATTGTATTATTATAATATACTGCAAGTCTTGGTTTTCCCTACTAGCAAAATGTGCTGAGCCATACGAGACCCACCTTTTATTTTGTACCCACTCGAATGCACGATTCGCGGATGCGGTTACAGCCCGCACACCTTCTTTTATGCGAAAATAACAAGAGTTCCACTTGAGTGAGCACCGGGTATAAATAAATGTAGCTCGTCTCGGCTGTTGATTCATTCAGTTGCATACTTCCCTTTGTCCTCTAAACATGAAGATCCTGGTAAGTGCTCTTTCTGCGTGACGTAATACCCTTGGATTGTCTTTACCTCCCAAAACCTTTTACTTCTTCAATGGGAATTAAATATTATTATTCTGCTAACTATTTTCAGGTGATTTCGGTAATGATGGTGATGGCTGCAACAGCAGTGGATGTCACAAGAACTAATCGTATCCGCCGCGATGCGCAATATCGTCCACAGTTGCCTTATTATCACAGAGACCCTTTTCATGATGCCATCAACAACTACATTTACAGTTTGCAAAATGAAATCGCAGCCAATGCCCTCCACAACATCGCATCAGTTGGTAGATATCCCACTTCAAATGGGATTGCCGTCGTAAGTAGTAGCGGCAGCAGCGGCTACAGGCCTGGAAGCCATCAGTCATCTGTGTACGTGGTTAACAACGGAGTAGGTAGTTCCTATTCGACTGGCTCGAGACCCTCAAGACCCGGCAGTCAACAAGTAGCCGTCACCAGTACCAACAACAGACCTTCTTATTCGTCGGGTAACAATAGAGTTCCAGTGAAAAATGCTGCAGTTGCATCGGTCAATAACAGACCCAACAGTTTTTCTGTCAGTGCTGCTGCCTCTTCAAGTTCCGGTTAATTTCACCAAGTAAAAAAAAAATTGTGTTAATTCATGAAATTTAAAACTTATTTTGAGAACCTCCTCTTTATTATTATGATTAACTGTATACTCCGTAAAAGCTGCTTGCTATACTATTGTAATCGCTGTTTTTGGAAAATGAATTAAAACAAAAACAAATCAATCTTGTTTAACATATGAGAGTTAAAGTATTATTTTTACATAAGAATGACAGAACATAACAATACAATCAATGGTTGAAATTTCATATATGAAGCTGCTCATCCATAAAAAAAGGTGCCAGTAGGATATTTTTCCCATCGTCATCCTCATCTTCGGAATAGTAAACGATAAGATGTAGGCGTTTTCCTTAAAGCAAATAATACATCTCTTTGGTTATGCAACCAAGTTTGATCAGGTTGATTATTCTTTAAAAGAAAATACGATCTCGTTCATGTCTCACGAATTACGATATTGCGCACTATATTATGCTTTGCATAATATTGGATGATAAGCTTCAGTATTAGTGAATCTTGATCTTGTATCGAAATAGATTATAATAAATAAATCGACTTAAAAATCGTGTAAATGAAC
Organism: Chydorus sphaericus; assembly: GCA_030141595.1. Classification (NCBI taxonomy): domain Eukaryota; kingdom Metazoa; phylum Arthropoda; class Branchiopoda; order Diplostraca; family Chydoridae; genus Chydorus; species Chydorus sphaericus. The sequence goes on from CM057928.1 coordinate 15,553,662, forward strand.
CTGATTCTGAAATAAATGTAAAATACTAAAATCGGTAAAAAAGAAAAATCTGTCTGAGTCTGGCAAGAAGAGGCTTCACATTTGCTCAAGGGCAGTCTTCACTGAATTTTCAAAACATTCGAGAGTCGGTGTCAGCCTGGGAGTCGAAGTTGGACGTAAGGTAGTCACGTAAAGGATCAAAACGAATATGTAAAAATGGCCCCTTCTAAAAGTGCTGATCAAAATGTGAAACCTCCTTCCAAGCGTAATTCCAAGGCTAAATCAAATAACAGCCGAGCTCAAAAAGGCACAGCAAAAAGTCAGGAAGAAGAAATCCTGACTCTAGAAAATGCTGGGTGCCCTGTGTGCATGGACGGTGTTATGATTGAGCCAGTTACATTGCCTTGTTCTCACAGACTGTGCCATTCTTGTTACAAAAGCTGCATTCAAAAATCAAACCTTACCTGCCCGAATTGTAGGAAATACATTGGTGGATTTAGTAGAAAAACAGCAAAGGGTAACAATGCCGTTGATACAGCTCTGTGGGAGAAATTTAAAGTGCAGTTTTCACAAGAAATCAAATTGCAGGAAGAAACAAAAATTGGGAATGATGTTGAGAACTGTAAGTTGTATTCATATAATATTTTATCATTAATATTCTAGTGTTTAATTTTGAATGAACTATCACCTTCGACAGATGTGCCGGTTGAGGTTATTCATCGCCAGTTTGCAGAGCCTGGTGAACTTAAAAAAGAGCTTGAAGAACAACTAGTAAGTTATATTTAATTAATAAATTTGATGTGATTCAAAAATCATGCACACAATTTCATTCTCATCAATATTTGTGCTTAAATGTTTTATCCCAATGTATAGACTGAGCAAGCACGCCTTGAAGAAGAACGACGGTTAAAGGAGGAGACTGCCTCAGCATCTATTCTTGCTGAGTTGGAGAAGGAGCAGGTATCTTAATGCCCCATAATAATTTTTTTAAATTTCAATAAATTTTTTAACTTTCCTAATTTTTAAAAATTTAAATTTAATTTTAGGCTGAGGAGATGGCCAGAGAAGCCGAGCGTGAAAGGATTCGTATTGAAGATGAAGCTTTAGCTTTAGAGCTTTCACGACAAGACAACCCTTTTGCTGCGTTCAATCCCTCCCCTTCTACCGTGCATACGCCGCCGTCCACGCGTAAAAGGCCCCGCAACGCCAGCGACTCGTTAAACACTCCGGCGGCCAAGAAAATTAGCGCTTTCTTCCAAAGTAAATTTTATAAATGGTTGATTTCAACTTAAAATGAAAATTATTTTATTTATTTATTGTTTATACGATAGATCGTTCCGTCTCTAACGGAAATCGGGAGTCGTCGGGATCTTCTGATTTTGCATCCACTAGCAGAACTCCTCATCCAAGATGTAGGCTTATATCTATATTTTTATATTTTCTGCTGTTAGTACTCTTATCTCTATGAATGTTCTTAATTTTTTTTTATTCTACAGCTGATTCTTTGACTAGTGGAGGACGAAGTTCTTCCGCGAGCATCGACGATGAAATACTGCCGCCAAAAGTTCTCTTCCGTCCCATCAAGTCTGCTCCATTGACTCCGCCAAAGCAGCAAAGTGATGGTAGTATTCCTTCTTATAGGACTTCTTGCTTTAGAAATATATTCAAAGAACTTTTTATATTGATTTATTTTTTTAGGTGGCATTCTCAAGCCTCAAGTTGTTGCTGGTTCCTCGAGAAATTTAGACTTTCTTTCCGAAGTAGAAGAGCCGATAGCAGGTATGTTCTATCCGTAAACCGTAACCTTTTTTCCGTATTAGTATTTTATTTGCTCTATTTAATAGATGATGAAAATCACAACAATACGAGTATGACGAACAATGAACCCGTTCCAAAAGGTGGTTTATGGGCTGAATTATTGAAGGCGGAATTCGAGAGACAAAAGAAGCAAGAAGAAGCTGACAGGGAGCTGGCTCGCCAGCTTCAGAAAGAGCTGGACGCAGAAAGACCACATTTGGTCGTTAATCGCAGTAAGGGCAGTCAGGATCAGTACTTATTACGTGCGAACAGAAAGGTGACTGATAAGAAGCAATCAACAATTGAGGACTCTTTCCAACGTCCTAGTCGACGGTCTACCTCTCCTCAACCTTGAATAACTTGTATTAGAAGTTTCAACAAAAATAATATTCTGTATTTTTTTCTTTTCACGATTTATATAAAATCAAGAATCTAGAATATGCCGCAATCTTAAGTTCATAATCACGCGTGTGTTTTTTTCTAATGTCGGATGGTAAAGATTTCGAATACATTTACGACACTTAACTCTTCTCCTCTCTACTTATGGTTTAATGCTGCTAATTAAAATGTATTTTAGTTCAGTAACCAAATAAGTAAGATTGCTACAGTATTAACTGCCGGGAAAGCATAAACATAACTCGTTATTGAAATAGAAAAGGCTTCAGTAAAATCCAAAGGTATGTGGGAATCCGGAGGTCGAATGCGGATATTAGTGGGTTGGTCATTTTCATTGCGGACTGAGCTAATTAGTCCCAAACGTTTTCCGTGCACCATTGTACGAACTCTTGATTCCCCTCGATATTTCTCCTGGTGTAGTGGCGAGAAAGGGCCCTTCAGCGGACGCTTTACTACAATCAGCTTCCGGTTTCAAAGGTGTGATCCGAAACCTCCGTCTTGTAGGTTCTATTGGTGGTGGTCCGTCCCATTTACCTCTGGACAAAGAACCTGGTAGAAAACAGTATATTTTCTCATTTTCTAAAAATTCAATAATAATGTACATCTTATTGTTAAAATAGATTCTTACTCACCCGCCCCTATTGGTTCATTTGTGGAAGAAGGTTTATCCGTTGACATAGGTGTGGTCTGCTGGGGCCTCATCCTGGTGTAGAGAGGCCTAAATGGTTGTACCGTAAGTGACCCTGTATTTTTTTTAAATGTAATTATAAAAATTAATAGTGAATGTTACTAGAAGGAACTCTTGTAGTTTAAATTATTCTGTTATTCTTTATTTTTGATTTACCGTTATCGGTCAGTGATCAATGAAATAATAAGATAAATAGACCTTACTTGAAAAAAAATGGAAAAGATAATAACGAAAAAACTAAAGGATACTAAATTGTACCTATGTGTTTTGCTAACTCCCATGGCTGAATTGGTCCGCGTGAAGGCCTAGGTCCCTTAGTTGCCTTAGTTTTCTTATTATTAGATGGTGGTGTGGTACTTGTTAACGTTGTAGGTGTCGTACTTGTTAACGTTGTGGGTGCCGTACTTGTCAATGTTGTAGGTGCCGTACTTGTCAATGTTGTAGGTGTCGTACTTGTCAACATTATAGATGCCACAGTGGTTGTAACTTCTTCAATAGGTATTACGGTTGTGCTTGGACGATTAGCCGCAGCAATCCCTAAAAGTAATTTAGGAGTCCAATATTTGACGTAATTGCCAGTACATTTTCCCTGATTAGGACAGTTGAAAATAATCTGGGATCGAAGTACTTTAAACCAGGTGATGAGGATTGGAACGACTTGCGGGTGTAGACCGGTGTAAGTTGAGTTGACGAGCGATCCTGGAAAGATAAGGACGGTTGGCGGAGGTTGATTGGCTGTCTTGGCGACTGATCCAAGCAAATAACGGTACACGAGATCATCTAGAACACTTTCGATGCTGGATAAAGAAGTAAATTCATCACACCGAGGCTTGTGGAGGTTGTAGACATTTCCATTATCATCGTAGCCCAGTACAATGCGCTCAATGGGACTGGATAATAAGGATTCGTCTTGCCGGATTTGGAAGTATTTAAGAAATTCTGAGACAGATTCATTTCCATCGGAAGGCAAGAAAGCGAGGATTTTTCCTAACCGGCTAGGGATTGCACTACCTATTCTCCATGCGTCATCAAGGTTTGGAAGTGAGGAAATAGGTGCATCTTGCTCTCGGTTTGGCATGTTATTCAAGACGTGTCGGACAGCTCGAGCGAAGAGGGTTTGGTGGCGAACACAGACCGGATTTTTGGGGTCATTATTCAAATGTCGGAATGGCTCTTGATCAAATAGAAAGAAACCAGCCGTATTGTTGGCATGTCGGGCCACAATATTCTCCACAGATGAACCAAGAAGCATCCAGAAATTCCATTTCTCGTTTTGGTTTTTCCATACTAACTGATCTTGAGTTGCATGCTCAGGGACCCATTGGATAATACTACATCCACTATTAATATTGGCTTTACAAGTCTTGTTCAACAAATTCGGATTTTCGTCGGACTGGTCTACTCCTGAATAAAGTACCGAAGGTAGTCCAATGATTAGCTTTTTCGACGAAACTCCCGAATCTTTCCAGCGTTGAACAAACGCGACGTCGTCAATCAGTGTTCCAGGCTCGCTGGCCATCGTCACCGATGGAACGGCAAGAATAATATCGACCAAATCGGAGATCTCTGGAGTAATGATACTACTCCAGGATGAAGGAACGGTGATTGACAATTCCAAACTTCTATTTAGTTTAAAATGAGCTAGGTACTGATCATGGAATGTGTTGAGGGCGTAGAACAAGACGCCAGGATTGGTCGTCGGAGAGACTGCGATGTTGAGACCATCAAATCCATCTTGTTGTAAAAATGTCAGAAGTTTGAACATCCCAAAAGGAGCTGAAGTAATGAGGTACCAGTCCTTCATGGAGAGATGACGTCTTACATTCCGAGGATTTGTGGATTTTCCATAATCGTACACCGTATTGCGCCATATTTTTTGTTCGATGCTGATCCAGTTGGAATCATCGTCATGAATGAAAAGATCGGTGCATAAATTATTTAATATTTCTCCAGGAACGACAGAATCTTTAGAATGAAAATTAAAATAAATATATTTTTTGACGAGGCTTAAATGTTGAAATTAGTTACAATTTTTTCCACCAAAGTTTCCTGATGATGTTATGCAAAATACGCGCTGCTGTGGAGGGCTTGGCGTTGATGGGAATTCCACTCTGATGTTAGCCCCTGCACGAGCGCATTGTGCCCCAATCGAGCAGCACACGAGAAGAAGGCCCACGTTCAATAACCAACTAGAATTAAATAAAGATTTTTCACTATCGAGTCAAAGTTGCGTATCTTATTATTAAATACCGTAAGGAAACAGACTTACCTCTTCATTTTGTGTTCAACCACCGTTGTCTAAAACTGAAATGCCTCTATTTATATACTCCGAAAGAAGCATGATTCCGTGACTTTTTTAGAATCAGTTATTTTGGAACTTGTTTTTACTTTAGATTTTAAAAATATTCGTTATTTAACGATTTTTATACATTGTGCTGACAAAAAATTAGCACCATTACAGTACAAGTTAATATGCATAGTATGCTTTTATGAACTGTTTTAGTAGGTATTTGAGAACTCGTTAGTTTCAATTTCCACAAAATGCCTATTCGAAGGAAAAATAAAATTTATGAGCAGTTCAATTTCATATTTGCTGACGAAGTTAGCTCATTCCAAATGTCCCTAATTTTTTTCTTATCGCTTCAAGTGTTGTTGTTATATTTACTTGTGCTGTTTTTATAGTTTTACTCAAGTTTCAATATAATGTTTGACTGAACGTTAAATTTAGAAGTCACGGACGAATCGAAATTATACAGTGGTGTTAAAAAATTTCAGCAAGTTAGGCAACTTATATTAGAGGTACATGTATTGATGAGGTGGGCTTCGATACCGCAACAATAACATAAAGAATTGTCTCGTATTGAGGAACCTTGGAATTGTTGTGCAGCGATACCAATTGTGCGATTGTGTTGTTGTGGATGCCTCTGGTTCTATGGGAGCACAATCCTTTCCAGTACCGAACAGCGCACCAAAAGATGAACAATTGAATGTATCAGAACGAAATCTAATGGTAATACATATACAGAAACATGCATGAAACTTGCTGAGTGGTGTATATATATATATATATGGTTGTTTCATAGATTGCGCTATCTGTATCTTCGATGAGCTGTCTTTAGGGTCTATAGGGACAAGGTTATGTTTGGGAACGCTATAACAAATGAAAAGTCATAATTACGCAACAATAAAGCCGTTTATTTCTCTTTTGAGGGCAAGGCAAATAATCATTTTATAGTAACGACAAACGATTTAGCAATTGTATACGTTACATAAAATACCGTACATAAGTTATCTGCATTCATAAAATGTCTATTGTAATACAATGCACATTCGATAATATTTTTATTTCTCTCCCTATTAGTTTTTCTATTAAATAAAATGTATTATTTTCTATTGCTCTGATGCATAGTTTCAATTTTCAAATATTTCCTATACTTCTGCTTCGATATTTTCATGCGCATCAATCTGAAAATAAAGATTATTTATTAAAATCACTTTCTTAAAAGTCTAAGGCAACATTCGTGTATTTACCTTAACAAATGAAATGTCGGCTGGTGGAATGATTGAAGAAATTGACTGGGTTACGGTTTCACTTGCGTTAGCAAAATGAAGTGCCATCATGTTACTCCTCTGACATTCGGATGCTACTGCTTTCAACATCTATACAAAAGATAATAATCGTCATAATCAATAAAATAAATACAAAAAACAAAAAAAGTATAATACCTTTAATGACGTGTAATCAATTTCACTAACGTTACTCAGATCAATAATTAGGCAAGGGTTGCGACCAATCTCTTCTAATTTGACGGGACGAATGTCCTCTTGTGCAAGATTGAGAACTTCCCGAAAGGATTCTACGCCCGGATAGTAGATATCTCGATCTGCTTTCACAATGATCCTCTCTTCCGTCATTTCGTTACTCTGTTTCATCGAAACATACATGAATATAAAGATACATAAAATATAAATAATTTTAAAGTGAGTTATTTACGGGTAATCGAATAACTTCAGGATGAGGTCTATTGCTCAAGTAGGCAAGCATGATCAAGTGCACTCCGGCTCCAATTAGGATCCCGTACTCCATATTGATAAAGAGACAGCAGAAGAATGTGATTAAAAACGGAACGAGCTCTGATTCTGCAATTTTTACAAATAAATTAGTTTTTAAAATGAATGACAATATATGAAAAATAATTCATACTTCGGCTTTTCCACAGGTGCTTGATTATATCTAGTTCAACTAGGAATATGACAGAGGTAATAATGACGGCTGCAAGAACGGCTTTAGGAATGTATGCCAAAGAAGGCATTAGGAAATACAAAGCCAATAGGACCAGGATTCCTGTAAAAATAAACATGTTTCATTTTTCGCGATGTTTTTTTTAGGCAAATGAATAAGTACCGCCGTAGACGTTGGCAAACGGTGTCCTAACGCCGCTAGCCGCCTGAACAGAGCTCCGACCGAATGAAGCTGTGATAGGGAATGATCCGAAGAAAGACCCCAAAAAATTGGCCAACCCTAAGGCCATCATCTCTTGGGTAGCATCTAATCTTTTCCCGCTAGCTATATGCATGGAAAAAGAAGATCTAATATCGTCTAATATTAAATAAACTATAAAGTTACTGAAATTACCAAAAGCTTTGGCGATAGCTACGTGCTCCAAAATTGCTACCATTGGTATAAGACCTATTTTTGAAAATGAATTATTTGAATATGGATCTGTGAATATTGATTGTTAAAAAAATTGATTGTATACCAAGACTAGCTCCTAATTCGGAGAGGATGTCGGAGAGACCCATCTCAACTGTATGATTGCCAGTCGTGATATTGATCACAAAAGAAGGAACATGAAAGTGAGGAAGGCCTGCCTGGATATCACCTAGTGACGATAAATAAAAATAACAATGTGATCGGTCAGTTGCATATGATGACGAGTAACAACTGGAGTGACAACTTTTTTATCTACCTGTCAGAGCAAAAGGTGTTGATCCACTTTGTTTCAGGAGATAAGCTGCTGCGCATCCGGCAATCACAGCTATCGCATTACGGCTAGTGGATATGAACCATATAAACCCGTCGACGTAACGATTACGAAGACAGCCGCACTTTTTCAAACAGTTGAGATTCTTCAAAGACGTCATCTTCTACACTTGATTCAAGAACGAAAATTTCTGGAACTGAATTACATTTTCTTTTTTTCAGTTTATTAATTGAAAGATGTAAAGTACCCGCATTAGGAGGAGGATGACGATAACGGACCATCCTAGAATCGCGTCTGCTGCGTGAATTGTCGATAAATTGGTGAAGAATCCTTGCCAAATTTCGATGAAAGAGGAACCTTTAAATTTAAGGCCGAAAAGACCTTTGACTTGCGTAGAGGCCACGGTCAAAGCGGCCGCATAACAGAATCCGGTGATCACCGGAGCAGATATGAATTCGACAATAAATCCTACAATAGTTTCCAGTTAAAATGCAAATAATTGCAAACATATTTTCAAAACAAGTACCCAGGTTGAGCATGCCGACGAAGAACTCAATCAGACCCGTAAGGAAAGCCAAAAGGGCCGCTAACTCCGGCCCTCCTTCACTGGCGAAGCGAAGCGTCATCAAGGACAGAACAGCCGTCGGCCCCAGAGACGCCTCTTTTACGGTTCCTGTCGCGGCGTAAACGAAGAGGCCCATGAAGGCTGAATAGAGGCCATACTGCATACAAATGCAATTCAAGATTGAACCACTTTTAAAAAAATATTGACGCATTGTTGACACTGTGGATAGGGTATAAGTGTTTTTCATCTCAGACGGATAGTAATTCTCTAATAAATTATTTATAGCTTTGGGAACGATTGCGCACAACAGTATCAGAAAAAACAGCAAAATCACGGAATATCTAGAAAAATCCAGGTATCAACCCAGACAAATTTATGGTTGAAAGATCTTGAAACCACCACCCTAATCAATATAGCACTCATCGCTTATCAGTATGTAATCTAACACATCTGCCAAATTCATATTCAACACGGTTTTTACACGTAAAAAAAAAATTACACAGAATTCACAATAGAAAAATTTTAAACTCACAACACTCTCCAAAAATCCCCGCAAATAAACTACCAGCTTTTATCTTCTTAAAATTGAATGTTTTCTTTAATTTTTATTGGAATTGGAACTAACAAGGAACATTATTTACAATTAGAGCCCCATACCTGCAGCGGAAGACCAGCGATAGCAGCATAGGCAATGCATGTTGGGATGCACGTTAGACCCACAGTTATTCCGGCCACCAGATCGTAAAGAGCCGCGTTCCAATTGTACGTGGGCATCCAGATCAAGACCGGAAATTTGCGTCGCAGTAGGTTGACCGTGCAGGTCTCAGCCGCTTTGTCTTCAACCTTTCTCCATACTTTGTTCAACTTGCACGGCGAGGGTTCAGTACCCTCACACTGACTACCGCTGATGTGGAATTTCAATTTCATTTTTAGCCCTAAAGATGCACATTAAAAAAAGTTGTAAATGTCAGTGTATTTAAAAAAGCTACAAATGAAGTTAAAAAAGTAAAATCATATCATAAAAAAGAGACAAGTTTTAACATGTTAGCAATTTTTGAATGTACAAAAAGATCGATTAAGCTATCAATCTTTATTATTGATACAATACCGTCTATTATATGTATATTTTACCGTATGCTTTATTGGCTAAGTCTTTTGAACCGGACCGAGGATAGTAGGTTATGACCAATGTAAAGGCCAACTAGTTTGAGACTGTGATCAACCTTCATCTTCTAATCTTATTTAATGTTTAAAACAATGTCCTAATTTGTATTCGCATGATCGCATCTACTATCGCCTTATATAAGAATAGAGTAAAGTTTTATACGTGACTTTAAAATAAAAAGTAGTAATATAATTGAGAAACGGTTAAATATATTGCAATGTCATCATGTATCCGTCTTTTCAAAAGTATCTTGTGAACAAATAGTAAGACGAAAGATGATCACTTCCTTTTAACCCAATTCACGTAGTCCACAGAACTCTAATATCCAAGTCCATTGATATCGCCCTCTTGCAAAACAAATTTCATCAAAATTGATAGGAGATCTCATCTGACATTGTATTCCCCGCTGACTTTTCCTTTTACATTAGAAGAGTACGACGCTTATCAGATTGGTCTAAAACATGAGTTTCATCACTAATCCTTTGTTGGTTCCCGAAATTCGTACTCTGTAACGTTGCCTATCTTATCGCTGCGGTAAACAACAAAATCAAAAATGTCATCGCAATAAGGTCGACTATATTGAGGATGATTAAAGTACGAAAGCAAGGGACACCTGCCCTTTGCTATTTTACGTGTTTTGTAAACGGAATGCCTAGTAATATCTAATACCCTTTCCGTAAACAAGTGCAAAGTCCAAAAATAAAATATAAAAATTAAGCCAGATCTTAATATTTTAAATAAATTTCAAGATTCTTTACGATATTTATTGTATTTTAAAGCTTACGAAATTTAAGATACAGAGTACTCTAACATATTTCTCATAATTTATCACTTCCATTTCCCATAATTCATATTTTTTTTTCATAAGGCAAATATTTTATTCAATAAAAACTTCTATGTTACAGTACCTGTTAATTTATTCTTAAGAAATGGTTCCCGCTGCGCAACTCCGTCTCCGCTCGGGTCCTTGGGACAATTGGCGAATTCAGGCATGATTTTTCGAAGAGCATTTATACCAGTTGTGGTTCTTTAGAAAGTGGAAAACGGCCTTCCTAAGGGTATACCGAACGAACTCGCTTATCGTCTAGTATAGAGAGTAGCAGGGCAGACCAATTTTGACGAGCTGGAGCAGCACTAAAGGGCCGCAGGGCGTACCGGTAGGAGATATCTCGAACGGGCAAGTCCCTCTCTCTGAATCGCAAAAAAAGTTAATTTTACACTTACAAAAGAATTCGGGAAAACCCGAAAAAGGCGCCCTAGCTGGCCACTCGCACAAGGCAAAATAATAACGACGACTGGCAAACAAACCAAAACAATACTAGAACATACGTGCCAGGAAAATTGATTCAGCGGTGTCCAAACTGCGATGATCCTGTGAGCAGATGAGTATGTATGTTGAAGGCCGTCAGCTGATCCTACTTATTTATAGACTCTGCAAGGAGTAGGTGGTACGTCACGACTGCAAAGATAAGACCCGAATGTGATGAGTATAACACATCACCGTCCTGCTAAGTCATTTAAATCTTTCAAAAAATATTTAGAAAAAGGGTTCTTGCTACTCACCAGGAAATTGACTTAAGTACAGCTTTCTAGCAATGCTTTATTAAGACTGAATAAATAAAAAGGAACGAATGCTCTTGCTAGGCGTCAATCACAATTCGTGCTGTATTACAGAAGATAACATTTTCTAGATCACGAACCGCTGCAAACATCCGTCAAATTATATCCAGCACCAGTGTGTATTGAAGAGAGAGTTCATTGCATGATGACTTCACATAATAGTAATAATAACTGGTATATAAATCATTGACTCTATAGAGCTGCGCTAATACTATTGGAGCGAGGGAGTCGAGTCGCGTTCCAAATGGAGAAGAGGGGGTCGGCGATCGGGCTCTCAGCAACAGGCGGCGGACGACGACTTTGCCAAATCTGTGACGTCATCATCAACGCAACCGGGACTCCCGAACTCACTCGTGATGTCCCCGTTTTAAATTTAAACATTTCTATACACATGGAATCAGCAGAGGCTAGAGAACAGTTTCCATTTCTGGAGTCACTTCAATGAGCTGTGCAGGTTTCCTGCGTGAAAAAAAAATTGAATTTTTAAAAATTAAATTCTAATGAGAATACAAAAAATGCTATTTTAACAGTTTAAGAAATTCTTGCCTCAGTGGGGGACAACTGACCACCATACCGTCGCTCAGGGTCATAAGCTGAACCTTGTTATCCAGTTCGAGTTGCCTAGATAAGAAAATTTAAAATGAGAAAAACAAGTCGAGCCCCTCATCGCGAGTTAATTTATCTCAGCTTCGCAACACGTTTCCATATAAAATGTGAGTCACAAAACTTGTTATTAATTTAATAGTTTCATTTGAAGGTCAGTCGAGCTTATAAGATTTGATCAAACACAAGTAAGTTGCCATTCAAATCAGAAGAATTATATTATATAGCTTTATTCAGTTCGATGAATCGACATGTGTAATGGTACCTATCATTGAGCAACTTTTCCAGTTGACGGACTCGGGATCGAGCGCAGTTCAATTGCAGACTCAACCGTCGAAAATGGAGTCGACAAATGGGATCTCTACATTGATGCGATTTCAAACGAGTTTGAGTCTGGAAAACGGCATCCCGGAACGTTAGTGATCTCCCCATGTTCTATACAAGATAAATAAAATGATGTATCTGATCCTTGTCTCAGATCATTTACGATTCAATTACGATGGAGATTAGGGAGCAGCAAGCTCCTGCGGATCCAGATTGGGCTAGGAGAGCACGGATGTATCGGAAATAAAGATGTTCCAGCGCGAGGAGCAGGAAGGCTAAGCCGATTCCGGAGAGAAGCAGTAAGAACGCGGAAAGGAATTGTTCGGTGGCCAACGGTTCAGAAAACTGGCGCTCCTCCTTGTGCGGTTTGCAAACGCCCGTCAACCAGAATCGTCGCAGACGATCAATATCCCTGCACGCATTAGCATATTTATTCATTTATTATTAGCTACTTTTATTATAGAAATAATCAGGGAATAGGAGAGATGAAGAAATCCAATTAGACTTAAACTCTCGTTTGTAGGCTCCTTTTCATCACATTCTATATGTTAAGCAAATGGTTTATATACCCGTTTTCAATGTATTCAAGGAGTTTCTCGTTGAAAGGAGCTAAATATTTGGATCCTCGAGGAAAAGCTACTCCATAACCTGTCATGGCGTACTGTTGAGGTTGATAAAGGACAAGCATAATCTTTCATCTGCTTTGATAAAATATGAGCCGGTTTTATTAATACCCAGGATCCGACGGTAAGTAAGCGGCATTCCTCATCTTGCGACACGATGTAATCCAGCACTGCACCGTCATATAAAAAAGCATCCAGTTCCCTGTCGTATTATATATTTCAATCAAAAGATGAATAAATTTAAGCTCGGTTTCCATCAGTTTCTTTTTTATACCCTCGTTTAACAGCGTCAATGCCAGCTCTGATCTCGTTCAAATTGTAGTTTTTCATGTGCTGATACATCTCACGATAATGTTTTAAAATGGTGGCTTCTGTGTGAGTGTTGATGACAGTACCGAATCGAAAAGGAGGCTCGTAGTTCAAAGGATTCGTAAGCTGTACAAAGGGAATGTAGTCACTGAATAAGCAACAGTCACTTTGTAACACTTGAAAGTTTACCCTTGCATCCTCGACACCACTCAAGTCGTAGAACTCTTCTCGTGTAATCATGAAAGCCGCCAAACTAAAGAGAAAAGTCATCAAACAGTTATGAGAAAATCGATTGTTTATGAAAGGCCTACTTGGCGGTGTAGATGGCGAGGAAAACGACGGCAAACATGGCCCAAACATTCGCTATGAACCTGTAAAATTATGTAATGTTCAAAGTTTTGAATATACCTTTTATCTTTTATAGAAGATGCACTCTGTATCCAGCAATAACAGAATGGGATAAGCCGCTCATTCCCTATGCTTACGTAGTTGGTTTTTGAAATAGTAATGAGATGGATCCCGCGCACTAGTCGGTGGTTAATCTGTCTCACGGCTAAGAAAAGCGATAAGGAAAAGAAAATCTATACCTTGAGGTAAAACCTTTTGGACAATCGATATTGACGGAAGCCTGGAAAAGAATAGCCCAAACGAGCCAGTAGGTCCGGAAGAGAGAGAAACGTTGATTGGCGGGTGCGCTCAACTGTGTTCAATCAAAAACCATCAAGGATTCGGAAGAAAACAGAAACCTTTTAGAAAATGCATTTTACCTGCATGTTGTAGCCGGATGGTGAGAGCCACTCGAAAAGGAAAATAGCCAGAGCGGCCACCTGAATTGCCACGACGCCCACCAACAGCCACGAAGCCATATCGAAAGGCTCTGTAAATCACGCAACAATTACTGTCTAAACTGATTACTTCTTTTCTTATAGAATTGTATAGACGATGGAATAACCGAGAAATGCTGTCGGAGAAATGATTCCAGTCCTTTTCGCAACTAAGATAGCGATCCCTGTTTCCATGAACGGGATCGTAAAGTCGGCTACGTTCTCCCGCTCTGCGTTTACCGTTAAAGAAGTCATGACCATGTCGACTCGACGATTTGCAAGCGCCCCCATCAACCCATTCCAGCGGCCATTCTGTGAAACAATTTAAAATATAGTTTGTTGTTCTCTTGTATAAGATGAGACAAGTTTAGTGCCGTATACTGTATGGGTGCCAAATTTAGGATCATCCACTCGGTTGAGCTCGTAGGTGAAACCGAGATCCACACGAAATTTTTCCAGTAAATCGATGCAAAAACCAGAACAGCAGTGAGTCACGTTATTACTACGATTTGGAGCTGTAGATGATTGCTGTCCGCCCTCACTTTGCTCTCTGAAAAACGATTTTGAATGTAAAAGAAGGCTATAGTAGTTTGAGTTTAAATTGATCAAAGAGTGTCCCAGTTTAAAGGTATTGTTCGTAGATAAAATATAAATATTTTGAGATGTTTCCTGATTCACTTATGTCAACAGAATCGAGTTACAGGAAATATAATTTGACACATATAATTCAATTCGAGACACTTTTCAGAGTAGGTATAATAGTAGGTACGCTCCGTGAAATTGGATTAGATTGGTACAAGTATTTTATTTTTCAAAAGATATGATTACCCATTGAGAGGGATGAGGTTGGCGACGTGGCAAGGCACTCCGTGGCTGACTGGACAACGTCCTGTGATGGGATCAGGAGGAACAACATTGATGAAAGGCGGCTCCTCAAGAAAGGCCACCTTAAGATGGAATTTGTCCGGTCCATCTTCGGGAGGAACATGGCTATGACCCGGCCAAACTATATCACGGATGTCTAACCCGTCCTCTTTCTTCCATGAGTGCCAATCTCCTATCTATATGGAATAACACAATCAAAAAGAACCTATTCAATAATATATCCATCCAGCAACTTAATTTTCCCTAAGTAATGATATTTTCGAGACAAAGTTTCTCTGAACTTCAGTGTTCACCTGAGTCCATCGCAGCTCGTGACTAGTACCGGATCTACTTCGATCATCCGGCTGAAGGTTGACTATTTTGAGTTCGACGGAACGCTGAGTTCCGTCTGTATTGAAATCCAACATGGGTCGACCCGGATCGTTCTCTCTTATAAGCCGAACGCTCTGCAAATGCCTGTGAAATGAATTTTAGAATTTTCCTTATTTTTTACTTCCTTTCTAGATGAAAAAAGAAACCATTTTGTGTTCCTTCTTATACTCGTAAATATTTTGTGAATTTAATATGCGGGTAAAAAAGGGGAAAAAAGTAGGAGCTTATAAAACTGTTTAAAGTTTCCCACGAGAAAAAAACATAGTGTACCGGTTAGATTACATATACAACATTGCCTATCGATCCAGCTGAGCTGCTGGACCAGCCCCTACGTGCTGTGGATGCAATTTCCTCCTTCCGGCAGCCTTCTTAGATCGTCCCTCGAGCCAACAACTAGAAAGGTACCGCCACAATATTGATAGTAAAGAAAAAGAGAACTTTCACTTACTTGAAGAAATGTTCTCCTTGCAACCAGCGGGCAGATGTAGAGTCTGTTCCCTCACAGGAAACGTGAGGACTGAGCGTCTTCGCTGAAGAGTTGCTATTGGCGAAAGAGCGGTGGAAGGCCTCGACCCCGTGCACGAAAACCCTCAACGCTTTCACTATACTTTTGGTCAACATATTGTCACTCGTCTCAAAGTGAACACCTTTAGTAAAAAATAAATTATAAGGTATCTTATATTTAAAATATGGAACAGAGGGGGGAAAGATGAGATAACCAAAAATATACCCAATAGCACATTTTTATGGGATCAACATGGTCACCATAAGAAACAGCACTTTTTTATGGGATCAAACTGGTCAGCATGCGACTATAAACATATAAATAAGGATTATATCTTTATTCTTCAACAAGGATTGTACAGAGAATAAGTGCTCGTCATCTGTTGCTTTTGTGAGGTCATCATTCACAACTATAGTGGTCGCTAGTCAGCATGATCGAGCTCATGCTGATGTAGATATTATATCCACAAACCGAATCGTGTTTATACAATGCAAACATGGGTATACAGTATAATCGTTACTGAGCTATGTATACATATAGCGTTTCCAATTCTCTAGCTTACACGGTAAAATATTTGTCGATATTTCACCCGTAGCTTATCATGGCATTTTTTTTTAGAATATAACCTCTTGGAACCTTCAACCTCACATTTTTGGGCGAATAATGATGACTTGATGATCATTATTTAGCAGTTTTCCGTTTCTCTTCAAGTTATCTTTTACTTGCAAATTCGTAGCTCTATTTTCCCATGATTTATATTCATCGACCTTCTTTATGTATGCTAATAAACAATGACGACAATGTCCGATTGGGTGATAAAAAACTCATCTCTTAATTGAAAACCTTGCCACGGAGGGACTGCATGATATATCTCATGCATGCTTTATCGTTGGGGAGGGGGATAGGAGAAAGAAGTTAATCCGACCATAAGAGAAAGAGGTTACCGAGCATTCCGACAGGGAATTCCGGTGGAGCGTCCGGAGTGCTTCCGATAACACTTTGCGTGACAATCCAAACGTATTTTTCACCAGTTAGACCCAATTGACCAGCTGCTTTGAGGATGGAACGAGCTTCTTCTCGGGTAGAATAGAGTAAGACGATTCTGGCTTCGGAGCCCACTAGAGGCTCCAGGTGAGCAGCATGACTCACTAATAGTGTCATCAAAATTTTGAATCTAGAATGGCGTAAAATGATAAGGGAAATTGGCTACATATTTTATTTGTTTTTTAAATCGACAATAGGGTTGTATATAATACCTGTCAGAGGCAGCATCTCCGACTGCCTGGATGAACTCTCTGTACCCCGCAATGGCCGACGTTACAATTGCAAACTGCCTCCATGAATAGCGTCGAAGGAGGGAGAGCATGGCACCAGCTTGATGTGCTGCGGACGGCGCTAACTGAATCACCAAGTTGTCACTCGCACTCCTCTGTATAGTGTACACGGCATTCAAATGTGACACAATCCAATGAGGAAGTTTTCAATTCCATCATTTTTTCACGGAAAGAAGCAGACATGACAAAAGTTTTATAATAAAAAGAATGACGTCACTATCTACGGGTATACTTTCATTTTAAGATCAACAGTAGAGAGATGGATTTTTAGTTATAAGTTTAAAAATATGAAAAGTTCTTTGCGCAGCAATTCATCCAAGCTGACGAAAGAAGTAACAATAAAGTAATGCTCCTAAGATACAAAGATAGGACGATGATGCCTCGAGCAGCGTTTAATATTGCTATACCCCCTACTTCAATCTCTGTTTGAACTGCAACCAGCAGAAATAAGTCAATAATTCATAGGGGAAATCAAAAGATCCCATATTCAATCCTTCTTTTTCTCTCTTTTCCAATATACTCCTGTCAAATATAGCATAAAAAGAGGCCGCTGCCGTTTATTTTTATGGTTTACTGCACAGTCTGCAACAGCTGTTGACAACAGGACAACCTGATTTCTACCCTTATACGCGAGCAATTACGGTGGTGGTAAATTTTGCGTCAATATATTTTAAGAATATAAAACGGAATATTATTTTTTATTTGTATTTAAAAAATTAAGAAATATTTTTAGGTTTCATTTTTTTTTTAGACATTTTAAGGCGGGGATGTTAAATAATATTTTTCTTGTAAGAGGCTTCCTTACAAGTTTCTTAGAAGTAACTCAATTTCTTTGTTGAATGAATATTATTATGTAGAATTTATAAAGAAATTGAGAACTATAAGCGCTACAAGGGAGCATTCCCCTATGGAATAGCACTTATCAAGATAGAAAAAAGTTATTTTTTTAAAATACGAAAATCGCAGACATTTAAAGTATAATTAAAAAAAGGATTTCGATTTAAATTATTTGGAAAAGTTGTGTTGCTTTCGAAATTTCAAAGAAAAAAATGTCAGACTTATTGTTATTTTAAGTTTGTTTTTTTAAGGTTCAATAAACCTTTGAAATATGTGCTTCACATAACTTAAGGACCATTCTAATTCTTAAATAATTATCAAGATAGAAAAAAGTTATTTTTTTAAAATACGAAAATCGCAGACATTTAAAGTATAATTAAAAAAAGGATTTCGATTTAAATTATTTGGAAAAGTTGTGTTGCTTTCGAAATTTCAAAGAAAAAAATGTCAGACTTATTGTTATTTTAAGTTTGTTTTTTTAAGGTTCAATAAACCTTTGAAATATGTGCTTCACATAACTTAAGGACCATTCTAATTCATGTGTCTCATCCTAACGTTTGTCTTTCTAGAGATATTGGACACCAAAATAAACTGCTCAATTATATAGAACATATGTGCCTAGCTCTCCAAAGAAATAGTTCAATACATTACAATTTTATTCTGGCCCCGTCGTATGCTGCTCATGTGCGACGCTCGAGTGCCATCGCTTTATCCTCTATCATCTCTAATTTCGTAGGGTCTCTCTTATTCTGTCATCTTTTAAGATATACTTATGGTAATTCACATCCCTATAGAGCTACAGAATCGTTACATATCCTAAAAGAACTTATTTACAACGTTTAGATATTATGTTACAAATACCTTTTCGAGTCCTGAGTTGTCTGCGTTCCAGGCAACAACGGGGATGCGGAGATAATTAGTTAGCTGTAGAAAGTACTGTGCCGCCGCCGTATTCCGGCCATAAAGTTCCGCATTAGACAAGAAGAGGATTGCAGAGACGTTCCGCTTGAGAAAGGTTTCACAGACCAAATCCAAGATTGCTGTTTTTTCATCCGAAGTGATGAACGTGGAGGCAATCCAAATAAAAAATAAGAAAGGAAGGGTGTAAATGTAATGCGTGGTTCGGAACAGAATATAAAAGAGAATCTTTTGCCCTTTTATTATTATTATGCAGCACCGCCAAATTGTTATGCAGGAAGAATATACTTTTGGCACGTTCAAAACATTTGGAACACACCAATCAACTTGATCAAGATATGCTTTGAAATTCAAACTTATTTGCCGATGATAAAGATACATATTAAAGTATTTAAAATCTCCTAAAGAATATGAAGAAAATAATAAATATTTTAAAAAGGTTTATTGAAAATAAATTTTCATTATTTTTAAGTGGTATGTTGCTATGTGTGAATCTCCTTGACTCTTTATTCACTTTGTTTTTCTAAATTAATGTCATGTGTGAAGCTGAACTTATTTTTTAACGCGAAACTACATTATATATTTACGCTTGATCATTATTATATATTCTTCCTTTCAATGCACCTTGTCCAAATCAACCGACATTCAAAGGTAACCAGCTATAATCTCATTTCCATAATAATTTGAATGTGCCATAACTAAATATAGATACTGGTTTTTCCTCATTAATTATTCATGGTTTTCATTTACATTTTTTTCTGAATCATTTCATATTCAGATCCTTTTCGTTTTAAACTCCGTAAAAATTGCGCACACTCTAGTTTTCGGTTCCAATAATTCGGGGGTTGTCATGCAAACATTGATAACTGAGAGGCAAACACTAGACTGATTTATTGCTTGTTCGCTCTTCCAGAAGAATTCACTTAAAACTCACATTTTCCGTGTGCAGGCACAGTCAATAGTTCAATACCACCTTAATTGAAAGGACCCAGAAGAAAATATATTGTTTTCAATAATATATATACGACGTACGAATAGATCCATCATCATACTGTCCATTTTCAAAATCCAATGTCCAAAGAATGGTATATGGTCCATAATATCCTCTCTTGATTATGATGCTGCATCATCAAATGACGCAGTCACGTTTCAAATCAGGATTCTTGGTTCGTTCACTGCGGCAATACAACGCCCACGGGTAGCGACGTAAAGCGAGCAGAAAAAAATACGTTACGACATCTGTAAGAACAAGACGGCTATATCGATTCAAACTCTGCGTGGAAAGTGGAAACTACATTCCATGCTGAATATTCAGTAAAAATCAGCAGTCAAGTTGGCTCCTTAACTCCTTTTTATCGCGCTAAAAATGGTGTACTGCTTGAAGCTGTACACCGTTTTCTACTCAAGCTATTAGCTCGAACAGTTGAATGGACTTTTTAACAAGAATCTTTTCATGTACCAAAGATCCATGTTTCGAATGTATAAAAGATAAAGCGATTGAAATAAATAACCCGAGATGTTTTAAGGATGAGTTTTAAGATTCAAGTTCCTGAAAGAAAAAAGTAACTTCCTTTTCCGTCTCTGTCAACTTCCCGATTCAGTGACCCAACTTGCTTAATTCAGAATGTCTTGATTTTTTTTAACAGCATAATCATCATTCTTCCAAAACCTTATCTTTTCGTTATTATTTCAAGATGAGATCAATTCAATCTAAAATAGCATCAACCTTAAAAGACACATCCGACGAATCAATCAACGTACACCATTATAGCTCCTTTCGAGGGAAAGAATTTTTAATTTTAAGAAAAAAGTAGCATACTATATTCTAACGAAGGTCAGTATAATGCAGTTTTAACTGCATGTAACTTTGTTGTATAAAGTTCAGGCACGGATCGATTCATCATTACAACACAAAAGTTCCTAGCTGCTTTAGCAGTAAATAACCTGATGAAAAAGCTGGGTGGAGCTGAAAAAAATCCTCTAGAGTATTAAAGCAACTCTATCAGTGGACGCTAGCGATGTAGGTGGTGCTCAATAGGTACTTCATTGTAAAGCTGCCCTAGCTTTTCCGTGGAATCGGATCCGTGATCCCGTGACCGAGAAACGTGAGAACAGTATAAATCACACTACCGAAACTGATGCGTTTGATCAGTCAGACGTGACCCGGCATTGAACTCTTTATACCACATTCATTCAGAAAAGTTCCAACTGAGCGCTTTCCGGTTTTGTTTCATTCGATGGACACTCACATCTCAAATGAGCACTTTAAACGTCAACAGTACTGTAACTTTAGAACAGGTGCTACAGAGTCGAGGGTTAACTGGTTAAAAGACAAACGGTTTTTTTTGTTCGAAATAAGCGCAAATCAGTAAGAAAGTTGGAACCATTACTTTACAAAAAAACTACCAACTGTGTTGCCTTATTTTAACATCCTAGAGCACGTACTATAAGTTGCACTTACGAGGAAAAAAAGCAGAGAAAGAGGGAAAGTAGAGTGAGTAGAGAATAAAGAAGAGGGAGTAGGATTTAAGAGAAGTTCCCACACTTGGAAAATCCCTCTTCAATATTTTATCAATTCAGAGTTCGTATACAGTATAGTTTACGTGGTTACACTTTCTATCTATTTCGGGGTAGAGAACTACTGATGTAGACTCCGGGACTGCGGGTGTACAATAGTTTGGTAAAATATTATCTAGATGACGAAGTGGAAAATCTACATAATGTATTTTAGTCACGAAATAAATCCCAAAAGAATATTTAGAACTAGAGTTGAGAAAAAGTTGCATACTTGTAAGGATCGTGAAAACTGGGATCACATAGGAATAGTATATAGCATAGTTGCTTAAAGCTATTTCCTATGTATAGTTACTGTAAAATCGTTTTAACGAGCATGAATAGAGCCTAAATAATGTTGTTTTAGTGCAAATATTTTATAGTATTGCTAGCATTTTAAGTCGTTCCAGTTTATAGAGAGAATGTTTTAAAAAATTGATACTTTATGTTTAAGAAAAGTGAAAATTTACTGGATATCTTATAAAAAAATTATATTGTTAGTTTATTTCAATTGAATAATGGTTTGTTTTATATTAAACAGACGAGTCATTTATCAAAGCCGTAACTGTTCCATAATGTTATAGGGCCTTCTGTCGGCATTGATTTACTGCACAACTTTCACGATACTGTTGTTTGGGCGCTTTGCTTTCTTTTTCTAATATATATCCAATATGTAGAACATTCGACATTTTTAGTACGGTATCGACCGCATTTATTTTTTATGTATACATAAAATTGCATTTGATAATGCTGCTGCCTCCTAGCTTGCAATTATTTGGACAATTTAGCTGGAAACAGTGCGGTGACCGTGGGTAACCGGCAAGACAGCGTTCTCCATATTTACAATGACATGCTCATTTTAAGTGTTAGTAGTTGTAATACCTCTATTTTTATATTGGTATTTTCGTGCTTTGATTGATAATAAAGCGAATATGTTAATATTAATAAGGCATATATATTTCAATGAACGAGGCTACTACATCCTTCACCAAATTCTTACTCTTATCAGATTTTGACTTGCTGGCGTATATTCTACGTTATGTCCTCTTCGGTAGAAGCCCCGAGTCTCAATTCTTTGATCTTAGCTTATACTTTCGTGTTCCCTTGGCACCCGCTACGGCACAAACATGCAAGCAAAAGTGAGCTTTTTTCTTGAAATTTTCTATGCATATTTTATTCAGATAGAACTCTCCTCTAGCGAGACAATTTTCCATCAAACGATTTATTTGGCTTATACATAGTAAAGCCAAGGAATAATATGAAATGAAATTATAATAGAAATGATTATCCAAAAATTTAATCAAGCAACTTCATCAAGAGATCGGTTAAGAGAAGACGGCCCAAGTTTCCATTGTGTATGATAATATATCTCAATGCACTTACAGTTAAGACATGGTAATTTGGGATCTCCAGGTAGCGCACATGATGGAATATTAGAATGGTATGGATGTATTTATGCGCAACAAGGGAGGCACCCTTTACTGCTTACAAGGGATTAGGCAGCCACTGGATACTTAATGTATACAATAAGGGTTAGAATTATAATTTAAAATCCTTATTGCCATTGAAACATTTTGTTTCTCCTATAAAACTCTATTTTTCTGTTACTGTACAGGCTAAATATAGGGTTTTATTTTATTAATATCTTATGTGGTATTGTACGTATTTAATATAGTGGATATTATGTGCTGGGCAAGCGCATATTATTTTGTCCATTTGGCGCTGGTTACCAATCCCCTAAAAATGGACAAAAAAAAGTATCACGAGTTATTGGAATTCTTGACTAGATATTGCCGACTTATTGGATACTTCTGCATGCGTTACTGGTACCGCGCGTTATTTGATACTCTAGCATACAACCGTATTCCAAATAAAAACACTTATACTATATTTAATATTAATCGAACATGGTGCTTCATTAAAAAAATAAATAAAAGATGAGCGGTTATCACATCCTTCACATGTTTTCTATTTGAAAGTGGAGATTTAACTTGTAAAAACTTAGAAACTCTCTCCATAGATTCATTTATATACCTTACTTCAACTGGAATTATTTACATGCTACTTTTAAAATACATACATACATACTTAAATTTCAAAGGCTCAGCCACCAACTCTCTGTTCAGCTGAAAAACCTAAAGCCGAACAAGTAAATAATTTACGGAGAAATGACAAAGATGTGAATAAATTCATCAACATTCATTCAGTTAAATGAATCGGAATACACCTCATTTTTTATTCATTAAGGGTACGTAAAAACAGTATGAATTTACATTATTTATCCATATAGATTGTATAGTAGCGCTCCAGAAGTCTTTTACTAGATCATTATTGATATCTTCTCCCCAAATTACAGAAAGATACAAAAAGGCCAAGCATCATTATAATATGTTCTACGCGGAGCGAGAATTATGAAGGAGAAAATCTCATATTTCCAAGGCGTCCGCAATTTCCTACACTTCCAAACGAAAATAAGTCCACTAATAAGATAATAGCGCTGAGAATTATTAACCACTAAAAGCAAGAACTGCTGCTCTTTGTCTCCTTTATAGCGACAGTATAATCGAATTAACTTTATTTTTTTTTTCATCTCAGTCGCTGCCTCTTATTATTTTTGGGCTCTCAAGATTGAAGAGGAAATAGCTTGAGATGTTTCTAAGCAGCACATAACAATACAAAAGGCTACCCAATTGAAGATCAGCAAGGAATGCGTAAGATGTCAACGTCTACGATATCATAAGATGGAATCTCCAAAATCTCTCTCTGCTGATTAAAAAGTTTCGTTTTTTATTTCCTCTTGGTGAGTGCATCAGCTTGTAATAGTTCTCTTGCAGATTCTACATCCATTCAAGTTAGGGATACTAATAGCAATTCTCTTGTCCGCTGATTCGGAATGAAACCCTTCTAAAAAGATGTCCTGATTCTCCGCCCTCTTCATTACATGGTAAAAAAGGGCAGAGATTTAATTGCATTATAATGTGCACCAAGGATTATAATGTAAGGGCCTAGCTGGCTAGCTCAAGGTTCTTTGTTTTGCTCTTATTTTTCATGACTTTTTTCATTAGGCCCTATAGCAGTTTTCATTAAGGAAATTAAAAGAGGGAAAAACTTTATTTGATCGAATGGTTCCAGACAAGCAACTTATTGAACTGCGCTACTGCTTCGTAGTTTACATCTAATTGATGTCAACAATGAAAAAGGGGGCGATGATGATGGATCGGATTTTCAACTACTCTCACTTAAAACTTCAAATAATTGTTGATTTCAACATCTTCCAAGCTTCATTCATGTGTAACAGAATAAACTAAAATGCAACTAGGGAATACTCGAAACTAGTTTAAACGTAGCATTTAAAAGCTGTTTAAAAACACATAAAAAAAATATTACCTGTGGGACTAGGATTAACTTTCAGCATGTCCATGTAGATGTCAGATGATTGGAACTTGTAGGCGTTGAGGAAAGTGAGCTCTTGTTTCCGAAGGCTAGTCATGGCTGAAATAACGGCCCTGCTGTATTCCCGCACCCTGAACGTCGTATGCGGGACAAGGAGACCGACGGAAAGGTGTCTGATAACATCCTTTGGCTGCTGCATTACCTCGGCCGTTGCCGCAGTTCCGCTCCCAGACGACGCACTGTCAGCGGATAAAGCCGACGTCAACAGAGGTGGTTTGTACTGTTGTTTTGTGGGCGCGGTTGGCCATCCCGAAATCTGATTAGCTCTTGCTGCTACTGCTGGCTGTGAACGGCAATCCGTCAAGTTGTCGCAATTTCCCTGAGTGTTGATTGTAACATTTTTACCGACCGGTTCGTCCACCTGTACAACTTCAGCAGTGACTATTGTCGTGAAGACAGCTAGAAAGATTATTTTATCCATTGTTGGTGTCTTCATTATGAGTCAAAATGAAATAACACCACAAGGAAATATCTATGATGAAAGAAACGCTTGAAGGGAGGCACTGGGCCGGTCCCCAGCTAGGACGCTACTGGAAGAGCAGATCGGCGCCTTTGGTACGTTAGAGCGTCGGCTCAACGGTCACGTCTGACGCGCAGCAACCCTCTTTCAGCAACAATCACCGTCATCACCGATAAGAGTATTATTGGACTATACATTTATTTATATATATATTTAGACTAGTTGCCCTATCCCTATAAAAGAGAATAACCACCGGGTCCCTGCGTTTTCTTCCTTTTTTTATTGCATACGACGGGAAAGAGATAGACAATGAGAGAGCCCACCCGGATTACTCGTATCTCTCGGAAACAACAATCATTCATTTGCTGAAAGTGGAGCAATAGCAGCACTCACGGTCTCTTTCGCTATAAATAATTTCTAATTGGATCGTAATACACCTTATATCCTTTGTGCGAGTATGCAAAGGCTATAGTCGAAGTCATCGGTGGAAAAAGCGTGTCAAAGTTTTAACGTTTATAATCTATATCACCCTGGCCGTCGTCTAGAGCGTTTGATGAGTCTCCAAGCGAGATGAGATGAGGACCTGTAAGGATTCTTCGTCGCGATCGCTATGGCCAAAAATCTTGTTAGTACATCGACGCAGTAGTTGATTGGGTGCTGATGATGAGTACTAGAGTAAAGGTCGCATCGAGAAATAGCCCACGTAAGAGAGTGTAACGGTACGAATATTATCAACGCAGAGGAAAGATTGAAAAATAAGCTAACACTGCTATGGCAGGTATTATTTTTTTCTATTTTTTTCTCATTAATATGGTTATACAGTTGTGACGTATATCAATTACACTGTGGTAGTTGAATCATGTCAAAAGACTTAATTCTATTTTATTTAATTTTTAGAGGAGGGGGAGGGCGATGGTTTTTAGTGAGAAAAAAATATAAACAAACAAATAATTAAGACAGATTTATTTCATTGCGTGGAACGAGGGACGATTTAGTACCGTATAACTTTTAGCGAGAAGCAATCAACATTCTGCCTTCCATTTGTTGTTCAACTTGAAAGTTAGGTTCAATAAATTTGTCACTTTGTCCAGCCTCAATAACTCCTACACAAACTCGCTGAGGTTTTATAAGCTTGTATTCACAGCATTGCGTAATTGTGTATATTGAAATAGTTAAACAAATAAAATAAAGTTACCGGTCTTAAACAGAAGTGTCAATATTTTTTAAATGGAAAACAATAATCAGCTTATTGGTCGAACACCTTTCTCATACCGTATATATTTGCTCGTATATCACGGCTCCTTAGAAAGAAATATGTTTACCCTCTTAAGCTTTAATTTCTAAGTAAAGAGTCAGTATGCACACTTGAGCGATTCAGCCAAAGAGCTTGTTTCGAATAGAAAAATTAATGCAAAGCTCACCTTTAGATCTTTTTTTAGATCTTGCTTTATCGTCTTAAATAATATGAAAAGCAAAAAGAAACAAAAAACTATTATAATTTTTTTAGGTAGTTCTCTTATTATTAAGAACCTTGACTTGGTGAGACAAAGGAAAATAATAAAAACCAATTAAGCTTATTTACTTTTTTGTTGGAAAACGGAGGAAACTTCTTTTTTGAAAGACTATGAGTAGTATTGTCGACACCATTCGTACGCCATCCAGCGATGGTATGAACAACCACGTGTGTCTTGTTCTGGAGCGTCGTAAACGGAAATTGATACTTGCGTTCATCACGGCAAGCATCAATTCTTGTTTCATTTAAGAACAAGGTTGATTTATATTGATGATCTGTTGCCAAGTTACTTTTACTGAACCAAAATATTTGAATTACATTTCGTGGTAGGATTTTTCCCTGTGAGTGATGGGTTTCTTTTCCTTATTTTATTCTATGCGTTGGAGCTACTTCAACAAAAAAAAGTCTTCTTGGCATCATTACTATGCAATCCATTACTCGATGGATGAAAGCTAACGGGTATAGCCATCAGCACAGTATAATGGGCCGGCACTTTACATTAAAAGGAAAATGATGTCAGGGACCATTTAACACACAGGCGGTGTTATAAAGTTCTTAGAGCAAATATCTAAGCTCGAGAAGCATTTTTATATTTGAAGTAAAAACCAGCCTCTGCTTCATAATATATTTTAGATCGTAAATAATATTTTTAGATAGATATACTTTTTGAACGATGTGCTACTGTATATCGATTTCATTTTTTTTTTCTGCTGGATGATTTGGGATGAAAACTTCTGATCCAATTAAAAGCAAATAAATGGCTTACTCGGTTCTCTCAATTAATAAAATAGTAAAAAGCGCGAATTTAATTGACATGATAAATTTCGAAAATCGGTTGCAGAAAATCACAATTACACGGAAATATACAATTATACTCCACATTCAAAGAGTACGGTACGGTTAACGGTGCGCTGATTCATATTTGTTATTTATAAACTTCTCAGAAAAATATGGAACCTGATGACTTTTCCACTCCTTTTTTAATGATGAAAATAAAAAGCTCAATCAACAAACTAGTATAATCATTTTCTATCTCGTAAAAACTATAATATATTTTGTTTGTTGAAAGTTGCCATAGAGGAATATTTAAGTGGCCCTTATTAAAACATCATTTCGCCAACTCTGTCGCTGGGGTGCTAAGCGGATGCGAAAGCTTTCACGTCCTCAGAAAGGGCTCCTCATTAATGAAGGCAAAGGATAATAATCAAAGTCTCAAGTTCACTCATTCTATTTCCAGGAAGAAGTGACATTTCGTATACCATAAAAAAAAGAAGAGGAGGAAGAAGAAGGAAGCTAAACTTACCTTTCAGCTTTAGGGTCTATTGTTAATGTTTTTCTAGCCGGATTATGAATAATGCAGGATCGTTTCCCGCGCTCTCCCGATATGCCTATTAACGAAAAGCCCCTTCCCCTCTTAATTACCAAAGTGGAATAATATATACTTTCAAAGATGGGCGGAAAAGAGGTGGATTTACGAGTAGAAAAACCAAACCTTGGGCACCCAACATACTCTTCCTATACTTTGTTTCATAAAGGAAGTAGATGCGCATATACCGTCATTTACCTAATCTCCTTTTCCAGAAAGAGAGACGATGTATGCAGAACAAAAGATGGAGCGCCACCGATATAAAGATGGATCTTTTTTTCTCCCGCACTTATTGGTTGCTCTGTAGGCTCTTTTGATCCTTCTTTACGTCACTCTTTAGGCGAAAACTTGTTTTATTACTTTCCTCTTTTTTCCCACCCTGCACCTTTATAAACTTGCCTTTTGGCGTACTCCATCACCTCATTAAAATTATAAGTTGTTTTTGCCAAGGAAAATGCAGAGTAGTGATAAGACGTATCGATTTCTTTTCAAAAAAGGAAAGAAAGTTGTCGCTATTCCGCATAAACCTGGAACTAAAGAACCTGAAAGCTTTTTTCCTTTTGGTTTTTATTTCCTGTCTTCAGTGAACTGCTCGGTCTCCTACGAATCACTAAGACCAATTACTGGATAACGAAACCATGTATGGGTAGAAACCGCGATATTCTCTGTATTAGAGCTTTAGTAATACTTAACTACTTACAGTACGGTATGCCTTTTAATTAACTATAGCTAGGCTGTATCAGTGTATTTTTCTTCCATTAAAAATAAGATATTAAGTGCCGGTAAAGTAATAACAAGAGAACTAAGTATGGGACGAATAATAAGTTGGCCAACAACTGGAAGTGCTACTTCTTATTTGCAATCCAAAGGCAAGATAAATTGGAATGCTTCTCTTGCTCTTGTCCCTCTGACGCCAAAAAGAGCTTCATAACTTTACTTACTCTACATTCATCAGTATATAATTAATAAAAACATTCCTTTCCCTTCTCATTTCCTTCTTTCTTTCTTTTTTTTTTTTTGACGGGAAGTTCTATGAGATGAGCTACTTGGCATTATACACTGCCAGCCTTGCTTCAGGAGAGCGGCACAAGCTGTGTCCAGCACAGAGCGTATAAAATTTAAATAATTTTTGTGTCGTTCTTTATGGTATCATATCATATAAAACACTTGGGACCTTCAGTGAAATATGTTACATTATTCATAGTTTCTGACTGTGCTGCTATAGTATATGCTATATAAGCCTTCTACTCCTATTATGTATATAGTTTTCATATCATTAGAATTTTTTAAAGAATCAGTTTTATTAGGAAACTTGTCAATAAGTCAATTTCACAGTGAGGTGATTTTGATTCAAAATTTGAATAGTGTTATAGCTTTTAATCATAGTTGCTTCTAGTTGTATAAAACAGTAAACTATATAGGACCAATAAAAAAAGCAGTAAATCCTAATTTTAAATATACGAGTTCAAAGAGACGATGGAGGAGCGCCTCTTCCATATCAGTGAAGATTCGATGTCAAGGATCATGTGAACCCGAGGGGCTGTTGTAAATAAACTACATAAACAGGCCAGAGAGCCTATTGAGAGCACAAAAAAGGATGTCGTTTTCTCGATCGTGACTGCACGCGGTCAAGACTTTTATTCGCCTAGCGTCTCGAGAGTGTCGATCCCGCGTTTTTTTTTCTTTCTTTTTTCTTTCTCTCAAACGAAGAGATCCTCTTCTATCGCATAGTATTCCTCGGTCATTGATGATCCCATACGAGAGAGGAAAGCCAACGTCATCAAAGGACTTAAAGGTCTCCGGAGGGAAATCTGTAGATTGCGAGTTGCTGATGTTCTTGGACGGCGGGCCTCCCAAATCGACGACGGCAGCGGCATAAAGTGAGAAGAAAAGTGAGCTGCGGCAGCAGCCACGGGAGAGCATCTAAGCGGCGATCAATATATGGAAAAAAATGCAATATTACTGGTCAGTATATATACATACACACATATTTACCATTGGTGCGACGTTCTATTCTAGAGATGAAAGTGCGGTAAACATTTACACTTGACTTATCAAAAGTAAATATACGAAATGACGAGCAAAGAGACATATTATAAATATCTTGAGTTATGAGTCTGAGAATAAGAGAAAGAAGTTTAGAAGGGTAATAATAAAGGGAGTTGTTGCTTTTGATCTCCATTTATTCATATAGTACGTGCCAGAGGAAAACGAGAGAGTGAGTGCTGTAGTAGAAAGAGACTGCGAAAACGAGGTATACATCAAAGAGTGGAGCACCCTCGGCAACAATAAGAGCCCGGCAGCGTTGTATTACTACTGTACTTGGAATGCATTGCATCTGCATGGACGAAACCACGCATTTTCGTTGCGTTGTGTATCACTGCGCTGTGACGACCACATTTTCGGAGCAAGTATCGTGAGAGATCTTTCGGTCGAAAACATGAGTTACTTTGATGAAACCTGTTATGGCAACACCAACCCTATATCCATACTATTACGATACAAAGTTACATTACCAAAAAGCGTCCATTTACAAGTGAACTTTACTATATTATATTTCTCATTTTCCATATAATACAAACTGTTGTTAACATTGTAAGATAAGGTGATGAACTATACCTTTCAGTTCTTTTATAACAGAACTATATATTTTTTTCAGGAAATAGGAATGAAACCCTCACTGCGTCCCGTGATGTAATGCAGTGGTGGTCAGCGTGTGTATAGGATCAGTAGCAGCAGGTTTGTTTATTACTATCGAGATCGCTTAATTCTCTTGGATCTTATAGGAACATACGTTTGCGTACCGCGAGCTCTAATGAAAATTAAATACTTCTACTTTCTGCTCCCCTAAAGTTCCTCCAACGTATCCTTGTAACCGACTGAATAAGTTTCATCTTGTAATGGAATAAAACGTTCGTGGCGTTAGAGAGTAGGCCACCAAGTTAGGTATATACTTAATTCATATTGGTGTTACAATTTTCGTTGCAGGGATCTCGAGAAAAAGTCTCTAAGCGATGTTACTTAATAACATTTTTAAATTAGTAACAACCAACTATTAACTTTAGAAAAGGGAATAATAAATTAGTTTGCTCCAAACTTTGGATGAATATAAATATTAAGACAAAGTTTAGGAATGCAAACATTCACCCATGGTTATTATTTTTCCTGCTGCAATTCTTTTGTAATTAAATATTTCCTTTTGAACCTTTTTGATAAGTTCCTGGAATGGAATCTCAGGACCTTATATGTGATGTATACAATACATCGTGATTGGATTCACAAAGGCCTACTCTCTATTATTACTTCGAAGAAATAACTTATTCTGCTGATACAGCAATGGATCTAAAGGGCCACAGAGCTCCTTCTCTTTTTGTTTCAGGCAATGTGTGATGCTGTACTGGGCATCAAACAAAACTTTAATAGATAGAATAATAATACTCTTTGTACAAGTCTCTTTGTACTTATTACCAGCACCAGAATCACCGCCATAGAATTGATGGAAGGTAGAACAGGGATCGGTTCGTTGTGTTCAAGTCCGAACTAATATAGATGCGTGACCAAGCTTCATTAGTACAGTTTGCCCACCCATGTTGCTCTATGATCCGATTGACGCCGTTCTTGCTAATGGATAAAACAAATATGAATAGGAACACTTTTCTAGGTACTTATGAACGAGCCAATTTCTTTAGCGTCATATCCCATCGATCCTTTGATGACAGTAGCACTCTATCCTTCTGAAATTCTCCATTCTTCCTTCACGGCTGAAATATGAAATCCTATTTGAAGCTAGGATGAGGGATCTCGAGAATAGCCTCTTCCCGCCCACTTTGTTGCTCCAATGGCCATACTACTCGCCACTCAACGCATTATACATATTCACCATTTAGAAATGTTTAGACAATAATCCTGAAATCCTCTTACTCTCTCGTTTCCTCTCTTCCTCAAACACTGTATATACTCAAATAATATAAATACTGTATCTATATATACCTATTTTAGTCGAATAAATTATGAATCTTTACTTGGATGGAAATCAATTCATCTACTATATATTATAGTCTATATGGATAAACGTATACTAGGGAAACATAATCTGCAGATTTTTTTTTCGGCGGAATTTCATCTATGAAGGATCAATCATGTTGTCGTAATTTACGACAGAAAAGGGAAGTTTTCTTTAATGATAATAATAAAAAAATAAACCGGTGAATCACGTCAATATTAAACGGAATCGTTACGGTACGACGTGTATGAGAATCTTTACAATATAATCCATCATCATTTTTAAAATACGTCTGTGGTAGTGCCAACCGGTGTGGTCGTCACTTCACAACAGAGTGATGAACGTTGGTCCATTTCTGGGAAGAACGAGGTCGACTACCGGCCGGGTGACGTGACGGTACGTTAAGTGATCTGAAAAGGAACTGATCGTATCCGGAACACTTCCGAGAGGTCTTCTGCAGTAACATTGATTGAATGATGTGGTTCTCAGGTTCTTTATTGTATGTTCAGCTCGTGACGGAATTGGCCAGGAATTTATGAACCGCGAAGAGGGGAAAGCGAGCGAATCTAATTGGATCTCCCTCTTTCTCTAGTGAATGCTCTTATATTTGAGCATTGTCTAATTGCAGAAGTGTCTGATGGAGATGAATAGTTGCTCCTTTCTTACACATACATACAAAAAAATATCGATCCATATTATTTGAAAGGCTATTTGCGGCGCCGAGATACCAATTCTCTCCCATCTTGATAACCAAAATAACTGAGAAATCCGGGGTTGGATTTGCTGCTGCGTGCCATACAGCTTATCTCGATCAACTTGGCAACAAGACTTTTTTTCTTATTCTTTCTTTCTATCTTCCATTCCCTCATCACTTTTAGTCAAGGAAGCCGGACGCGTCGTTTTGCTGACCGCCAAAGAGAAGAGCTAGGTCGCCAGCAACGCTACTATTGTTGTTGTTCCAAGGCGTTGGGGCAGGACGGCTGCTGCCGCCGGCCAACCATTCAATTGGGTTGTCCAAACTACAGCTAAGGCTTCTCTTTCCTCATCACTTTCGTCATCCCAACTGACATGACATTTAGAGCCGACGGGCGCAGTGTATATAAGGATCTAACCTCCGGAAATGAAAGATCCAGCTCCGCTCCTAGCTGCTCCTGGTATTAGTTCTAGTTTCGTAGGTCTCGTCCTTTCTCGTCCGTGATCACTCACCGCGCACTGAAGGTCTCTCCCAGGGCCTTAAAGCAGAAGCGAATATGATAAATAATCTAAAGAAAAAGCTTTAAAAGAAGAATCTCTTGGACTGGCTCTCTTAAGGTTTAAAAAATCTTTATAAGTGTAAGAATAAGAAGTATTTTTTTTTATTCTAGTCCTTCAATGCGCAACTCCCGCTCCGTTTGATAGCCCGATCCTTGCCGGCTCAGGATCTCCACACATGAGTGGTGCTCAGTTCGTTCCTACCTCCCTTCTCAAATAGTCGGGTGCGTGCACCAAGCTCAAGCTCTGCTTTTTTTCGTTGTCGAGATCCTTCCCTCTTATAGCTCTTTTCATGTGTCATCATCAAGCCATGCTTTTAAGAAGAGGGGGAACATTCGCTTGTTAGATATTCCATCCACGCCGTAGGTCTTTCCGACGAGACAATTTTCATCTTCTTTGTAAGATAAGGACGTGCTGCATTGACCCGCTGTTTTATTTTTTAAAAAGAACAAGAAGAAAAAGTGGCATTCTTCCTTGGCTTGCAGCAGCTACACGAAGAAACAATGGAAGATCCTCGGCTTCATCATCACGGAAATAGCTCAACGGTAATGAGATAGTTTTTTTTTAGACTCATCTGGTGTAGTAATGTATGCTGGCTATGACATTCTTAATGTGTGGACTGTATATACCACACACGGGGTTATATGGTATATCGAAGATGTGCTTAGAAATCAGGAAAACGTGAGCAGGAGTGAGTTATGGCTGAAGCCTCAAGCAACTTTGTGCAGCAGTAGTTTTTTTTTTAGTTTGGATGTAGATGTAGTGCCAAGAAAATAAATGGGAAGGAGGTGTTTTAGTATACGAAATCAAGGGATCAATAGGTAGGCCTGTATATATGTGATAACTTTGTTTTTCGGATGAATTATGGCAAGCGAAACTGTTCATCGATTCTACCGAGTTGCTATAGGTCTACCACAGTCTCTATGTGTAAATAAAACTGTTCGGTAAGGAGGATAATATGTTCCGACAACTAAGCAGAGAGTACACTGGCTCGATCGTACAGTAACTTTGATCCTTATAATTCCAGGGTACTGTGTAAGTGGATTATATTAATCATTAATTAGACAGTCTATATAGAAACGTACCCACCTAAAACTACTCAGAGTTAAATAACAAGGTTATCCGAAAATTGTAATCAAATAGATTAGAAGTTGCAATTGTGCCGCAAATTTTAAAGGCAGCTAAAATAAATGGAGGAGCGCACCATCTATTTTCTATTGGTAGCCTTAAAAATTCACGCCAAAGCAGTAAAAAAATCCGAGCCCATATAGGATACGCTAAAGCTTAACGTTGGATATATAGTAGAGGGTGCCTCTTTGATGGCCAATATAAAAACCTATATTCATTTTTTTCCCTTCGCCCTTCTCGCCTTGTTTCTTTATTGGCAGGGAACCAACAGTATCAGCAGAAGCGACGGTAGGTTGGCTACGGTCGCCCATCATCACAACCCTCATCAAACCGTCCTGCAGCACCAGCAACCAGACAACACGGGCAACAATCTTCTTTACTACGATTTGCCCAACTTTTACGTCAGTCCGTCCGTTACAGATTTGGTGGGTGTTTCAGCAGCGGCAGCAGTACCGTTAGGAGCCGGCGGACAGGAAACCCGGCCCATTGAACCAGCTGATAACGAGGCGACAAAGAGGATGACCATCAGTAGGAACCGGAAGCCGGAAGATGGAGGCATCAACGTTGAGGCTGCAACACAATCGCCCAGCAGCACGTCAACCATCTTCCGTAACAAATGTGTCTCTTTACTGGCAATGCTAGCTGGCCTCATGGCATTGAGCTGCTCCTTGGCTGCACTGGCCGGCACGAGTAGCTGGGTAGACACTTGGGAGCCTATTGATTTACCGCCCAGTTCAGAGTGGTCAGCACTATTTGGCACCGGTTATGGGAGCCTCTTGCCCAACAACAGAAACAGCTTCAAAAATCGGGACAAATCATCACAGCAGAGCAAAACATCTCTGCAGAACTGGACAACGAGTCCCACGACCATTCCCACAACAACAACGTCCACGACGACAACCACCAGCCCACCAGGAACAACCACCAGCAAACGTCCCATCCAGCTGGATTCGGAGGAAGAGGACGAGTACTATGCTATGGATGAAGGGGACCAATCATTAATATTGAGGAGTCATCAGCGAAGCAATTTAGAGATTGGTGTTGATGGGCAGCAGGTCGACGCGGAAGAGAATACTTTCCACTTACCCCAACAGGACCAAGAAGATGAAGAGGGGGATGAGGAGCCGCGCCGAGCTCTGCTCGTCGTCTTTCATGTGGGCCTTTTCAGGGCTTGCCCCGTCCTCAAGGGAGAGTTAGCTCCCAATGTCGGTAAGCAGCACTAATACCACCATCATATAAACTTAGGTTTAAGTTGTTTTGGTTCGTCAAGTACAGTATTACTACAGCCTAAAATAGATGTGATCTGGGACGGGAATTAGGTTTGTTGTCACATCAATCAATGGGAGCTTATCAATGCTCACGTTTTTCCTAGGATCGATCCTTGCTATTCTAGATAAGGATGAAGATTTAGAATGGTTTGATACCAATCCAACTTTTATATTCGGAAAACAACAGCTGCACAAAAACTACTTTGGTATAGTAAAACAACAACAAAATGGCAGACGGTTTATGAGAAAATATGTTTAAGGACTGGTCTTGTATAATAGGGCATTTTTTTTTACTTGGGAAATGTGCACATTTTGATAATAGAATTTTACTGCACTTGAAAAAGAGGAAAGGAAAAGAAGAAGCGTAATACTTGAAACGTGATAGGACTGTTTATTACATGTGTCGTATTTTATACATATACTTGTATAACAATGTTGAATGAGTAATTGCTTCTTATTCCAAAATATCAACTTGTATACTACATATCGCGTCCATACCTAGAGTTCACATAGAAGTTATCATAAATATATTTAGTCTCGCATCCTTTAGATACATGCGAGTATGTAGTGACGACGGGGAGTAGTCTTCAGCAAGATCGATAATAGTATGTCGCGTAATAGCCGGCCAGGGCCGTTATGTTGACCCGCTTGTTTGATCTTTTTTTGCCGAATCTGGGAAATATAGAAAAGTCTTTCCTTTCTTCTTTATTGCCTGTATAGACTACGAGAAGAAAAATGATTAATACCACTACTTCTTTTATGCTATGTGGCTAAAAATCAATCCTTTTAGTGCATTAAAAGACAGAGAGAGAGAGAGAGAGATTTCACGTCAGCATCCTTCTCTTTCATATATAAGAAGAGAGTTGATTTCTTGACATGTAATGGTATTAAAGGTCACGCATTATTGTTACGATCCCATCGGGAACTGCCGTGGAAAGATAACACCACGCTCGTCCCTATCGTCATCAAACAATGGACGGGTCTATCCCACTGGCGTAGTCTCGCAGCAGCATCCATTTATCTATTGACTAAGGCTGATCATGTTTCCAATAACTGTCCCTTTCCACTTCTCTCTTCCATCAATCAATTACGAGGAGGCTTCATCTGATGCACTATTTCGTGTAATAGATTTCCTACGACATAGATTGAGCTTTAAATATTTAAAAAAAAATCTCCATAACCTTTTATGGTGTTTAAAACATATTTTTTCGTTATTAGCCGCTCTCAATCGTTTCTCATCCGTGAATGATGCACTGAACCGTGAAACATGATTCCAGCCAGATACGTATATCGTACTATACGTATCTAAAAAAGAAACTAGCAAAAGGAAATGAACTTCATCGTTATAATTTATGGGCACCTTAGTTTATGTTGGTGGACGACGCACTTGAAGCTAAAGGATCATCATTTACAAGAGACAGCATCTTAACATATGGCTCTCGATTATGGGAGGAGAAATCTAGAGCTCCATCATTTCGGACAGTATGCATCTAGGATCGTTTATAAAGCAAATAATACCTGAAAGGATCATCGATTGCTGATGTTTAAGGCTTGATTTTGTTGTTACCTTTACGGCCTGTATACAATGTCGGCTCTGTCTGCCCCTTAACGTCTCTGTGTTCACGTCAGTCAATCGGATAGATCAGCCGAGAGGATCAAGAATCTTTCTCGTCCATTCTTTTCCAGTAAGCTGGACGTTCTATTCTTCAGTTCTTTTTATTACCCTGATTATTCCTGGGATAACTAGACTATTCTGGAGCAGCACTGCGTGAGGGACGATCCCTATCGGTTTCAGCCGCCAGTATCTCAGCCTCTCCTCGTTAAATGGGCCTTTGTGCCGTACCGACGCCCTCATGTCTCCCTTTTCTCTGCTGTTCCTATAGACTGCTCTTTATGATACTGTGCATTATTATTCACAAAGTTTCTAACCGATCACCATTTATTATGATTCAATTGGGTTCTCCTAAGAGAGAATGAGATTCATGTCAGACCTATTATCTGAAAAAGAGGATTAAATATGAGACATAATAACTTTGAAAATAGAAGAATGAATAATATATGGCAGTTGCCTTTTATGTTACAATACTGCTCTATGTATGCGTTAACCCATCTCTTCCATACCCTCGATCGCATATAAAAAGAGAATCAATATTTCCCATGGAAATCGAATAAAAAGGGTTCCTGATTTGTTCTTTGATGATACGTTGCGGGTCTGACTATTATGGCAACAATGGAGCCAATGTTCTACGATCTCAAGGCCCGAATGAGATGAAAAAATATATAATTGCGCATATACCATACCACCGTAATAAAAGAGAGAGAAAGAGAGTAGAAAAAACTGTTTATATATAAACCTAGAAACCGTTCCCGCGGAGCGTGAACGCTCGTGCGG
>CM057928.1:15592277-15769133 GCA_030141595.1 Chydorus sphaericus
AACTCCTACACAAACTCGCTGAGGTTTTATAAGCTTGTATTCACAGCATTGCGTAATTGTGTATATTGAAATAGTTAAACAAATAAAATAAAGTTACCGGTCTTAAACAGAAGTGTCAATATTTTTTAAATGGAAAACAATAATCAGCTTATTGGTCAAACACCTTTCTCATACCGTATATATTTGCTCGTATATCACGGCTCCTTAGAAAGAAATATGTTTACCCTCTTAAGTTTTAATTTCTAAGTAAAGAGTCAGTATGCACACTTGAGCGATTCAGCCAAAGAGCTTGTTTCGAATAGAAAAATTAATGCAAAGCTCACCTTTAGATCTTTTATTAGATCTTGCTTTATCGTCTTAAATAATATGAAAAGCAAAAAGAACAAAAAACTAATAAAAACTATTATAATTTTTTTAGGTAGTTCTCTTATTATTAAGAACCTTGAGTTGGTGAGACAAAGGAAAATAATAAAAACCAATTAAGCTTATTTACTTTTTTGTTGGAAAACGGAGGAAACTTTTTTTGAAAGACTATGAGTAGTATTGTCGACACCATTCGTACGCCATCCAGCGATGGTATGAACAACCACGTGTGTCGTTTTCTGGAGCGTCGTAAACGGAAATTGATACTTGCGTTCATCACGGCAAGCATCAATTCTTGTTTCCTTTAAGAACAAGGTTGATTTATATTGATGATCTGTTGCCAAGTTACTTTTACTGAACCAAAATATTTGAATTACATTTCGTGGTAGGATTTTTCCCTGTGAGTGATGGGTTTCTTTTCCTTATTTTATTCTATGCGTTGGAGCTACTTCAACAAAAAAAAGTCTTCTTGGCATCATTACTATGCAATCCATTACTCGATGGATGAAAGCTAACGGGTATAGCCATCAGCAGAGTATAATGGGCCGGCACTTTACATTAAAAGGAAAATGATGTCAGGGACCATTTAACACACAGGCGGTGTTATAAAGTTCTTAGAGCAAATATCTAAGCTCGAGAAGCATTTTATATTTGAAGTAAAAAACCAGCCTCTGCTTCATAATATATTTTAGATCGTAAATAATATTTTTAGATAGATATACTTTTGAACGATGTGCTACTGTATATCGATTTCATTTTTTTTTCTGCTGGATGATTTGGGATTGAAAACTTCTGATCCAATTAAAAGCAAATAAATGGCTTACTCCGGTTCTCTCAATTAATAAAATAGTAAAAAAGCGCGAATTAATTGACATGAAAATTTCGAAAATCGGTTGCAGAAAATCACAATTACACGGAAATATACAATTATACTCCACATTCAAAGAGTACGGTACGGTTAACGGTGCGCTGATTCATATTTATTATTTATAAACTTCTCAGAAAAATATGGAACCTGATGACTTTTCCACTCCTTTTTTAATGATGAAAATAAATAGCTCAATCAACAAACTAGTATAATCATTTTCTATCTCGTAAAAACTATAATATATTTTGTTTGTTGAAAGTTGCCATAGAGGAATATTAAGTGGCCCTTATTAAAACATCATTTCCCCAACTCTGTCGCTGGGGTGCTAAGCGGATGCGAAAGCTTTCACGTCCTCAGAAAGGGCTCCTCATTAATGAAGGCAAAGGATAATATCAAAGTCTCAAGTTCACTCATTCTATTTCCAGGAAGAAGTGACATTTCGTATACCATAAAAAAAAGAAGAGGAGGAAGAAGAAGGAAGCTAAACTTACCTTTCAGCTTTAGGGTCTATTGTTAATGTTTTTTCTAGCCGGATTATGAATAATGCAGGATTCGTTTCCCGCGCTCTTCCCGATATGCCTATTAACGAAAGCCCCTTCCCCTCTTAATTACCAAAGTGGAATAATATATACTTTCAAAGATGGGCGGAAAAGAGGTGGATTTATGAGCAAGAAAACCAAACCTTGGGCACCCAACATACTCTTCCTATACTTTGTTTTCATAAAGGAAGTAGATGCGCATATACCGTCATTTACCTAATCTCCTTTTCCAGAGAGAGAGACGATGTATGCAGAACAAAAGATGGAGCGCCACCGATATAAAGATGGATCTTTTTTTCTCCGCACTTATTGGTTGCTCTGTAGGCTCTTTTGATCCTTCTTTACGTCACTCTTTAGGCGAAAACTTGTTTTATTACTTTCCTCTTTT
This sequence comes from Chydorus sphaericus, assembly GCA_030141595.1. Taxonomy (NCBI): domain Eukaryota; kingdom Metazoa; phylum Arthropoda; class Branchiopoda; order Diplostraca; family Chydoridae; genus Chydorus; species Chydorus sphaericus. The sequence goes on from CM057928.1 coordinate 15,594,436, forward strand.
TCCCACCCTGCACCTTATAAACTTGCCTTTTGGCGTACTCCATCACCTCATTAAAATTATAAGTTGTTTTTGCCAAGGAAAATGCAGAGTAGTGATAAGACGTATCGATTTCTTTTCAAAAAAGGAAAGAAAGTTGTCGCTATTCCGCATAAACCTGGAACTAAAGAACCTGAAAGCTTTTTTCCTTTTGGTTTTATTTCCTGTCTTCAGTGAACTGCTCGGTCTCCTACGAATCACTAAGACCAATTACTGGATAACGAAACCATGTATGGGTAGAAACCGCGATATTCTCTGTATTAGAGCTTTAGTAATACTTAACTACTTACAGTACGGTATGCCTTTTAATTAACTATAGCTAGGCTGTATCAGTGTATTTTTCTTCCATTAAAAATAAGATATTAAGTGCCGGTAAAGTAATAACAAGAGAACTAAGTATGGGACGAATAATAAGTTGGCCAACAACTGGAAGTGCTACTTCTTATTTGCAATCCAAAGGCAAGATAAATTGGAATGCTTCTCTTGCTCTTGTCCCTCTGACGCCAAAAAGAGCTTCATAACTTTACTTACTCTACATTCATCAGTATATAAATAATAAAAACATTCCTTTCCTTCTTATTTCCTTCTTTCTTTCTTTTTTTTTTTGGACGGCAAGTTCTATGAGATGAGCTAGTTGGCATTATACACTGCCAGCCTTGCTTCAGGAGAGCGGCACAAGCTGTGTCCAGCACAGAGCGTATAAAATTTAAATAATTTTTGTGTCGTTCTTTATGGTATCATATCATATAAAACACTTGGGACCTTCAGTGAAATATGTTACATTATTCATAGTTTCTGACTGTGCTGCTATAGTATATGCTATATAAGCCTTCTACTCCTATTATGTATATAGTTTTCATATCATTAGAATTTTTTAAAGAATCAGTTTTATTAGGAAACTTGTCAATAAGTCAATTTCACAGTGAGGTGATTTTGATTCAAAATTTGAATAGTGTTATAGCTTTTAATCATAGTTGCTTCTAGTTGTATAAAACAGTAAACTATATAGGACCAATAAAAAAAGCAGTAAATCCTAATTTTAAATATACGAGTTCAAAGAGACGATGGAGGAGCGCCTCTTCCATATCAGTGAAGATTCGATGTCAAGGATCATGTGAACCCGAGGGGCTGTTGTAAATAAACTACATAAACAGGCCAGAGAGCCTATTGAGAGCACAAAAAAGGATGTCGTTTTCTCGATCGTGACTGCACGCGGTCAAGACTTTTATTCGCCTAGCGTCTCGAGAGTGTCGATCCCGCGTTTTTTTTTTTTCTTTCTTTTTTCTTTCTCTCAAACGAAGAGATCCTCTTCTATCGCATAGTATTCCTCGGTCATTGATGATCCCATACGAGAGAGGAAAGCCAACGTCATCAAAGGACTTAAAGGTCTCCGGAGGGAAATCTGTAGATTGCGAGTTGCTGATGTTCTTGGACGGCGGGCCTCCCAAATCGACGACGGCAGCGGCATAAAGTGAGAAGAAAAGTGAGCTGCGGCAGCAGCCACGGGAGAGCATCTAAGCGGCGATCAATATATGGAAAAAAATGCAATATTACTGGTCAGTATATATACATACACACATATTTACCATTGGTGCGACGTTCTATTCTAGAGATGAAAGTGCGGTAAACATTCACACTTGACTTATCAAAAGTAAATATACGAAATGACGAGCAAAGAGACATATTATAAATATCTTGAGTTATGAGTCTGAGAATAAGAGAAAGAAGGTTAGAAGGGTAATAATAAACGGAGTTGTTGCTTTTGATCTCCATTTATTCATATAGTACGTGCCAGAGGAAAACAGAGAGAGTGAGTGCTGTAGTAGAAAGAGACTGCGAAAACGAGGTATACATCAAAGAGTGGAGCACCCTCGGCAACAATAAGAGCCCGGCAGCGTTGTATTACTACTGTACTTGGAATGCATTGCATCTGCATGGACGAAACCACGCATTTTCGTTGCGTTGTGTATCATTGCGCTGTGACGACCACATTTTCGGAGCAAGTATCGTGAGAGATCTTTCGGTCGAAAACATGAGTTACTTTGATGAAACCTGTTATGGCAACACCAACCCCATATCCATACTATTACGATACAAAGTTACATTACCGAAAAGCGTCCATTTACAAGTGAACTTTACTATATTATATTTCTCATTTTCCATATAATACAAACTGTTGTTAACATTGTAAGATAAGGTGATGAACTATATCTTCCAGTTCTTTTATAACAGAACTATATATTTTTTTTTTCAGGAAATAGGAATGAAACCCTCACTGCGTCCCGTGATGTAATGCAGTGGTGGTCAGCGTGTGTATAGGATCAGTAGCAGCAGGTTTGTTTATTACTATCGAGATCGCTTCTCTTGGATCTTATAGGAACATACGTTTGCGTACCACGAGCTCTAATGAAAATTAAATACTTCTACTTTCTGCTCCCCTAAAGTTCCTCCAACGTATCCTTGTAACCGACTGAATAAGTTTCATCTTGTAATGGAATAAAACGTTCGTGGCGTTAGAGAGTAGGCCACCAAGTTAGGTATATACTAATTCATATTGGTGTTACAATTTTCGTTGCAGGGATCTCGAGAAAAAGTCTCTAAGCGATGTAACTTAATAACATTTTGAAATTAGTAACAACCAGCAACTATTAACTAGAAAAGGGAATAATAAATTAGTTTGCTCCAAACTTTGGATGAATATAAATATTAAAACAAAGTTTAGGAATGCAAACATTCACCCATGGTTATTATTTTTCCTGCTGCAATTCTTTTGTAATTAAATATTTCCTTTTGAACCTTTTTGATAAGTTCCTGGAATGGAATCTCAGGACCTTATATGTGATGTATACAATACATCGTGATTGGATTCACAAAGGCCTACTCTCTATTATTACTTCGAAGAAATAACTTATTCTGCTGATACAGCAATGGATCTAAAGGGCCACAGAGCTCCTTCTCTTTTTGTTTCAGGCAATGTGTGATGCTGTACTGGGCATCAAACAAAACTTTAATAGATAGAATAATAATACTCTTTGTACAAGTCTCTTTGTACTTATTACCAGCACCAGAATCACCGCCATAGAATTGATGGAAGGTAGAACAGGGATCGGTTCGTTGTGTTCAAGTCCGAACTAATATAGATGCGTGACCAAGCTTCATTAGTACAGTTTGCCCACCCATGTTGCTCTATGATCCGATTGACGCCGTTCTTGCTAATGGATAAAACAAATATGAATAGGAACACTTTTCTAGGTACTTATGAACGAGCCAATTTCTTTAGCGTCATATCCCATCGATCCTTTGATGACAGTAGCACTCTATCCTTCTGAAATTCTCCATTCTTCCTTCACGGCTGAAATATGAAATCCTATTTGAAGCTAGGATGAGGGATCTCGAGAATAGCCTCTTCCCGCCCACTTTGTTGCTCCAATGGCCATACTACTCGCCACTCAACGCATTATACATATTCACCATTTAGAAATGTTTAGACAATAATCCTGAAATCCTCTTACTCTCTCGTTTCCTCTCTTCCTCAAACACTGTATATACTCAAGTAATATAAATACTGTATCTATATATACCTATTTTAGTCGAATAAATTATGAATCTTTACTTGGATAGAAATCAATTCATCTACTATATATTATAGTCTATATGGATAAACGTATACTAGGGAAACATAATCTGCAGATTTTTTTTTCGGCGGAATTTCATCTATGAAGGATCAATCATGTTGTCGTAATTTACGACAGAAAAGGGAAGTTTTCTTTAATGATAATAATAAAAAAATAAACCGGTGAATCACGTCAATATTAAACGGAATCGTTACGGTACGACGTGTATGAGAATCTTTACGATATAATCCATCATCATTTTAAAAATACGTCTGTGGTAGTGCCAACCGGTGTGGTCGTCACTTCACAACAGAGTGATGAACGTTGGTCCATTTCTGGGAAGAACGAGGTCGACTACCGGCCGGGTGACGTGACGGTACGTTAAGTGATCTGAAAAGGAACTGATCGTATCCGGAACACTTCCGAGAGGTCTTCTGCAGTAACATTGATTGAATGATGTGGTTCTCAGGTTCTTTATTGTATGTTCAGCTCGTGACGGAATTGGCCAGGAATTTATGAACCGCGAAGAGGGGAAAGCGAGCGAATCTAATTGGATCTCCCTCTTTCTCTAGTGAATGCTCTTATATTTGAGCATTGTCTAATTGCAGAAGTGTCTGATGGAGATGAATAGTTGCTCCTTTCTTGCACATACATACAAAAAAATATCGATCCTTATTATTTGAAAGGCTATTTGCGGCGCCGAGATACCAATTCTCTCCCATCTTGATAACCAAAATAACTGAGAAATCCGGGGTTGGATTTGCTGCTGCGTGCCATACAGCTTATCTCGATCAACTTGGCAACAAGACTTTTTTTCTTATTCTTTCTTTCCATCTTCCATTCCCTCATCACTTTTAGTCAAGGAAGCCGGACGCGTCGTTTTGCTGACCGCCAAAGAGAAGAGCTAGGTCGCCAGCAACGCTACTATTGTTGTTGTTCCAAGGCGTTGGGGCAGGACGGCTGCTGCCGCCGGCCAACCATTCAATTGGGTTGTCCAAACTACAGCTAAGGCTTCTCTTTCCTCATCACTTTCGTCATCCCAACTGACATGACATTTAGAGCCGACGGGCGCAGTGTATATAAGGATCTAACCTCCGGAAATGAAAGATCCAGCTCCGCTCCTAGCTGCTCCTGGTATTAGTTCTAGATTCGTAGATCTCGTCCTTTCTCGTCCGTGATCACTCACCGCGCACTGATGGTCTCTCCCAGGGCCTTAAAGCAGAAGCGAATATGATAAATAATCTAAAGAAAAAGCTTTAAAAGAAGAATCTCTTGGACGGGCTCTTTTGAGGTTTAAAAAATCTTTATAAGTGCAAGAATAAGAAGTATTTTTTTATTCTAGTCCTTCAATGCGCAACTCCCGCTCCGTTTGATAGCCCGATCCTTGCCGGCTCAGGATCTCCACACATGAGTGGTGCTCAGTCCGTTCCTACCTCCCTTCTCAAACAGTCGGGTGCGTGCGCCAAGCTCAAGCTCTGCTTTTTTTCCTTGCCGAGATCCTTCCCTCTTATAGCTCTTTTCATGTGTCATCATCAAGCCATGCTTTTAAGAAGAGGGGGAACATTCGCTTGTTAGATATTCCATCCACGCCGTAGGTCTTTCCGACGAGACAATTTTCATCTTCTTTGTAAGATAAGGACGTGCTGCATTGACCCGCTGTTTTATTTTTTAAAAAGAACAAGAAGAAAAAGTGTCATTCTTCCCTGGCTTGCAGCAGCTACACGAAGAAACAATGGAAGATCCTCGGCTTCATCATCACGGAAATAGCTCAACGGTAATGAGATATTTTTTTTAGACTCATCTGGTGTAGTAATGTATGCTGGCTATGACATTCTCAATGTGTGGACTGTATATACCACACACGGGGTTATATGGTATATCGAAAATGTGCTTAGAAATCAGGAAAACGTGGGCAAGAGTGAGTTATGGCTGAAGCCTCAAGCAACTTTGTGCAGCAGTAGTTTTTTTTGAGTTTGGATGTAGATGTAGTGCCAAGAAAATAAATGGGAAGGAGGTGTTTTAGTATACGAAATCAAGGGATCAATAGGTAGGCCTGTATATATGTGATAACTTTGTTTTTTCGGATGAATTATGGCAAGCGAAACTGTTCATCGATTCTACCGAGTTGCTATAGGTCTACCACAGTCTCTATGTGTAAACAAAACTTTTCGGTAAGGAGGATAATATGTTCCGACAACTAAGCAGGGAGTACACTGGCTCGATCGTACAGTAACTTTGATCCTTATAATTCCAGGATACTGTGTAAGTGGATTATATTAATCATTAATTAGACAGTCTATATAGAAACGTACCCACCTAAAACTACTCAGAGTTAAATAACAAGGTTATCCGAAAATTGTAGTCAAATAGATTAGAAGTTGCAATTGTGCCGCAAATTTTAAAGGCAGCTAAAATAAATGGAGGAGCGCACCATCTATTTTCTATTGGTAGCCTTAAAAATTCACGCCAAAGCAGTAAAAAAAAATCCGAGCCCATATAGGATACGCTAAAGCTTAACGTTGGATATATAGTAGAGGGTGCCTCTTTGATGGCCAATATAAAAACCTATATTCATTTTTTTCCCTTCGCCCTTCTCGCCTTGTTTCTTTATTGGCAGGGAACCAACAGTATCAGCAGAAGCGACGGTAGGTTGGCTACGGTCGCCCATCATCACAACTCTCATCAAACCGTCCTGCAGCACCAGCAACCAGACAACACGGGCAACAATCTTCTTTACTACGATTTGCCCAACTTTTACGTCAGTCCGTCCGTTACAGATTTGGTGGGTGTTTCAGCAGCGGCAGCAGTACCGTTAGGAGCCGGCGGACAGGAAACCCGGCCCATTGAACCAGCTGATAACGAGGCGACAAAGAGGATGACCATCAGTAGGAACCGGAAGCCGGAAGATGGAGGCATCAACGTTGAGGCTGCAACACTGTCGCCCAGCAGCACGTCAACCATCTTCCGTAACAAATGTGTCTCTTTACTGGCAATGCTAGCTGGCCTCATGGCATTGAGCTGCTCCTTGGCTGCACTGGCCGGCACGAGTAGCTGGGTAGACACTTGGGAGCCTATTGATTTACCGCCCAGTTCAGAGTGGTCAGCACTATTTGGCACCGGTTACGGGAGTCTCTTGCCCAACAACAGAAACAGCTTCAAAAATCGGGACAGATCATCACAGCAGAGCAAAATATCTCTGCAGAACTGGACAATGAGTCCCACGACCATTCCCACAACAACAGCGTCCACGACGACAACCACCAGCCCACCAGGAACAACAACCAGCAAACGTCCCATCCAGCTGGATTCGGAGGAAGAGGACGAGTACTATGCTATGGATGAAGGGGACCAATCATTAATATTGAGGAGTCATCAGCGAAGCAATTTAGAGATTGGTGTTGATGGGCAGCAAGTCGACGCGGAAGAGAATACTTTCCACTTACCCCAACAGGACCAAGAAGATGAAGAGAGGGATGAGGAGCCGCGCCGAGCTCTGCTCGTCGTCTTTCATGTGGGCCTTTTCAGGGCTTGCCCAGTCCTCAAGGGAGAGTTAGCTCCCAATGTCGGTAAGCAGCCCTAATACCACCATCATATAAACTTAGGTTTAAGTTGTTTTGGTTCGTCAAGTACAGTATTACTACAGCCTAAAATAGATGTGATCTGTGACGGGAATTAGGTTTGTTGTCACATCAATCAATGGGAGCTTATCAATGCTCACGTTTAGCTCTAATATTTTTCCTAGGATCGATCCTTGCTATTCTAGATAAGGATGAGCATTTAGAATGGTTTGATACCAATCCAACTTGTTTATATTCGGAAAACAACAGCTGCACAAAAACTACTTTGGTATAGTAAAACAACAACAAAATGGTTGACGGTTTATGAGAAAATATATTTAAGGACTGGTCTTGTATAATGGGGCATTTTTTTTACCAGGGAAATGTGCACATTTTGATAATAGAATTTTACTGCATTTGAAAAAGAGGAAAGAAAAACTTGAAACGTGATAGGACTGTTTATTACATGCGTCCTGTCTTATACATACACTTGTATAACAATGTTGAATGAGTAATTGCTTCTTATTCGAAAATATCAACTTGTATACTACATATCGCGTCCGTATCTAGAGTTCACATAGAAGTTATCATAAATATATTTAGTCTCGGATCCTTTAGATACATGCGAGTATGTAGTGACGACGGGGAGTAGTCTTCAGCAAGATCGATAATACTATGTCGCGTAACAGCCGGCCAGGGCCGTTATGTTGACCCGCTTGTTTGATCTTTTTTTGCGGAATCTGGGAAATATAGAAAAGCCTTTCCTTTCTTCTTTATTGACTGTATAGACTACGAGAAGAAAAATGATTAATACCACTACTTCTTTTATGCTATGTGGCTAAAAATCAATCCTTTTAGTACATTAAAAGGCAGAAAGAGAGAGAGAGATTTCACGTCAGCATCCTTCTCTTTCATATACAAGAAGAGAGTTGATTTCTTGACATGTAATGGTATTAAAGGTCACGCATTATTGTTACGATCCCATCGGGAACTGCCATGGAAAGATTACACCACGCTCGTCCCTATCGTCATCAAACAATGGACGGGTCTATCCCACTGGCGTAGTCTCGCAGCAGCATCCATTTATCTATTGACTAAGGCTGATCATGTTTCCAATAACTGTCCCTTTCCACTTCTCTCTCCCATCAATCAATTACGAGGAGGCTTGATCTGATGCACTATTTCATGTAATAGATTTCCTAAGTCGTAGATTGAGCTTTAAATATTTAAAAAAATCTCCATAACCTTTTATGGTGTTTAAAACATATTTTTTCGTTATTAGCCGCTTTCAATCGTTTCTCATCCGTGAATGATGCACTGAACCGTGAAACACGATTCCAGCCAAATACGTATATCGTACTATACGTATCTATAAAAAAAAACTAGCAAAAGGAAATGAGTTTCATCGTTATAATTTATGGGCACCTGAGTTTATGTTGATGGACGACGCACTTGGAGCTAAAGGATCATCATTTACAAGAGACAGCTCTCGATTATGGGAGGAGAAATCTAGAGCTCCATCATTTCAGACAGTATGCATCTAGGATCGTATATAAAGCAAATAATAGCTGAAAGGATCTTCGATTGCTGATGTTTAAGGCTTGATTTTGTTGTTACCTTTACGGCTTGTAGCCTTGTATACAATGTCCGCTCTTTTTGCCCCTTAACGTCTGTGTTCCCGTCAGTCAATCGGATAGATCAGCTGAGAGGATCAAGAATCTTTCTCGTCTATTTCTTTTCCAGTAAGATGTACGTTCTTTTCTTTAGTTCTTTTTATTACCCTGATTATTCCTGGGATAACTAGACTATTCTGGAGCAGCACTGCGTGAGGGACGATCCCTATCGGTTTCAGCCGCCAGTATCTCAGCCTCTCCTCGTTAAATGGGCCTTTGTGCCGTATCGACGCCCTCATGTCTCCCTTTTCTCTGCTGTTCCTATAGGCTGCTCTTTATGATACTGTGCATTATTATTCACTAAGTCTCTACCGATCACCATTTATTATGATTCAATTGGGTTCTCCTAAGAGAGAACGAGATTCATGTCAGACCTATTATCTGAAAAAGAGGATTAAATATGAGACATAATAACTTTGAAAGTAGAAGAATGAATAATATATGGCAGTTGCCTTTTATGTTACAATACTGCTCTATGTATGCGTTAACCCATCTCTTCCATACCCTCGATCGCATATAAAAAGAGAATCAATATTTCCCATGAAAATCGAATAAAAAGGGTTCCTGATTTGTTCTTTGATGATACGTTGTGGGTCTGACTATTATGGCAACAATGGAGCCAATGTTTCTACGATCTCAAAGCCCGAATGAGATGAAAAAATATATATTGAGCATATACCATACACCGTAATAAAAGAGAGAGAAAGAGAGTAGAAAAAACTGTTTATATATAAACCTAGAAACCGTTCCCGCGGAGCGTGAACGCTCGTGCGGAGCATCAAGAGTGTTGCAAGAGAGGCACCAGCAGGCGGAACAAGGATAAAAAAGGAGGCGCAAAGCCGATAGGAAGAAAGAAAAAAAATATAAAGGTCGGTAAATCGATATGATGATGTCGCAATAATGGAGATCCCATCCGTCTTCCCAGCAGCAGCGGCTCCATCACCGAAAAGAAAGAGAGAGACCAAAAAAATGGGCAGCGCATTGTATATTACATTGGGAGATGAGAATCGAGAAATGATGGTCGCTGCAGTACTGCCCACTATTTCTCGAGCGTGTAAGAAAAAACCTTCGGTTAGAAATCATCCAATTTATTTCAAGTCTCGTAGAAAAATTGAATGTATAGCCTACTGTAACCTATAAGTGTGTTACGGAATCATTTCAAAGGCTCGTTAGTGGACCGAGCATGTAATTGACACTTGCCCCGAATTCGATTACGTCTTGATACTTTTTAAATAGGCCCACTTTTCCATTTTACAGCGACGACAACACCAAAAAAATGGGAAATGGGGCTTGCCGTACTACCTATATCGTAAGTTAGCGTGAAGAAAAATGTTGACAGCTTCGCCACGCCGTTTTTGTTGAGAGTTGGCACTATTGTACGGTGTCGATGGTTGTGTCACATGCTCGTTTCCTCCTTTTCATATATCAAGATTAAACATTCTCCGGCCTGCTCTGGTAAGTAAAGAAAGGGTGAGATATGTGAAATTTAATCGACCAAAAAACCTGGCTTTCGCGTATCAATAGACCAACTACTTGGCGCTGACATACTTGACATGAGAGAATTGATTCTTTAAACTGCGTGAATATTGTATTGTACACAAGAATGCATGTATATCAGGTCAAAATCTATACAAGCTATAACCATCACAGAACCGGTATTTTATACGTATTATACCAATACATTGAAAGGGAGAGTTTATGTCTACGAAAGTTTATTTTGGCTTGTTTACACATCCTTTGTTCTCTCTGTGGATGGGCGATATGAGCTGGTTTACAATAAATTATCGATCGAATTCAATATATCCTTTATGCTTGGTATTTCTACATGTTCCATTTAGTGTCTCTTTGTCTTGCAGATGATAATATTGAAAGTTCAATAACATTAAGTTAGGTACTTTTTCATAGTTTTCATTTTTCAACCAAAGTTACGAAGACATGAGTGATTCCAGACACGCTTCACAGCATAATAGGCTGGAATACCGAGAGCAAAGTCAACAGAGTCCATAATGAAGGGAGCAGCTCCTGTTTGTATTGCATTAGCGGTACGCAGTAAACTCCTATAGCTCGTCTCTTATATAATGCAAGTCGCATCTTGCAACTAAAATTCAGCAGCCTAATTTTTTTTCAAATAAAATTTTATTAAAATTTTAGTCAAGCAAAAGCTTCTGCCGAGGTATCTAGACTGTAATAAACGACTGAATCATATTTAAATAAAGGTGTGGACGTAAGTGAATAAATACATCCATAAGTCGTATCAAAAGTGGACGCAAAGCTCTAGAATCTTTTTTCTCCCTAAAGCTCACAACGGAGTGCCGTATGCAACCATCCATACATAAATGATGGGATTTCATGTAGACAGACGATTTTTTTCTTCTTTTTCTTATTTTCTTTCTCGTGGTATCGTCCCAAAAGGCCTCTAGTGAGTTTGAAATCCTTTCTCAGCCAGTTTCCTCTCAGGCAATGTGGAACCTCACACACAAGAAATCCTTCTACTGCGCGAAAGAAGAAGTCGATGAAAAAGAGGAGTATATACCTAACACCTCCCTTGGCGATGCGCCATGATATTCAACCCTTTCAAGCTCAGATTCTCGTACTTTTTCCCAAGATCAAGTAAAAAAAACTTTGTTCTTTTTCCCATTCCATCTTCTTTCCAACTGTTTAAAGGTATCAATCATATTCTTATTCTAGGATTTGGAAATGTCAATTTCTAGAGGAAGTACTGATATAACGAAGACAAATAATCATCAAAGACTTTGAAGATGGGAGAGGTGCTCATCTGGCCTTGAATCTTCGAGGATCTATAACATCTTATACTGCATCCGTAAGATGTTGTTTTTTGAAGAGGGTAGTCCACGATAAAACACCAAGAGTCTATGCACTGAGACGCAATATCGGGATTTTGTTACACAAGCGAGGCGCTCCCGTTAGCCTGGGAATGACGTCAGGGAGGCACTTAAAAGTAAAGCTAGCTTCACCGTCTTTCCTTTCTTCCACCGTTCTACGCACATAAGATTCTCAATCAAGATTTCTGAAAGTAGTAGTTTATCGATTTGTTTTCTTCGTCGACACCAGATTTGTTGTATGAAAAAAAAACAGTAACCAGCGTGGGGCTTCGTCATTTTTGTGCGTATGTCTTTGCTCTATTATTATTCGGGCAATAAGTTTTTTTTAGATTCTATTGATTCCTTTCTATAAAAGAAACTGTACGAATAGGAAATGGATGAAGTCGAATGCAATCTGGGAAGCCGCCGTTTGTTGTTTGTTTTCTTGAAGGAGAACTACCTACACAGTTTATAAGGGGTGCGCAGAGGAGAGTTTAGGCTGCGAAAGCTTACTTTTGACTGAAAAAGTGAATACAAATTTTTTGTATGTGTGTTTGTGTTTCGATTCTGCTGAATGTTATACAGGGACTGAAACTCGCATTTCAGTCAGTCAAGCGTATTACCGTACAAGGAAATAGGATTCCAGTGAATGACTCATATGCTTATGACCTATTAAAGACCGTATCATGCCTACATAGTACGGTACATACTTAATAGTTGTCAGTTTGAGCCCCATATCTAATAGTATATGAAGGCGCATCAAAGGATTTAATTAACAAACTGTCACTCATGGTCATGAGAACGACCTTGCCTAGTCTGAAATGAGTTTTAGAGAAACTAATACCGTACTTAACCCTAACATTTAAGAGAAGTTATCATATTTGATTCAGTATTGACCCCGCTTAACAAACAAAATGAATTTTTTTTTTTTTGGTGGCACGTGAAATTTACGAGTACTGCTGATGAATTGAAAGGGAGCGTTGCTGACAATGTGTGCATGACTAAGTGTTAGCTGTGTTAGTTACTCTAAATATGTATAGATAATCACGTGGGGATGAGTAAAGTTGACTTTTCCACTCAGCGAGCAAATCTCAAAGTTTAAAATTTTTTGGAATCATCATAATCCCCCTTTTTTAAATACTTGTATGTTTCAATTTGTATTTATTTTTTTTATCGATTTTTATCTTAACTTCATTTATTTAAAAAAAAAAAAAAAAAAAGCAATCGTCTTTGTCGTTACTCCTATATATAGTCTAGTATAATTCATCGTTAGCTTCCGGAAAGTATTAAAATGAAACTTCTTCCTCTCATTAATGAAATCATTATAGATCTTCGCAGAAAAGTTTGATCAAGAGCATTTCCACTTTGCAAGGAAACAAGGAAAAATACAAGAGGAAAAGAAAACTTGGCTATTATGTCATAATCCATTAAAGATCCTGCCTGCACGAGAGGCGTGTTCCGAACTTCTTTATTTTTTCTATATCCGGCCAACAATATTGTAAATAATAAATGGCCCTTGTGCGATGGTGAAGGAAATGACTACAGTGAAAGGGAAGAAAGAGCAAAGGGGAATAAAGAAGCAGGATTGTAGGCGGGAGCCAACAGTATGTTACTCTTCCATTTTCTGCTCACCGGGATTGGATTTATTCCAGAAAGGAAATGATGAAGACCAAGGGGCGAACCGTCAACGCGCCCCGGATGAAAAATCTTCCGAGCCATAAATCAAAGGAAAGCTGGACGCCTAGTTTTCCTAGTTTTCTTACGTGTATCCAAGGTCTTTATAGATGCTGTTGGTGTTAAATAACTCCTCTTTAGAATATATTCTAAAAGAGGAAATAGAAAATTTGTTTGGCTTTGATCACCTTTATGTTCAAACAGGCATGAAAATGATACTTGAAAGAACTCTTTCGGGAAGCTTATGGAGACACATAAATCACAAGTTTTTGTAGCGCACAGCCAAACCACTTGGTCGGAAAGATATCGTTTGATCTATTTCTTTTTTTTTTAGATTCACTGCGAAAGTTTGAAGACAGTTTTCTCTCGCTCCAAATGAATTCGAGTACCTCCTCACAATCTAAAACACGGAATCCTTCTATTTGTTCTTCCCTTTTACTTATTGAGTGGTTGTGGTGGCGTATCTTGAGCAAAAAAAAAAAAATGAAAAACAAAAACAAAAAACTGTAAGATGGTACATATGCAATACAGTTAGTTCCTTCGTTTCCGGCATTTTTCCTATTTGAATCGGATTAACCGAGTTTCACGAGTGGAAAGGGAGAAAAAAAAACCGATCAGGATCATACTCATAGGGTGCAACGATATTAAAGACTGTAGAGGTCCCGAGTTGCTCTTTATGAATTTTTCTTTGAGTCTTTCTATTTTCGCCTTACAATATTGAATTACGTGCACCACATGCGATAGATCTTATTTGATCCCTCGATTGAAATGTGCAAGAGATTGCTATCGCGATAGGTTTTTTTTATGGATTTTGCTTGCATTTGTTCATTCATATTCACCCGCCTTTACATCACCGATGGAAATGATGAAAGGCAGGCGTTGGTTGTTAAATTTTCAAAGAGATGTACAAAAGCAAATATGGAGAAAGCAAAAAAAAAATATTCTATTTTCTCTCTTGTTTGTATACGTTAACAGTGTTGCCGAGTTTGCCGTGCGTCGCACTGGATTACATTCACTGGAAGTCCCTGAGCGGACAGAGCTTCCGTCTTTGGAGAAACTTGGAGTTTACGCCCGACTTCCTCAACAAACTCAGGTATAAAGCATCACAATTATTTATTCAATACATAAATATTGAATAGTTCTTGATTTTGGGTCATTTATTCCTTCCTGTAATCCTGTGGAAGCAGACCTAGCTGTATATAATACTGTGGAGCTAAACGTTTTATTACGATTATATACTTTCTGTTAGATGGTAAGCCTTTAAAAGAGATGTTGGTAGAAGAGCACCATCAAGGATGAAGAAAAAAGGAAAGAAGGAAACATTTGGCGATCCTTTTAGTTTCTTTTTTTTTTCCTCGACCTCTTCCTCTTCCCCTTTATTTGTGTGCTACGGGTAAATGGAGAGCGGCGGAGCGTGAATCTCCCTGACAACGCGGATTAGCTCTTATTCCGCCCTTTTTCAGCCGGCCTTTAGAGACTATAGGCTACTCTTCCTCCGCCTACTCCTTTGCGGGGTCTTATTGACTGGGGTCACCCCCAGCACGAGTCCATAATATATCAGTCCCGATCACTTCCTTCACAGCCGGCTGCCCTTTAGTCCCCTTTTTCCTTTATCTTCTTTTTATATTGAATGGAGTTAAATAGTAATTTCAACACCGTCTCTATTGCTCTAATAGATACGCTACACCATGCCTCTGTTTTGGAAGCTTCCTTAGCCTTTTGGCTCTCCTTATTGGAGCTGGACGGAAGGGTTGTAAGAGCAGCCGTAGCCGGAACCGCGGTAGCGCAGTTCCGGATGTCACGCTCGTCTGCAGCTCGCTCAACATCCTAGCAGGTTCGTTATCTTTGACATTTCTTTCCTTTTTTTATATGATGTATCCAATTACCATGCACACATAGATCAATATTTTTGTTAAACATGTCGACTTTTGAATGTTTTGATCCTTAAAGGGTTTCTCTCTTGATATTTACGTCAGCAAATTAACTATAACGACTACGTCTCGTCCCTTAAAGTGGGATCGTTATTCTTTTCCCTTTTTTTTTTTTAGATGCAACATCTTCCTTAATATTTTAGATAATAGGATATAGAAAACAGAGAGTTGGAAAAGGAATGGGAACGATTTATGCCAAAAGGTATTGTTGTCGAGAAGCAAAAATCTCCCTTGCTGGATGAATGGAAGATGGGCTGGATGCTGGATCAATAATGCATGTAGACTCCTTCAGCTTCTCTATTATAAAAAGTATGTTTGAAACAAGAAAAAGGGGAAATCATTGAATAGGATTGAATAAAGGAAGAAGCATTCTTAACTGTTGAATAGTTACCGAAGGTGAGGCAGTGGCGTAGGATCTCTCTTGAAATAAATGTAATTGTTGCGCTCTATAGCGTCGCACTCTTGAAGAAAGAAGAACGGGATCCTGCACGAATCCATTTGATGTTTTGCAGATAGTGTTTCCTCTCTTTTTCGGCTTTAACAAAGCACTTTCGTCTGGGCCTTCCCTAGCGACCTCATTATATCCTCCTATATAGATTCCGTACATATATTGTATAGGATAGGAAAGGAGCAACAAAGAAAACTCACTTTCCAACTACTCTGGTTCCATCGCCCGCTACCAACTTTCTTTCAATAATATAAAAGTTGAGTTTTGCTGCTATGTAGCCTCTGCTGCTTCTCTTTTTTTTTTCTTTTGTTTTACTTCACTTATTGCTCTCATTTATGTATGATACGAGAAGCTCGGGTAGAAGCCCGACGCTAGCAACACGATAACACCCCCCGAAAGTTATCTTACCGTCATAAAGTTATTCTATTATTTACTCGTTGCGCCTCAGAATCTTAATAGTCCAATCGGTAGAGAGATGAACAAAATATTTTATGCTTGCTATGATGATGCTATACACAGGCCTACATGTAAACGAGAGATGTAGCACTGATTGTTCTGAATAATAAGAATAATAGTACTTAACTTGATTATGCTTGAATGTACCAGCACTAAATGAGTTGACTATTCCATTGATCTTGAAACTTCTACCACACAACGCGATATACCCTAGGATCTTGAAGCATCATTTGTTTGTCCAGCAACATCCATCATCATGAAAGGATTATTAATTACTAATTTACGCTTCCTCCGTCTTGTGTCTCTTACTATGCGCCAGGGTTGTCACTGGGAAGTGGATTGATCATCTTTGTCTCCATCCTACACGACGAGTTCTCACTTCCGACGACACCGACATCCCGTCCAGCTAATTTGGATATAGGAGCTGGCGGTGGAAGCAGCAGTTGGGCAGTTTCTTCTTGGCAGAGCGCCGCTTTCTTCATTCCACCAATGGATCAAATGAATAGTAGATCTGGAGCAGGTCAATCTGGACCTCATCATCAGTTACAACCATGGCTCCTTCTACCTTCTTTCCGCTATGGTTGGGCGTTCTACGCCGCAATGGGCGGCTTCGTCGGCTCCGAACTTGCAGCCGCACTCTATATTCTGCTACACACCCGCCTCTTTAGGTGGAAGAAAATTCAAAGCGATGGTGTCAGTCAGCGGCGGACAAGCAACGATCCTCCCTGCAAAGAAGTGGCAGTTCAGACCTCTCCACTCTCCGTAGGTGGAGGAATCCTCGTTGACGAACTAAGTAGGCGAGCAGTGGACCAGCAAAACAGCGCCATCCTTCATCAAGTATGCTCTTCATTTTTTATTCATTATTCTGTGAAATCCTTAAAGAGTCCCAAAATCTTCTTTTAGTATTAGTTGAGATTTTAAGAGAGTCTTTGGGTGGATTATTTCTCGAAGGATTACCGCAGCTACCAGTGCAGCTGATGCCGTCGGACGAAAATGCCATCTCAGACTTTTTTCCCCAGTCAGTCAGAAGGGACATTGATTTCTTGTCGTATTAATCCAGACTTCCTCGTCTTCTATTCTTATATCCCGGGATTGTTCCTCTACGCCATATCCTGTCAAGTAATGATGACGCAAGGCCTTTTCTCCCTTCTTCCGCCTTGATGAGGGAAAAAAAGAAACTGTGGAAGGAGTCGATAGTTAAGCGTGAGAGCGAGACAATTATATGGTCATGAGCTTTACAGACCGTTCTTTCCACTGGATGATGGATCGATTCACAACATAACTTCAAATTCACTGCATTTATTTCCGTTAGCTCGCAATAATTAGGAAATTTTTCTTCTTTTCCTTTTTTACCTCAGTCGCTCTTCGTTCCTTCCGGTGTTGAAGGACCGGAATTTGATTTTCAATCTGACTGCATAATCAGGAACCTCCCCTCAGACATCTTTTGATTGAAAGAAAAAAGAGATTCAAGGAATTCTTTTCAGAGAAATCTTCTCTCCCTCTCTGATTATACCATGACGGTTTCTTGATTCACCAGTTCATTATATCCAAAGAATGAAGAGATGTTGCAGGAAAATAAAAAATAAAAATCGAATTTAAAATTCGTTGAGATTTCCAGACGAGGTTTTGACGCGTAATTAATTTTGAAAAATGTTCAATTTGGGTTTTTGAATTCTAAAGAGACTTTTCCAATCAACCGGAGAAAGTTATTATTTATTTTGTTAAAGCTGGTGATAGAATTAGATGACGTTTATTGATTTAGCATTTTTTCTGCTTCAATAATTCTTTCCGCCACCAATATAACGCCCCATCTTCAATAATAGACACTCATCAACTATGAAAGTTGCAAAATGAGAAAAAGGAGGCGATATTACTTATCACCAAAAGCCAATAAGTTCTCGTCCAAGATGTAGCCTAGAATACGTATATGTACCAAGTTTTTGTATACCGGTAATAAACTTTTCTACACCCTGAAGCTCGTTGCTCAGCAACTCATTCTTAAGTTAACACACAGCAGGAGCTTAAAGTACAAAAGATATCACTTCTTCCAATAAGAGGAAGCGCAATAAATCGATCCATATCTTTCCTTGATAACCTCCGTACCTAGAGGTCCTAATAGCGTCGTCGTCTATCAGCGTCCTCGCTTGATAAATATACACACTGAAGATCCATAATAGCATGAACTCTCCTCTCGTCTCATCAACGAGAAGCTAATACGTAATCAAGAGAGCGACTAGCTAATCAAGCGGGTGTATTCTTCGATCGAGAGATAATGATTTCGTCGAGTCAATCGTTGCTCGTTCGTTATCCCGAGGCTGACAAATTGATCTCCTGAGACAATGATCCTTTTCTATGCGATAATGTGAAATGCCCAAGCTTTCTTGAAGCCGGAGTTGTCCTATTAGTGTACTGATTGCTCCTTTTTGGGGAACTTAAGAAAAGAAGTGCTATTTCCCGTGTGCTCAAGTTAATTATCTTTTTTTATAAAGAGAGAAAACGAGAACCGTAAAGAATAAACATTTGCATTGTCTTTCTCGTTTTATTCTTTACAACAGCATAAACCTTACTGCGATCTGCTGGCCCTGAACGTGGATCCAGAACTGATGGCCATAGCTGGAAGCGGAACTGTCAGTCCACATAGCAGCACCAACAGTTACCGACCGAGCCCGATGTACGCAAATGCCATCTCAGCCGCAGGTGGTCACGAGACAGACTGTACCTGCAGCCACTACGCCACATACAGGCCACGGATGATGCCGAAGAATCCTGTTGCCGGAATCCACAAGGCATCGACTATGCCTAGGAAGCAAGTCGGATTCGTGGGCAATGCTGGATTGACGGAAGAAACTGTGGCAGCAGTTGTAGCCGCTGATTATCAGCAAACGCCATTGTAAATAACATGGTTTTTGAATCTCTTGTTTCTTTAATCCTTCTCTAAAATATTGTTTTTGGGTTCCGTGACATTGATTTTCGTCTCTTTCAACTATTTATTACATGATTGGGTTCCAATACACAAAAGAGCTTCTATGTGACAAGGCTCCTCAAAAGTATTTGAGGGCAATATTTTCTTTTATTCATTTAACCGCTGAGGATTTCGTCCTCCGATTTTTTCATGCCGGAGCCGACAGGTCCATGTCTCCTCTCCCAAATCATTCGATGTTTCTGCTTCATGTAGGCCTGCTGAACGTCATTTTTGGGCCCTAAGTCTCCATCTGTATTGAAAAATAGGAAATAAGTTTCGTAAGTACAATTGGCCCAATAGAGAAATAAAATGTTAAAGTAAGACAATAATATTTAATTACGTGCGCACCACAGGAAATTATGTGGAGCGATAATTGTACTATTACGATAAGACTACTTCCAATGAACAAAAACATTAAAAATTTTGTCTCAATCACATGCAATCAGCATGTTAAATAGCATAAAAAAAGCTTGGAGATTGGGCTTTACGCTCAACTTACACTTGATGCAGAAATTTGTAGAAGCATCTTCAAAGTCCGCCCTCATCTTTTCGCACTTCCTCGCCTGATCCGGCATCTCGTATATAACACATTCCTTGTATCGGTTACGCAAAACGGCAATTATTTCGCCGTCCACTTTCCTAGTAAATAGAATTATAAAAAAAAATAAACCATAGTAAAGAGAAAACAGAAAGTAAAGAGCTTGAATATTAAATATCTTTACTTGTCTCGATCGAACTGAGCCTGAGCCTCAAATCGGCACACTAAATCGTCCGTGTAACATTCGTCAAAGGTAGGGACACGCCGGAATTTTCGGTGGTACCAGACATAGTCTTCACGGTTAGGTACAACGACATTTTCTGAAGGGAGAATATAAATAGGTTTTGGATGAATTTACCAATTTATTTAATAATAGTAATAAATATACCTCGGAACCATGTAACGGGACGATCTACCGCACGGTAAACAGCCGTGGCAAAGCCATGAATGAAGTTACGTGGCTCATGGGGTGGTAATGGCTCGTCCATTCTGCTGTTGAAGTAATAGGTAAATGATACTCAGCTGATTAAGATGTAAAAAATAAATAATTAGCACTTCAATTTGTTGGTAAATGAAATTACATCCTATGGAAAATTTATATATGGAAAGACAACAGAATTATTTTTTCCACTTTGCATGATTTTAATAAAAGTGTAAAACCATTAGTCATTACTCAAGACAATTTTTTAATTCTTAAAAGTTCTGTTATGAGTCTGTGACGACAAATTATAGTAAAAATGTTTCTTCTGAGAAAGACCTTTAAAGCTCTCTGGATTTAGACTGTTGGCGAGAAATACGATTCTGTTTAGACAGCTCGTTTAATAAACGAATGTTATGAAATAGCTGTTCACGAAATAATGTACTGAAAGTTTTTTTTTATGTAAAGTTTCTACTAATGGATCCCATAAGTTCACAATTGAGACAAGGTAAACATAAATGTAAACATTTGTATGCTGTATCAACGGACAAGCACATAAACAATGCATTCTTAAAAACCTCTAACTTAATGCCGTAAAAAAGTGACAAAATAATTGTATAATTTAGAAAATTACCTTTCAATAACAACAAATATTGATCAAGTCAAGCCTCAGATGAATCGGTCGGTACGTCTTTACAGACGACGCAAAACAGCCATCTTTAAAATCATGGCAATCCATTCAGAAAATTTTCTGAAAAGAATATTGATGAAAATTTAATTTCTGTGTGAAAATTATACATATAAGAAAAAAAATAGATTTTTTTAAATTATATACTCGTTAATTACTAAAATAATGACATTTATAATTTTGTTATGGAATGAAGAAAGAAATGTCAACGTCGCAAAAACGGACTAAAGGAAAATACTGACAGTCAAAAATAGTAGTGGCGTATTATTGCTCTTCTGGGATACCGCTAAAGCCGCTCCGGTCTTGCCTTTAGAATTCTTCATATAGATAAATAGCTTCCCTCCTCGTCGTCCATTTCTCGTCCGGAACCATGGTGAGTAAATCTTCTCGTTGTTTTATCCTTAAATATCTAAGTATTTCGTTTTCATCGTACTTTGAAAATTTTGCTACAACATAGTTGTTTGCTTAAGTTTCATGATTTGTCGAGTATAGTCGTTTAAATCGCTAAAGTTTTAGAAGCATTGCTATCATCACCGGTATCTTTGCAAAGTAACTGAGCACCCATCTGCCTCGTGAGGTGTTGTCAATGGCGATACATTGTTTTTCTTTCTTTCTGAGTTCTGTTCGCTGTTTAAATAACTTTGCGTGAATGGTAGATGTAAACAGTAGTTATTCATTTCTCTAAAGTCTTGTGTTAAGAATTTTTTTCACCTTTTCCACCTGTCTTATGTGATAACCGCAAGTTTTTCTCTTTTTTAGTCTCACCGGAAATTTAGCGCACCCCGTCATGGGTCCATGGGATTCTACCCCAAGAAGCGTGCCCGAAAGCAGCGTGGTCGCGTTAAGGCTTTCCCCCGTGACGACCCTAAAAAACCCATTCACTTGACTGCCTTCCTCGGTTACAAGGCTGGCATGACCCACATTGTTCGTGAAGTGGACAAACCTGGCTCAAGTGAGTACTTTTTTGTCACCTGTTTTCCTTCGATATCTACGGTAGTCCGGTGTGTAACATTACCGCACCCGGATCGTTTGTGGCGCGGGAGTTACAAGACATGTAGCCTATTCCCTGCCATGCTGTAGTAGAGTAATGCTTTGCTCTTAACTGAGCTGAAGCATAAATCCATATTCCATATTCTTGTTGAGTCTTTCAGACCATGACAACCAAGGAGTGACCATGGAAGTAACAATACTCGATGTTTCAAATTTACTCTTATCGTCAACTAATTTATTTTTTAACTTTTCCAGAGGTCAACAAGAAAGAGGTTGTTGAAGCAGTCACCATCTTGGAGACTCCCCCCATGGTTATTGTTGGCGTTGTCGGTTACGTTGCTACCCCCAAGGGCCTCCGCGCTCTCAGGACTGTCTGGGCCGAGCATATCGGTGAAGACTGCCGTCGTCGCTTCTACAAGAATTGGTATTACAATTATTTCATTTTGTTATTTTCCCAGGAATTATCCTCACATGTCCCTGAAGCTCCTCTGGATATCTCTCCATGAGCTATGGAACCCACTGCATTGGCTGTCTCCTCTCAGTTAATTTCTGATGAGACACTTGTAAGTGGTGATTCCATTGGTTTAACTTTTGAAATCTTCCTTGATAAAAAGGTATAAGTCAAAGAAGAAGGCTTTCACCAAGGCCTCCAAGAAATGGCAGGACAATCTTGGAAAGAAGATGATCGAGAAGGACTTAAAGGCAATCAAGCGGTATTGCAAGGTGGTCCGTGTCATCGCACACACCCAGGTTAGACCCTTCAGCTTTATTTTTAGCATGTTCAGTAGGTGTTAAAAATGATGATTTAGTTGGTTCCTGATCTCGCACATGTGAGTACATTGACGACATTATCTAGCTTGAACTAGGGCGATCTGATTTTAGAAAACTTCTACAAAGTATTGAGATTTTAAAATGTCACATTTTTTAAATTCTGTTTTCAATTTGTGATTTATAGATGAAGCTGCTCCGCCAACGTCAAAAGAAGTCCCACATCATGGAAATTCAGCTCAACGGTGGAACTGTCCCCCAAAAGGTCGATTGGGCCCGTCAGCATCTGGAAAAGCCCGTTCCTATCCAATCCGTCTTCACCCAGGATGAGATGATAGACGTTATCGGTGTCACTAAGGGAAGAGGATTCAAGGGTAATTAGGCTTTATTATCATTTGTCTGATTCGTCTAACGATATGATGAGAACGCTAAAATAGCAAATTCAGAGTACCATGTTGATTACAACTGCCTTCCTTTTGATCGTTTTATAGTTCTGTAAAATAATTTTAAACTTTAAACAAACAAATTAAAAATTTTACCTTGTTAAAGGTGTTACTTCTCGTTGGCACACACGAAAGCTGCCCCGCAAGACTCACAAGGGTCTTCGTAAGGTCGCTTGTATTGGAGCCTGGCATCCGTCTCGCGTCCAGTTCACTGTTGCCCGCGCTGGTCAGAAGGGTTACCATCACCGAACGGAGATGAACAAGAAGATTTACCGTATCGGCAAAGGCATCCATACCCGCAAGGGAAAGGTAAGCATAACGTTAAGGAACTTAATCGAGCCTCAGAGTCACCAGTTTGACGTACAACCAAATCAGCCGGTGCTAGAGGTGTTTCGTAAAGTAATGGATTGATGATCTGACCCACTTATGCTCCAGCCTCATTTTAAAAATATCAGGCTTGGACACCTCGGTCAGATACAACTTGTGACGAATAAAAGAATTTTTAACCTAGTGGTTAATAAATTTTTTCTCTTGTTCTTTCAAAGGTTATCAAGAACAACGCTTCGACTGAATACGATTTGACTGAAAAGTCCATCACGCCGATGGGTGGTTTCCCCCACTATGGAGAGGTCAACAACGATTTCGTCATGATCAAGGGATGCTGCATGGGCCCCAAGAAACGTTGTATTACCCTCCGCAAGGTAAGAAGGAGTCTTTTTAAAATAAACTTCTAGTCGATGACGAGAAACATGTAGAGCCAATATTACATGTTATGAGTACCAAGTGATATTTAATGATAGGACTGAGACACTTTAGACACCAACAAACAATGTGCATTTTATATCTGCAGACATTTTAATTAATTTATTTTATTCACTCATAGGCTCTGGTGACAAGTGCCAAGCGTGTTGCGTTGGAGAAGATCGAGCTGAAGTTCATCGACACAGCGTCCAAGTTTGGTCACGGTCGTTTCCAGACGCCAGCGGACAAGGCCAGCTTTATGGGTCCCCTCAAGAAGGACCGCGTCAAGGCGGCTGCCACTACTACTGCAGCCCCAGCTACCGCCAAAGCTTGAAGATCTATTTGATTTTAGAGCTTTCTTTTGCATTGTTATTTTGTACCATGTGCAAGTATAATACATGTGAAGAATTTGGCTGGAAACTTTCGTTTTTGAGAACATTTACTTTTTTCTCAATACCTGCACTCGCCTGTAGATTTTTCAGGTTCCCATTTCCCTAGACTGAAGTACTACACTGAGATACTAACAGATAGTGGGCATAAGTTGTGGTTCTTGGAAAATTATATGGAGGAGTTTCTAAGAGATGAAAGTATCTAATGCGTAGATCGTAGAACAAAGAAGTAATATTAGCAGACGACGTGTCGCGTGATAGTTGCTTTTACATAACATTGTGATACGACATATTACTGATGTGTTATATTATGCCGGGATTGTTGGCTTTTAGGCTTTCGAGCGTGATTAAATCCAGTATTTCTAGAGCGAACTCTGAAGCAATTTTTCCTTCTCGATTTACTCGTGACATTCATCGAACCGAAGCGTTAGTAATATTTTCTCCATTCCGTGAGTCTTGCTTCAAGTTCTTTCGTGTTTGTGGATGGGTCGTGTTTGTCTTTAACGCAGCATAGAAGCCAATTGTGTTAATTGTTCTTAATATTTTCCAGGTTTCTTTTCGAACACAATGTCCTGTGGCAAAGGAACGTCATGTGGGGATCTCTCAAAGAAGCTGACACCTCAGCAGTACAGAGTAACCCAGGAAAAAGGGACCGAGAGAGCCTTCACTGGAGAATTTTATGATCACCATGAAAAGGGCACTTATATATGTGTTTGCTGTGAAACTCCTCTCTTTGGGTAACATTAAGAATCAATATGATTTCATATATTACTTATTTACTATACCGACTCTTTAATTCAGCTCTGATACCAAATATGATTCTGGCTCTGGCTGGCCATCATTCTTTAAAACTATTGAAGACCCAAAAACTGGAGAGAGTGTAGAGAGGAAACCTGACGGCACTTTTGGAATGGTCAGGGTGGAAGTTGTCTGTAAAAAGGTAAGCTTTTACTAGTTCTTGCCACAAATTTTAGGATTTATCATGTATTTATTTAGTGATTTATATATATATATATATATTTTTTTAGTGCTCTGCCCATTTGGGCCATGTGTTTGATGATGGTCCTGAGCCTACCGGAGAACGATTTTGCATTAATTCGGCTTCTCTTGGGTTTATCCCGGAAAAGAAGTAATTACATCAACATCGGCCCCCGAATAATTCTAAGTACAGAATACGTCTAATCCTATAATACGTGGGCTGTTCTATTCATTAAATACGGTATGAAATACATAATTATGTGTGGGCTGAAGCTTTTTTTTTAATGCTTCTAAATTTCGTATTTCTCTATGCGAATTTATAAAAGTTAGACTAATAGGAGAAGGTACCTTGCTATGTCTCTTATTCCTCCTGCTGAGGTTGCGATTACACTAATCCTAACTGTCAAAAAAAATCTAGATAATGAGTTTACATCTGAGGAAAAATGTTTAAAACCTTGATGACATCAAAGACAATCTATCAGATATGAACGTCATTCCGAGCGTCATCCCGACCGTCATCTAACGGTTGTAATAGACGGTGAATGGAGCTGTAATCACTCCTGCTTTCTCTCAAGCGAGCGAGAGAGAAGTAGGAGGGATAGGGATTAAAAGAACCGTCAGCACATATAAATCGAAATGAAAGGGTCGTGGGAGTTCTTAGTTAAGTCCTTTATTCTTGCTTTCTATATTTCGATCAAGATAGAAAATTAAAGTTTATTTAAATTCCCAGTAACCGAAAGGATCAAAATGGCACAAAAGAAATTTTATTTAATTTTTTCATTTTTTTATCTTTTTTTCTTATATTCGTTCTAATGATGATATCGTATTTTCCATTATTTGCTTTGACGTAATCGAGCATGGAAGTAGGCGTGGAAGTAGGCCCTCTTCAGATCTGGCTCTATTAAATTCTCTGATCTGATGATTTTTAACTACGTAGCATCCGGTCCCACTGTGTATAAACATCTTACTTTTTCCTCTTTGATTGACTGCTCCGTATATCTGAAAACAAAAAAGGGACCCTTCCGTCTTCATAGGAATTCCTTTCAAAGACTCGAAACAGCTCGACAGTAAGTCCGCTGGAGGTTAATCTTCGCTGTCATTTTTAATGAGGGTGCTTTGTTTTGGTTAATAAGTTTTTATCATTAACTACCTTAATTAAATATCAGCTATCAAAATAACACTATTACTATTAATATAAGCGCATGAAGCAGTTAGTTGACTACCGTTGTACATAAAAAAAAAAATTACTTCACTCTAATGCACCTCTACACATGTGCTGGCTATGGAATTGATGTGATGGTCATAGAAATATTGTATTTAAATCTACAGGTGGCTCTATATGTTTTAGGCCTACCGGCCAGTAAAGCACAACCACGCGAGTCATCCAGAACGTGATTCTCGAACTTCTCCTAATTAGTAATTAACCATCAAAATTTATCCTGCTTTTATTTTTTATATTTAATTTCTGTAATAACGTACGGATATACTGTTTGATTGGTAAACATGAAAATTGGAACATGGCTATTGCTATGTGATAGGATGATTATATAGGGAGGGTGCAGAAATTTCTGCTACAGGAAATTTTAACTCGTCGGCGGCCATTGTGGCAGGGATTTTATACAGGGCTTATGGCCGAATGTACCGAATCCGCAGTTTTTTGCGGATATCTCGAAAAATAAGATTATGACCCATATTTTCAAATTAAGACAGATCGGAAATTCAATTCTGGATTTTTTCATGTGTTTTTAAAAAAAACGTGTTGATTTTGAAAAATGCAAAATAACGAATAGACTTTGAAAATTCCGCTACAGGGCTTATGGGAGAATGCGCAAAGTCGATTCGTTATTTTGCAAGTTTCAATTTTCATGGTAAACAATAAAAAAAAAGGACTCCACACATGATTGAATTAACTATCTGCTCCGTAATTTGAAAATATGGGTCATAATCTTATTTTTCGAGATATCCGCAAAAAACTGCCGATTCGATAGATTGGGCCATAAGCCCTGTATAAGATCCCTGCCACAATGGCCGCCATACGGGTTAAATTTCCTAGCAGAAATTTCTGCACCCTCCCTATTGCTGACTAAGCTCCCACGTGAATTTACTTGGTGTAGATTGTTAATAATAGACGAAAAGCTTGATTACCTGCACCCATATGAGTATCCGTTGTGTGTCGAGATTTGTATTTGTTCTCCTGACTTGAGAACAGATCTGATATCTAATATTTGCATACATATAGGCTTCCCACCCGAGAATAGTAATACGTGGTAAAAGTGACTAAGCTCACCCGTGAATATGATTATATGCTCTGCATAGATTGTTGATAATAGACG
The DNA here is from genome assembly GCA_030141595.1 of Chydorus sphaericus. NCBI lineage: Eukaryota > Metazoa > Arthropoda > Branchiopoda > Diplostraca > Chydoridae > Chydorus > Chydorus sphaericus. Next base: position 15,621,895 of record CM057928.1, read on the forward strand.
AAAAGCTTGATTACCTGCACTCAAATTGGTATTCGTCGTGTATCGAAATTCGGGAACAACAGCCAGAGTGCCTGGCTAGGTGTTGGCGCCCAATTACAATAATAAACAATACTCATGAAGAAGCGAGGGCGTGATACTTGTCCTAATTAGTAGGTAATCAGTAATCCTTATAGAACCCTCTCAAGTTTGTATATAGGTTCTCTTGACTTAAAACAATTCTATATTTGCACACATGTTTAGGCTTCCCATCCGAGAATAGTAATGCTTGGCAAATGTAACTAAACTCCCACGTAAATATGCTCTATTTAGATTCTTAATAATAGATGAAGAGCTTGATTACTTACACCTAGCATATTATTGGTATCCGTCGTGAGTCGAGATTCGAAAACAACAGCCAGATCAGGGGTCGACGCCCAATCACAATAAACAATACTCATGTGGAAGCGAGGGCGTGATACTTTCCTAATTAGTAATCAGTAACCCTTATTGAACCCTCTCAAGTATATATTGGTTCTTTTTACTTGGAAAAAAATTACCTATATTTGCACACATGTTTAGGCTTCCCATCCGAGAATAGAAATATTTGGTAAATGTGCCCACCCCAGGTTTAATTTTACAATATTGGCCTATTGCATCAGTTTACATGTAATTAGGTATCCTTTTGGGTTGTTTGAAGTATCTCTGTACCTTTTCTTATTCTCTTTTTCTTCTTTTATTACTATTGTACCATCTCAGGTTCCATCCAGGTCCTATCTCTTAGCGATAGTGAAGTGGATGTTACCGATATCCGCAGCTTGCCACCAGTATTATATAGAGGTGGTCTTCCTTATACTTCTTGCAAAGGCATAATGTTCAAGTTTGTTTTCATGACTTTTAGGCTACGTGCTATGTATACGCTTGTATTCCTCTCAGTTCGCACCATCTTTTGCTGGATCACGTTCCAATTTGAGCGTCGATCTTCGATCATTTTTTTTCGCGGTTCTATTGCGTATTGTATATGTTCTAACAGGGATGCAACAGTAGACACTAGGCGAGCATCCTCCTACGTCAATCGATAAAGCCAAGACAGTGTGCATAACATTCCCGAAACATGATGGGACAACCAATCTTCTTGAAGTCGAATTCTAGCCCCCAAGCGCGCTTCCTCAAAAGTAAGTACGTGGTCGAAGAAATATATATCCCCAAAAATATTGGTAGAAGTAAACCCCTCATATGTTAACATATAAAATAAATTCCTCGTCTTCATTTCCTTTGTTTGTACTTATTATTGATCATATATTTTATTATTATAATTTTTTTCAGTGAAAACTTTTGGAAAATACTTGAGTACAAATGGGATCAATACAACACGGTATATATACTGAGTGTGATACTACTATAAGCAAGATATTTTTAGTGTACTAAAAGGAGTTCGACGTGTGCTCTAAAACTTTTGAGTTAGTGGCGGAGGGCTTTTTTCCTAGTGGCATTCCGCAGCATCTAAAAAAGTTGTTTTTGCATCCATCAAGCAATCCATAATTCAATAGAAAATGGAACTGTTAGATAATGTAAAAATGAAACCGGCTGCATTACATAAAAAACTAAACAATATTTTAAAACTTAATTTTTACACCACAATACCTACCCATATTGAATTATTACTAGGGTTTTCAAATGAAGCTTACAAATCATTATTTGTTTATTTTTATCATTCTAACAAATAGAGATTTGCTGAGGAGGTAGCAGGAACAGTCCTAATATTCTAGCTCCCAGGAGGCCCTATTCCACCTGTAATTATACTTGGATAATTATATAGTTCTTGCATTAGAGAATTGGAGACTGGCTTATTACCTAGACGTTACAAAATTATATCGAACGTCATCATGGTGCCATATTAATAGTGAAGGCGCATTAGTGGATTCAGTCGATACTGGAAATGGACTGTGATTAACTATCCCGTTATTCCGTCGTATAGACCTACCGTACTTCTTGAAAAAATTAACTTTTAGTATAATAAGAAACCAGTTTTCATTGTAGTATATATAACATATCTATGTGATGGTATAATAGAATATATTTTTCTGTTAGGTTTTTGTTTACAGAAAATACACTTTCTATTAAGTAGGTTATGAACATTGTTTCCGATTCCGTGCTTGGCTTAATAGATTTTGTTGTCAAACTAGAATTTTTTAATGACTAGTGCTATCTGTTGTTATGTGTGTGTAAACCTTTCCAAACCGACTGTTCAGCCAAACCACTTAACAATACCCCAGGTAAAAAAAAACAACAGTTATATTGACGAATTCGTTCGAATGTCTTCTTGTCATTAGCTAACGACACGACGCCACAGCCCTAAGGATTTCCCCTTGTGAATATGTACGCAAAAGTTGCGCCCCTCCTCAATTCATGTTGATTATTCGCAATGACAATAGTGAAGAATCAAAGATCTTCTTCTTTATTATTTGCGCTAACTTCTTCATTATTATTTGCGCATGTATATTCTATAAGTTTTAATTGCTCACCCTCCTTTGTTCTCTTTTTACTTAGACCTACACTGACGCAACATTAGAATACCTTTTCATTACTATTCACTCTACCTTTATCTCCCCATAAACTTTTTTTCTTTTTTGTTTCTTTCTACTTTTCGAGTCTCTCCATTTTATAGAGGATTGAAGTTTCATGGAGTATGATGCACTGGATTTATACCGCATAAGTAATTTCTTACCTATACGATCGAAACGCATTATATAAACAAGACAAAGGCGAACTATTAGGATGAAACGTGTATTCAAATATGCTTCTTTTCCGTGACTTCTTGGAAATGTAGCTCGTTCCATAGTTCTGCAGAAGCATTTTTACACATCAAACATATATGATATAGCTTTTACATAAATCTATATTTATTATAATAACACATCAATTTCAAAACGTAGATTTACATATTCTGAATTTGTAGGGTGAAAAATAGCAAATTGTGAAATTTTATACTTTGTATGTTATATGGTTTGGAAAGTTAAGCATGAGCTTCGTCAGTTTGTATTTTTAAACATTGAGCTTCGTGGCGATTTTTGTTAGAAACGAGTATTGATATCGATAAACAATAATAAACAAATAGTAATTACTTTCGTAATTTTATTTTCTAATAACATTGAGTAATATTAATAATCTTTTCAAACTCCGACAACCAAAATGATAAGAGATTTCAGAAATTTTAAATTGGATGAAGGTGCAAAATCACAAAATTTCCGGAATGTAAACTGTAACCCCCTGTAGCTCTGACCAAAAACGTGTAACAGCTATGAGTGGAAATATATGTAATACTGATCGGAAAAATATTTGTGACCGATAAAAGCAACAATATAAAACATCATAGAACAGTAAAATGGATGATATAGTATATTAGGTTTATAGATAAGTTTGATGATACCATTAAACAAATTGAGTACCATATGTCATATCATAATACTTAAAAAATGTATCGAAGGAAGATTGGACCAATGATCGGAAGATATGACAACTGAATATTTCCCAATTATACGGTAATTCACATGTAGGACGTTTGGTTAGTAGGTGGGGAGGGTGAATTATTGTCACCGGAGACGAAAACTGCTAGGCCCTCCCTTTCAACGACAGGTTCTCCTTGATGCTGATGTCGGCTGTTGGGTATTATGCCATTTCGGACTTGATAGTGTCTGTTGGCTGCGTTGGCAAGCAGAGTTGAATGGACTAATGGGATGTCCATGGCGGCTTGTTGCTGCTGATTCCCCGTGCTGTCACTTGTGATCCGCTGGAAGATGATCATCCGACGGGTAGTGAAGCGGATAATCTGTTGACGTCGGTTAACGGGACGACGATCCAATGAATGATTGTTGTTGTTAACTCGCACTCGACGCCCACGGTCTCCTTGACTTACTCTTCCTGGAGAAAAAGTTTAATAGTTTTTCATCAGACATGATGAATACGTACAGATGTACAATGTACAGCAAATGATGGATACGTACAATGCATAGCAACCAGATACTTGAATATATGAGTGCAATACGGTAACTACTCTTTAAATTGTTTTCATGTAGCTATGCTACAGCCAACTTACTATATCTATGTAATCTTCAAATAAGTAATCCGACGGAGAGGAAAAGAGGACAGGAAAGTAATCGGTAAAACTGCTTACGGGCCCTCCATTTGCTTTATTTCTACTTTATTTGTTGAGGTAGTTAAGGAAACCTATAGTAAACTTAGTAGAGACTGGAGCAATACAGTATAACCTTACCTAGATGCACCCAGCTTATCCTATGCACGGCATTATTCAAATAGTAAAATCTGATGAGAAAAGGGTTCGATTGCGCAGTCATCGTTTTAATACTTATTCTGACTTCCGAACGATTTTTAAGTTTCACTACTGTACTTCTATATTTGAACACTGGGGACGTGCTAAGGAATATTGAAATATTGTTTTGCAAAAAAAGAGTCGGAAAACTGAAAAAGGAAAAACACGACACGTGCTGTGTGAGTTGAAGTGTTATTGATATATGATGAAAGGGATTGAGAGCAATGGTACATTTGCGTCAACTACGGTATATATAGAAATTGATTTTTATATAAATTGGCTGAACGAGCTGTTCCACTTTACTTCTACTGTAAAAATAGGATTTTCATCATTTCTTTAATCGCTTTCTGAGTTCGTCTGTAAAATGTGACACTCGGAATTTAGGGAACCATTAGTCTTAGATTTCATTTTTGTGTAAGGTAAGAGCAACAAGGAAAAAACTTTGAGAGACTTTGTAATGAACTTGTAATGAAGCAGAATTCGTAAATCTGCTACAGCGTTTCTTCCAAATAAGCGATGAATTTATAAATCAAATAAATGTAGCTAAAAAAAAAGAAGACTACTGAAAAGCCCGCCTTTCATTTTTTCCGATTTATTCAAATCTTGATTCCCAAAAAATCTGTTTTCATCATGTGGATGGAACATGATTACCGTATATTTGTCGGTACGCTTATGAGCCAACGGAAGTTGTCCATGAAATTGAAAGTTTATTTCTCAATCGACATTCTGTAGGATGGAACTAATTTTATGTCACGGTGCATAGCAACTCTTATATCTTTTTCGTACATTTTCTTATTTTAAATACGATATTATTTTTCTTACAATGAGTTATATTAGGATCGCGAAGGCAACATCAAACTTCAGGTTCCTGGAATATTGGAAAAAAACTTCCTTTTTTCAATGTCCTTTATGTATGGCGCAGCAGCGCAGCCTACGCAAATCCTTTCTACCTACATTCTCATATTTCCTGTAGAATTCTATTTTCTTCCCCGTTATAAATGTAAAAGTTACTAACTTGTCGCTGATGTATGAGCCATATGGTAATACAGCAACTTTAGAGTATTATTTGTATTATTGAATTCAATTTTGAGGAAAAATCTTATCGCTTATTCCCCCTACCATTCAGTATCCCGTTAAGGTAACATTAGGTAATACCACCAATATTTCTTGATAAATGTTTCTACAGAAAGATTGACCTTGGTTTTTCTTGATCGATAATTCATATCTTAAACTATTTTTATTTCTTGATAAATGAAACTGATTGACACAAAAAGTTTAAATAGAAAAAGGTTACCTCTATATACCACTTTACTGTCGGGCGGATTTTTAATTATTTGCAGAGACTTTAAAATAAGATTTTAAAAATAAAAATAAAATTGGCAATTACGTGGCGTGGGTAGACTTTGTCACTTAGGGCCGGGAAAATTGTAATTTAGTACTTTTTTAAACGATGTTTACGCGTGCAGTACTTGAGTACTAGAAGCGAGAAATTAATTAACTTGTCGCTATCGATTCTCCTATGTTTACCTACTAATTGGAAAGCTTTTTCTACTGACTTTCTTGGTGTTTTGGATCGAAGCAAATGAAGCAACTCATTTTTTCCCGGTAATTATCAAGTTTTGGAAAGTTGTACGACCCGTTTTTCTTCTCGGGTATTTTCGCATGCTTCTCATTACAAATATAACATATATTTCTATTTGAAACATAGTAGAGCTTTTTCTTTCATCAAACACAAACAAAACTATATTTGGATAGAAAGTAACAAGAAATCTATAAAAACGCATTAAAAAGTTACTGGCCAAAGTGAACTGACCTGGACGACTGTCCTGGTGACTGGTACAAGCTGCTGAATGATTAAGATTTCCTCCTCCACCGTTGGCTTGAGTCCCGGTCAAGGCTGGTCCACAATCAGTGCCTCCTCCGCCAACCGTTGCCGGGCCTCCATTGGGACTCGAAAGTCTTTTCCGAGCCCAGTAACAGCAAAGACATTGACAGATCACTGTTCTAAAGTAGCGTCTGAATCTGAGAGGAATGAATTGAATGTAAAGACGGAAAACGTTAGTTTTCAAAGGCAAAAGCACTTTATTTACATTAGCTAATCGATTCCCATCAGGGACCAGTCGTAGTACACAAGTATTTCAAAAGAGGAGAGGGACTATCTACGCATCTATTTGAAATGCTTCCTATTACTAATGGCAGGACAGATACCACTTGCCAAATGGGCCTTTAATGGCAAAAGATCACTTGAAGTCATCAACTACATTTTCAAAAAGAGATCTTTCTCTTTAGAAGACGAGAAATTCTTAATAGGCCTGCATAGTGAATATGATTTTGCATCCGAAGGTCACAACGCATTGAAAGCACTTATACTATTCCAGCCTTTCTACGTATCGAAACATAAATGAGAAAATAACTGGAAATAAGAGGAATGGGTTGCGTGCGCGCCTCTAATGGACGCCATTTTCTAAGTAGTAGGCTTATCGAATAGTGCAGCTGCTGTCACCTGGGATTCATATAGTAATAGACGAGTGGATTGATCATGGCGTTGCTCATGGCGAGCCAGTAGAATGCAAGGAAGATGTGCTGGACGTAGCGATATGAGTTCACCTCACTATCGATGTACTGATAGACGAAGTATCCGTGATATGGAAGCCAGCAGAAGGTGAAGAGCAGGACAATAACGATGAACATCCTGACAACCTAATTTTTCAAGCAAAAAATATGTATAATACAAATAGATTTACACAATAACCAACATGCGGGATGCTCTGAACTCACTTTGCGCTTTGAGCGGATGGAATCCACTTGACGTGGATTCATCTCCCCGATACTCTGACTCCTCCATAAAGTGGAGCTCATACGGGAGTAGCATACACCCATCACAAGCGTTGGGATGAGATACGTTAGCGTGGTAAAGCAAATATTGTACCTGTCAAGAGACGAAATAAATCATAACGACGAGAATACCATTCGGAGTGTTTACTCTTTATGAGATTGCTGCACATACATGCGATTGCATCTTAGCCATGCACATTATACTGATGAGTTCTCACTCACGCGAAATCTGATTGAGATACGTTGGGAAGCCCATCCGGCCATACCATAAGGCAAATGGCCAGCGTTTCTCCGTTCGGTAGACTTTGAGAAAAAAAATGTTTTGTTAAACCTTTTTGAAACCCTTCATATACATTTGATTAAAAATTGGTTGGCTCATTCAGTGAACTATTCAATTAACCCGTTTTTTCTTGGATTCGAATGTACGTCACGGCTGTTTTTGAAATGGAGGGAGTTGTTGAGTTTTTATTGACAATTGACCTTAGAGGGAAATCATATAAACTTTGGCAAATGTTGAATGTTATACTATTAATCCATTGCTAGCATTACATTAACATTCTAGTATTCCCAATAGATGTTTCGATATCTATTTTATAGGTAACAAAAAAAAATTCCTTGATGTCATCCCTGAAAATGAACTAGCAAAATGGAAAAAATAGATGCACCTACTTGTGAGATAAGACTTGAGAGTAGAGAATGCAAGGAATGGCCAAAGTAAAGCTGGACAGCCAGATGAATGTGATGGCGATCCTGGCGACGGATTTACTCATCCTGGGTCTCAGTGGGTAAACGATGGCGATATATCTATTATTGTTAAAAAAAACATAAATACCATCGTTCTTATGGTTTCACAGGAATATAGAATGGTGGATGGGAAAATCATTATGGTCACGATCTTTGATGAGTAGCGGTAAAATTCCTTTTGAATGGATGGTTCATTCTAGTGGAGTGCGCTGTATTACCTCCAGCGAATCGTTAACGATCGATTGGGGGGAGGGGCGGGGGGGGGGGGTGGGGTCTGTAAAAAATGAGGAATTCGAGAATATTGCTCGTCGTACCATCTCACTGTTAAGGTGGTATTAATATGAATAGTACAAAATTAATGAGTCAAGCTAAGATTGGGTTTTAAAAATATAGATAGAAATACCTAGTCGTGAATGGCGATAAATACCATCGTAGTTTCATGAAAAAACAAACAAACAGAAAATGCAAAGATAGTTTCATATTTGCATAAACGCCTCTCATTATGTATACTGCGAGTTGGTGATAGAGTGATCTTCGCGCAACTTATCTTACCTACTAGTATTATTCCAATTACCATAAATTAGAAGTACGAGTAATGTAATTATGCTGACTACCGTACAGGATAAATATGTACATTGTTACTCAATTATGAGGTTCCTTTTTCTGAATAGGCAAAACTATTCATTTTGGTGCATTTACTTAAAATGAAGCTGTGGGAGAGCATAAATATATATACGAAATACAGAGCTATTATGAATACTAACAAGTCACAGATTCGATGAAAAGCTTGAATTGGACTCGTATAGGCAATTACGTAGTCGTTAGGTCTAATGGTTTCAAGGTAGTGGGGTTACTTTGACAACTACGTAGCGACTTAAATGTTACTGTAATAGTCGTCACAGACAACTTGGTTCAACATAAGGGAGCATTATGCATTCTGTTACCTGGAATAGTCTACAAACTATCGTCTGAAAGGGAAGTATAATAATGAACGAAGTTTACTCGGCTTTAACTTTTCCATTTGGCTATTTATTTTGATCTAGGAAGCATACATCTCCAGGAAAATGTATAACATTTGATAAAGATAAGGCCTTTTTTTCCTTTTCACACATAATCAGAGAGGTTCCTAGTAGTAGTAGTGGATCCTACAATGTCGCTCGCACAGCACTTTGCCAGGTGATAAGGATTTTCTCTTTCGCCCTTTCCCAGCAACTTCTTGTTTTAAATATCAGGGGTCCCAGCTCTTCTCATATAAGAGGATCCTGAAATATATATGTCGTTTCATGTCCCATAGGAATCGGCTTTCCCACTTCGCTCCTGCCCTGCTCTCGCGCTCAACAGATATAAAGCTACTATACCCCTCGCCCCACTTGATGGGCGTCCCGCCGGATCGATCGATACACGTCTTGCGACATTCTGGGGATTTGGATTCATCTTACTGTTTCCTATGAAATCTCATGTATCTAAGCAGATTCAGTATAAATATTTTTACCTATCAAATGAGATAGCGACGAGGGTGAAGACGCTGGCCGCTACCGTGACGTTGGCAATCACATTGCTGATGGTGCAGTAAACGGAACCGAACGGCCAGTGACTATCATATTCCAAAGTTAGTTATGTCATAACAATTCCATAGAATATGTATTAAAAGGCAATAAGGTAATAATACTTGTTCAGCATGAAGGTAAAGTTGAAGACGCAGTTGAATAGTGACATGGTTAAATCCGCCAGGCTTAGATTGACCTTTCCATTATAATTAATAGCGCCAAAATTATTTAAAACGGTACTTGTTGTGCGTGTCTGAAAATGACAGGTAACATGAGATGGTAACTTACCAAGAAATAGTTGGTAACCGTTTTCATCCGCCTGTGAGCTGCCGGAAGTTACGTCACAACGGAAAGAAGATATTGTATAGAACAATTTCAAGGATCTTTTAGGAAATCCAATTTTCTATCAATGGACGCACACATAATCTAATTCCGGCTATGAACCATTAAGATTCAGTTATGTTGTGCGTCGTGAATACATTGCACGACGAATAATGTCAGATGAGGCTGACGACAATGCATTATGAAATACTGCTGCATTTCCATCGGCATATTTCCTTCGTTATTAATTTACACAGAATAATGGAATGAGTACAACAATTAATTAATGCTGCAGATAAATTATTGATCCTCACTACAGCAAAATATTAAATGAAAAAATCCGAAGTATGAGAAAGAAGCGAAATTGATGAATGGAATGCTAGGAACTAATTAGCAATCAGTGCGTATATACGCAGCAGCAACACCAGCGCGTTATCATTCTGCACCGTTTCTCCCATTTCCCTTGTACTTTCTATCCGGTTATTAGGAACAATTGGGTCAACCATGCGAATATGTATACTCTGTTCAAATAAAGCGCGACGAGTTCCATGTACCAATGACGTTTATACGCTATGTACCCTCATCAATTCAAGCATCATCATCAATTACTCAAATAAATAATCTATTCACATGCATCAAGATTAATTTACATTCAACAGTATTACAAGTGCCTCTATTGGACATAAAAGCATATACCGAGAACGATCCACGCGACGAGGGCGTTACCCACGGTGGCCACCACTAGCATGATAGCAAAAATGGCGATCCAGGCAGATCTAATTGGCCATGCCATTAGGTAAGGGGATGACGACGTCGTTTCGTTGTTCATGAATAGATCGCTCCCCTCCTCATATTGAAGAGCGTAAGTATCTTGATCCGTAGTTCCATTAAAGAAGGTTATGCCGGACGTCACAGCTAAGTCAATTGTTAAGCTGCTCTTTGTAGGGTCTACGTTGACGCTTCTTCCAACTCGAACTGAATAATCACTCAAATAATAGTGGCCGTAAGGGACCTTGCGCTCGTCTTCGGTCATCATGACTGCGTCGCAGGTTTATTTTAAGCCTACAAATAAAAATGGAAAATATTGATTTTTTAAAATCACATTTTAGAGTATATATGTTCTGTAGTATTTGTTAAGATTAAATACTCAATATATTGAACTAAATTATGTTCTCATAATGACGCAACCTAAGACATTCTTGGCTCATAAAATTTTTCTTTACATCCATCGACTCTTCATTTGTTATAATTAGAAATGGTTCTAATTGTGTCTCTATTAGTCATTATCTTTATTTTTATTTTTAATTATTTTTAAGATTAATTAAGTTTCGGTGCAAGCGGGCGGATAAATCTTATTATTCCTTACTTCGTACCGATAACAACTAATCTAATGTACAATGAAATATTGAAATCTGTCAGGACTTTCATTTATACATATTATTCTTTGCTATAAACCGATTCCGTATGGAAGCATTGTCGTGAAATCGGCTTATTTACTGTATATGCAAAAAATCTTCTCATTGTACAGAATAACATACAGAAAATGAACGATGTATTCAAATCCTTCCTTAAGGTCTCGGATCTTTAATGCAATCTCACAGATATTACCTCTCATCCAATTTTTTTTCATTTTGAATGTTCCAACTGATATGGTGAACTTTACTACATATACCATTCACGAAAGGGAGTGTTTTTTACGTTCAGTAGTAAGGATATTTTATGTGGTAGGGAGTATTTCTGAACTATTACGCAATGGTATCAAGCTGCGTCCAAACATGAGAAGGTTTAAAAAAAAAATCTTTTTTCAGTGCTAACAAAAGATATATGACCGGGCCAGTAATTTCGCCCCACTGCCCAGAACAATGGCTCGAGGAGCTGATTGAGAATGAGTGCAAGCAAGCAGTACACGGTACACCTACCAGGCTGCAGGAGAAAGCAATGTAGCTTTACACACTTTGTGGGTGTGGTGCTATCGCCTATCACCATTAGATAAGTAAACTTCTACATATATTTGGCAATGCAGCTGATGAGGAATTACTATGTATACTACTGCTGTTAGATTTTCAGAGGTCCTTTGTGATGAATAGAGTGAACGGATGGGACTCTAAAGGGACAAGATGAAAGCTCGTTCAACTAATGCATCTGATGGATAATCCAGATCACTGAGCATCACTATCCCATCTCGAATTGAATGTACATCTATTTGAGATTCGAATTTAGGAAGTGTATCTATTTATATAATGTATAGGAGTCGTAAAAGAGCATAAATAGCTTTCTGGCACGCTATTATTGGTAAAATATGCCTTCGTTCACCTAAGAAGTCACCCAAAAAGAGTAATAGGTGGGAATGTCTCACAATCTGGCGCAATTCAATACAGTATAGATTAGATAATTAGATTAGGGAACCACTTTATAAAATATCATAAGAGTAAAAGCGCTACTTTTTACTCTCTGATTACGTACATGAGAGAGAAATCAAGTTGCCGAAGACTCTAAAAACCTTTCAGTATAAGCTAGAGGTAATCTAGTTTCGTATTCTTAGGAGAAATATGTATGGCTTATATCGATCAAGAATTTGGGGGGGGGGGGGGGGGGGGAATCCCCTTTAGGCCCGATTTTTACATTCGCGCACACTTTCATTCATATTCTTTTATTGTTTGTAACTTAAAGATTAATACCCGTATATTATATATATATATATGTATATCTATGTATATCTATGTATATCTATGTATGTCTATGTATGTCTATATATATATATATATGTATATCTATATATCTATATATATACTAATAAACAGTATAAAACCAGGAAACCAGTATTGAACAGCTGTGAATGTTTTGGGCATATATAAACTATTTTGAAATCACTTTCGTCGTGACATTTTACTGTATAGCTACAACACAGTGTCTTTTGCTAATGAGTGTAATCATACGGTATAACTATTAGTTTCCGAAATTATTATTGTTATTAGTTTTACATCTAATGGGAAACGCGCCCTGTTTCGTTTTGTATAGGTTCCCAGGGGAACACGTGTTATAGAGGTATATGTAATATGTTAGAAATTTATGTGTATTGTGTATCCTTCTGCGTATAGCTCGATGTAATATAGATCATGTAACAAGTAGTATCCGAGGCAGATATGTCGATGTGAAGGCCCCCTGGCTCCTTTTACCTTCTAAATCTTATTCTGCGAGATATTTCAGCGGGGTTATCGACGGAGTGGATTCGGCGTCTAAAATACCTCACCGGACTCAAAAAATTCGGCAAAATAAGTATTTTTGGCAAGTTTTAAAATTCTTTTAATGTGTTTTAGGTCCTTAATACTGGCTACACACTGAAAAGTTTAATCGCGGTTTACTTAACTCCCTTGATGTGATCCCTAAACCTTGATGTGAACAGCCATAGTTTTGCCTATAAACCTTGATTTTAATCTGCATTAATCCACCATTTATGGCAAATCCTTAAATCTGATCTAACAGATTTTAGTAAACCAAAGCTACTCCTTGAATATCAATGGAATTGGTGCGGACGCATGTAGTTTACGATGAGTTTAGAGCCCTTATATCTCGTTTAACTTTAAATTCAGTTTAAAATTACGTTCACACCAAAAGGTGAAATCTTAGGTTTTATTACCATTTTGAGCAAAATATATACTGGTTTAGCATTAAACCTGACTAAATTCAAGTTTTCGCTAAACGCAAGTTTTGGCGGTCGGTGTGAATAGGGTATAACACTCGTTTTACTTATAGAATAAAAAAGGTTATCACTTTTGCTATCTTGCATTCTTGCTACAGTAAGATCACTCGGACCCACTCATGATCCTTTACGTCATCGGAAGTAGTAGGAATCGGTGATATGACGTTCGTAACGGGAAGCAACTTTGCAAAGGAGGTCATAGGATGTAAGAAAGGTTTCGTCTTCGGTGTTAACTAGGAGTAGAATTTGATCATTAGGAACTAGAATTACATGATCAATATTTATAGACCGCACCATTTATACTAAAGAATTTAACTATGGTAATTACTTTCTATCTTCCTCTCTTCTTGTTGTAATTCGTTTCCATTCAAACAATTGACCATCGAACTACGCTTTACAGAAAAAACCAATGGTTTCACGAAGAAAAAAAAACCTTCGTCAAATACGTCCCACTGAATTCATTGACACGCGTGATACAAAATAGATTGTGTATTTTGTCTCATCATCCTTTATCGTCATTCAGAGTTAACCAAGACGTCGCCATCTTGTCCCTTATTTTTGTGGGGCATAGTGCGATTTCAGTTGGAACCATCCATCCTAATTCCTAATCTTGACCGTTGACGGGACCTTCGTCCCGTTACATGGTCGTCCCGTTACAAAGGGCGAATAAGAATGTTAAATATTTATTCTTTAGGCTCGCCTCTAAAATCAATACATCGATTGTTGTTTCAAGATGGACTATGTGATGGTCATCAATAAGAATCTAAGCGCAGACAATGAGGCAGAGATGTTTCGAATATAAGAGAAGATTACGGTACGGTACTCATTTCCTAGCGACGACGTTGTTCCTCTGTATTGTTCTAGTTTATTATGTCAATATACAATGCACGAATCAAAGAAAGCAGACAGTAAGCAGCTTAATTGGCTCTCTTTGAGCGCAGTTTCCGTATCTTGTGCGCAGTTCATCACATACAGTACGGTGAGTTCGTCATAGACTCACTTTTAAATGTATACGATGTTTACCTTTACACACTTGTAGTGTACTTGAGTATAACTGGCAACAGTGGATGTAGTGAATGAGGGAGGCTACGCCTCGTACAGTCGAAGCAGTTGAGAATACAATGTATATGAGTGAACTCACGGCACCTCTGACCCAGTATCAATCTAAAGTGAATAAGTTTATCCAATAACATCACCAGAACACTACACACACTATATCCATAGTGTGTAGTGTGTAATGTAGAACTTAGAATATGTGAAATAGAACGTATGAAAATGAAGATGTGTGGATGGGCGGTGTATATCCCCACCCTCAATAATGGATTGATGGATAGGCGTGTTTGATTTCATTCATACTTGATGAATCGAATAGATATTGATGTTTTCGATCAATGTGGTTTACTTCATTTATGATTAATATATTGATATTTCTTAACCCGCGTGTGTATAGGCTACTTATTGATTCCATTGCTTACACATATATATACAGCTAAATTTGCTTTGGTTACAACTTACAACAACGAAATGAAGAACGGAAAAGGTGTCTCTTTTACAAGCAGCCGTACGGTAGAAACAACGATTTTTGTTTTCAATTTTTTTAAAGATCTCTCGGGAAAACGTCGGCAAATGAGCTCATCCATCAAATAAAGAATTCTCTTAAAGTTTCTAAAGCACTATCATGGTACCGAGTTCTTTCTTCTCTGTTACTAACGGACATACTGTCAGTTATGATCATCTTTCCCTCCCCGGGCAGTTCTATAGAACACTGTTTCCTGTTCTTCACGTGCTGCAGAATATGATATGACAAAATATCTACCGTACTTTATACTCTATTATAAATAGGATCTACTGTCTATAAGTTTTTTTTCCTAACCCAGCTATTCCTGATAATTGCATTATTACACTTCAGACGAAGATTGGCGAATAAAAAACGATATCAATACAATACGTATATTACAATCCTTTGCGTTCTTTTAAGTGTACGCTTTGTTTTTCTTTTGCTTTTTTGTTATATGTCTTCAGCAGATGAACATTTCCCACATCTGGAAGACATATCTACAACCTTGTGGTGTCGTTGCAAGTAGCGTTTCACGGCTAACTCAGATGCAACTACTTTATTCATATAAGTTGTACACAGTTATGTGTTGAGCAAGGAAAAATTGAGAAAAAGAAGAAGGACAAATTTTAGGTCTTTGATGAATACAAAATGACAAACAGTCGGAGTTAAACTATGTAATCGTGATTTTCCAGCATGCAAATAGTTCCTGTATAAATTATAGCATCTTAGGAAGGATAAAAAGTTCCTTAAAAACAAACCCGATGAGTATATTTTTTGTCAATGCGTTCAATCAAGCGAGTGATTATATAAAAAAAAGGTCGTGATAAATTCCGTTTTCTTTCTACCACAATAATATGACGGAATTCTTATTTCCTGAAAGAAAGTATCAAAAGTAGTGGGAAGAGAGATTTACGTTGATCGTACTCGGTAACACGGAAAGAGTTCATCGTTTGAGGAACAGTATTATCATTTCAAAAAGTGCAATCAATTTTCTTCATAGTGTTTCGATTGTCAACCTATTTTGGGTTGATCAACCATTTTTAAATCGAATTACATATAACTATATTTTTAAATATGAGTACGATTATTCCGACAACTTTTGGGAAATATTTTACATTTTAATTGACATGCAAGGAATAATATTTGAGCGGATGAACCTGCATGAAGAAAACAAGGTCTCTATAATGATATATCCCTATGCATAATTTTCAAATTAATCTTAACATAAGGTACGAAGAACTCGGTATGTTATAGTTACTTGGGTTAGTTATAGGTACTACGGTAGGTACTACGGTTTTAGTTATAGGTAGTTAATTTCCTGTTTCTTTCCACGATTGAAGGCTTACAACTAGCGTACATTAGCAAGGCGCCAGGTGATAATGAACTGTTAAGATATGATTTCTTAAATTATTGATCGACCGTTGTCCTTAAAGTAACTCTTATATTTCAATGTATAGTTAAATAATGAGTAGGAGGCGAGTTCTTACTAGTGTGTAATATCTTTTTTAACGGATTTCTTAGATTTCTCAATACTTTTATTTCTTTGGAGACTCCTGTAGGATATTTAGTTCTACGAAAATTTGTTGGAGTTGATGGCAAGTTAGCAACTCATTAACAACACTTCGTTGCCCGCTAACTCACAATGGAGAAAAAATTATAGGTAACTCTTTAATTTGAAAATTCCGGTAGAAAAAAAAGTTGTAGAGAAAGATGAAGACTTTCGAATCCAAGTTCGATTAATCGTCAATCTCTATATGAATAAGCTTGAGAACAAACAAAAGCAAACCGTCAAGCAAAATCAAGGAAAATAAGAAATCGGTTGAAGAATTAAATTAAGAGATGTAAAATTAACCAAAGCAAAATGCTAGACAAAATCAAGGAACCTAAGAAATTGGTTGGGTAATAATAAATCATGGTTAATTAAATTAAGAAATAGGTGGTAGGCCTATTTCCAAGAACAAAATTTACCTATCACTTAAAATTTTTTGTGTTTTTTTGTTGCTGTTGTTGTGGAAATCTGCCTCTCTGTATAATAGGGACTCCAGACACTTTTCACAGTTTTACCAATACCTTGTATCTTAAATTTTATACACCGTAGTCTACTTACTCTAAGTGGGAAAAATAAAAGCAAATGAGAAAAAAGTAAACATTACAGTACTCACGTTTAGTTGATGGAGTCAAAAACCACGATCTATAAGATAAATACATCGGTATACAATTTGAGCTCGCAGATATGTTCTTATTTCGGAAAAAGGGAAGAAGAAGAGATCCTTTGAGCCGCAGGACGACTACTGATGGCCTTCGCAGGAGCCTCCGCCCTCTTCACTCTACACGGATGCGCCGGATGGATTGCGCTGATGCTGGAAAACCAGTCAGTTGAAGCAAGCAACAAGTTTGCATTTTTACCGCCCACGAAAACGCCGAATACAGCACTGGTTTAATCTATCGATTCTCGCATTTCAAGGGCAAGCAATTCTAGAATTTACAAACTTTTTAGTATTGCAATATCAAAGGTATTGCTGTTCTAATCCAGTTAGATAAGAGCAACCGGGCGGGTGAATATACAATACTACTCCATTTTTCGGTCGATTATGAAAATGGAATGGATTTTTAAAATCAAAATCAAAACATTATTTTTAATTAGGTGGAATTTCAGGTTGTATTATGCAATAGGTGAAAGTAGGTATTATATATACAATACGCCTTTGAATATAGACCCTAATCTCCATGAAGGAATCATTTACAGTTTGAAAAAAATACAGTTTGCATGTATCATTGGGACTCTTTATTCCTTTCTATATAATTTTTTATATAGTAGGAGAGGGAGTTCATAAGAAGCAGTGAGTTTCGCATCCAGGGCAACGTTATTGCCACAAGTAGTAGGAATACAGGTTTTGGTTTCACTTCTTAAAACCCATTTACATAAAGCCTACTTGATAAAAAGATGCACCATTTACTTCGTGATTTTCCAGCTACAGCAGCTGCTATGCGCTAAAAGTAGTCCTCAAAAGTTTTTGTAACTTGTAGCATAATGGTGCTTTGTTACATTTTTGTGAAGCTTCTAAAACTCGAATGATTTGTTATTTTATCTATAGTATACGGGCATGTATTCTGCTATTCCAAGATGCGCACATATATAGATGCAGGCTTTTTATTGGCGTGTTCTTATCAACCCTTTTTCTGGAAGGAATTATGACGTACAATGCATTAATCATAGCTTCGTGAACTTACTGATCTTGAAAGGAATTTACTTTGATGCTTTACCAGCCTGGCCTATGTATGTAAACCCTTAAGTCTTTCCTATAAAATGCTATTGTCTCAGCTTTTAAAAAAAATGATGGTTGTAGTCGATCGATAAAGCGATGATATTCATCCTGCAACTTGGAGCGCATTTCATGTTCAGTTCGATGAAGAACTCAATACAGACCGACATCGACGAATCTTTCTTTCAACAAATGTCCTTCTTCCTATAGTTTGTACTTTATTCTACCAACGAATTCATTCAAGTCATCTTTTATTGAAAACTATATATTTTTTAATCAATCTTTTGCTGACGCGCACACTTGGTTATTTATCAGGTCGTCGACTCGTTGAATTTTCCAACTTTTGGTAATGCATGCAATAGAATCATTCCTGTGCATGGTACTTTGATTTTTTCTTTAAAATTTTCAAATCTAAGACATTTTGAAATGACAGCAACTGTATAACAATTGATGCTCGAAGTCATGAAAGTACCTATTTGGTACTATGACATTATACACATATGTCAGCTCTGTGGGTGTCCTGGTTACCTTCTATAGGAACTTGAACATCTTATATAATAATCCTGAAAAGTAAAGAACTTGATAAAAGTACTGTATGAGATGTTGAGCTTCCGAATTTGAAGCAGTTTTGGGATAAGGTTTCGAAATGAATTTAATCGTCGGCATATATCAATGTTTTACCCAAAAGTCTGCGCATGGGCCTCATAATTCATCCCATTAAAATAAGTTATGTTCTAACCTCACTAGAACCTAAAGCTTATTAGCAGAAGGGTTAGCTCTACTTGTCTTACCCGAGTAGCCTACTCAAGAGTCCACTTTCATTCCATTGAGTGCACAACTAGTTGCTAGTATGCTGTGCTCCAGATAACTTATGCGGGGCTCTAAGATAATAGCCTTATATTAAAAGACCTAAACAACTTGCACAAGCATACCCGCATAAAAACTCATTCCAATCTGTAATGGTTTAACCCATTATGAGTTTCTCTTGTAGAAATTGAAATGTCATTTGGTAGATAATCAATGGATATGTTGAGTTGCCAATCGTCTGCTGTGGTCATTATATGAGACTGATATTTAAACCTTACTCCTTCTTGCATCAAAAGTGACCACGCAAAAAAGTATTGTGTATTGAAATCTGTCGGCTCTTTTTCGAGACTTTGATATCCCGGATGTATGTCATGAATTCTGCTGCACTTTCTGAAATCGGCTTATTTATGACTGCATATGAAAATAGCTCTTGTTGTTCATGATGATAATACATTAGTACTACTCCCATAAGTGCATATCAGGTAATATAAGTAATAATACTATCTACTAGAGATTTGGAGCGCGGCTGACGGGAAACCTATCTAGGCAACATTATTGATCTGCATGTTCTGCTTGGCCTGCTTTCCTCACAGAGATTATTCAATAAAATCTGTTCACGATTGCTTTTTCCATTCCTTTATATTAACCCGTTTGTTATATATTTTTTTGTTTTCATGCAATCTCTATGATGACGAGATTATATTGCAACATGAAAACGCGACAGAGATGAGATAATAACTAGTTCAGTACGAATTTCCGACCTCCGATTAAATTTTCCACATTTATATATTTTTTCTTTAAAAAAAACCCGATGAACTCTTATAAATATGGGATCATTCCGACTACTGTTCTTCGTTAATTATGGAAAAGCTTTTTTTCCATACTCCAAGCTCGTATATCCTTTGTCGTTTCAACCAGGTTTCTTTGAAACCCTTTTTAGACATATAATCGATATTTACATTTAAAAAAAAGGACGAATCAATACAAATTCATATTATATACCCTTTTGCTCTTTTGTTCATTAACTGGTAAGATGTTAATATATTATAGATACTGTGCTACATACGTTGAGACTGCAACGACAATACTTGCAAAGCAAACGCATCTATCAAGATGTGGAGGGGTACAGACTAATCGGCGGACGCGGACCGCCTAATCAGCGGACTTTTTGACTAAAACCGCGGACTTTTCCAGGTAGAAATTATTGGCGGACCAAGAGTGAATCAGACTATTCGGCGGATTAGAATCGGCGGACCAATGAGTTCTCCGAGGGAATGATTAGCAGGTATAACAGGAGATCACCGGTCTTAAGTCCGATGAATTTAGCCCAAAATGGGGTTGATAAGCCGTGGTCAAAAAGAAGGGACGGGTACAAGCTAAGTAAGAGAAGGGCGTTGGGCGATGACGAGGGTGATGATGACCATCAGCAACTATACACATACGGTACTGGCAAACGTTTAAAAATGATGCTAAGAGTTCAGATGCTAACTAAACACCGGCTAACTAGCCGGGTATTAGGGCACCCTTAGGTTGCTGTCTCTCGACAACAAATAAAAAAATCTTATAGAGGGGCCCTTACTCTATCCAACTTATCCATGGGCCTTAACTCTACTACCGAGTCTCTCCAATTCCAAAGTCTATCAATCAGTTTGTCTCAGACTAACACCGGCGATACCCGATGGCCGTCCAGTTCGAATCCAACTGTAACATATTTACATATCCAGTAATATTAGGTACCAAAAACCTCTAGCGATCGAGTTGGTGTTCAACGACTCCTACTAGATGGAATCTACTTTTTTTTTATGACTCCTTCATTAAGTTTCATATTTTAAAAATCGCAATAAATAAATTTGTATTTGTTAAGTTTTACTTCCAACTTCCAAATCACACGACTCTGATCATTCTCCAAAATAAGTGCGATATTTTAAAATGATAATCCATTGGCAAAGACGATAATTTTAGTTTTCGCATTTGCTTTACATAAAAAAAAATCTTAGCTCCTATTCTCCTAATCGGCGGACTTTTGGTCCGCAATTTTCGTCGAATAGTCCGCCGATTAGGCATTCCGCGTCCGCGGTCCGCGTCCGCCGATTAGTCTGTACCATGTGGAGGGAATATTAATAATAACCTTTTTTCAGACATAATTCCTCATGCTTATGTATACTAGCAGTAAATGAATCACAGAGAAAAAACAGCCACAGGGAAGAGGAATGTAAGATCTTTTGTTTGGAGCATTCATTGTAAGCAAGTTTTGTAACATCTTCTTTTATTATTTCTAATATATATGTGTATATATTCGTGTAAGTCGAGTTAAGTACGTAAGTGTGGGCAATATAAGGTAAAATAGCATGGTGTAGTAGCTTAAGAAGACAACCTGGTATTGTGGTCTGTCAAGTCAGTTTCAACCATATTCCGGCTCGGTCGAAAGAGGATTTTCTCTTTACATTTGTTTTGTAAATCCTGCACCTACATCAAAGTAAAAAGGGGAATAAACGAATTATTTTTTACCTTTGCGTATAGGCCTACTGTATCCCTGAACGCTTATGGTGCACAAATTCAGAACAAGGAGATATGACTTGTATAAGAGTTTCTAAGAACATAACTTAAAGAGAAAGTTCAAAATCCGTTCCAAAAGTTCTGTGTTTCAACAATTGCGCCACGGCAACTGCTTTTCCAAATTCATTAAAAAATTTTTACTTGTGTACTAAATTAATGTATTCTGATGGAACGCTATATTATAGGTCAACTTCATATATTGTTTTATGTATTAAACATAAATAGGCTTTGAAAAAGAAGTCCGCTTGTCGAGTGCCCTCATTAATAGAAGGAATTATGACGCAGGATGCATTAAATACAGTTCTGAGCTGCTCTCCTGGGTGATGAAATCTAATTTGATGCTTCACCAGCTTTTCCTTGAAAACATTTCCTTAAAACACTTCGTTTATATACTATTATCCGTTAGATCTGGAAGCCGGATCCAGATCCAGAATCCAGATTCAGATCCAGAAGAGGCCTCCCAGACCGGGGGATTAAACATATAACATGAATAGGGGTTACGGAGATGGCCTTTTCAGAGTCTCCAGAAGTAAGATACCGGTTCCCGACCTTTCCAAGACCGCCGTGGCGCCGTCTTATCGGTCTAAAAATATGATAAAACGACGAGATACGGACCAATCTGGAGAGAAAAAAGGGTTTTCAAACTCGCTCTAGAGGGGAGGAAAAGAGGGGGGAATAAGACGGTGTTGAAACTTTGGGATCGAAATAAATTCGATTACATCAGGGATATATTCTATTTATATGTAAAATATCCCTTACATTATCAATCATGTGGATAAATTTCACGTAGAGGGAACGATAATTGTATATTTGGACCTTTGTTTTGTACTTTCCATTTCAACGTAACAAATAGGGCCAAATGTTATATGAAGAGAACATATATATAGGTAGAGAAGAAAAGGGTATTTGTATATGCTTTCTCTTCTACCGCACTGAACATCTATGAGTTTATTTACCTTTCGTTTTATTCAACATTTTACTTATTTTTGTTTTACCATGAATTCTTTTCCTCTTGTTATTGATGGGCTGTACAGCAATTAATGAATTCAAGGTCGTCAATCATAAGTACATCGACGGAAATAATACTGTTGCACTAAACAATTCCTTTAGAATGATTTGGGTCGGAGGAAATTTATATCGATAAATTTTGATAAAAAAACTATAGAATTCGTAAGTTATTTCGTCCATTCTATGAGAAATTTTTCAGCTGGGGCGTTCAATCCCCACTCTTAATTCTTTCCCAGTATTACGGTTCTGAATAAAAAAAAACAGCAAAAAGGTTGGGACCAAGAAGAAAAACAATAAGTAAGATTTTCGTTTTATCCAATATGCACGTCTAGAAAGATGGGGAGAGAAACAAATTACAGAAATCTTTCTCATATGTGGATTATTTTGCTGTCGTGATTTGGGCGCATTGTTTCTAGGCAGCGCTCCTGTGTCGATCACAATATTGCCTTTTTTTTTATCTATACATACACTTTCTTAAAAGGTCAAAGAAGGGTTTCGTTCAGCGCGGTTTCAGAATACTATAGGGCTGTTAGTGCACGTTCAATAATATATGATGTGAGCTGTGACAAAGGCTTCTAGATTGTTTCACATTCTACAAGTTTCTATGTGTTCTACTTCTACCATGCTACAACTTTAAGTACTGTACCTATATGATTTTCATGTTTGCCTTCGAATAGGAGGTCCACGTCGCCGTTCCAGGTCCGCCGATTAGTCTGCGCCCAAGAAAGGATTTTCAGTGTCAAACCCTGTTGACGAGCCGGGCAAAATCTTATATTGCAATCTATTATGTAGTCAGAAGATATTAAAAGGTTCCTTCCTTTTATTACGATGAGCTCCCTTACAGTAGGAATTATGACGTAGGATGCATTAACCACAGTTTTATGAACTGCTCGACAGCGTGAAATCTACTTTGGTGCTTCGTCAGTCTTTTGAAAAAAAATCAATTAGCCTTTTCCTTTGAATACCATTTTCTACAGTATAAGCCGAAGATACAATATATAATTAGATAACTGATGGTTATAGATTTTTTGTATTTGTATAGTAATTAGTTATAGCCGTTGAGAACCACATATGAATAACTAACGGAACCGTTTTTATTAATTTATTAATATGTCAACTAAACGTATAGCCGTGCGTAGAGCTAATTCGTAAACTTAACGAACTAACTAAAAACCTAATTGAATGTAAAACCAATTACTAAACAACTAACTAAATCTTGAACTAACGTCTAAATTGGAAACAATTAAAAACTCTTGGCTCAACTAAATCCTTTTAATAAATTCAAGGCGCGTTCACACAAGAGAGTTTCGACCTCAATTTTAAGAAAACTGCTTAACGGGCTGATTTAATTTTCTAATCTGATTTAATCTCTGCTAGAGTAGACTGCCTACCAAGTTTAAAAGCAATTAATGCAGCCGTTTTCTTATAATCGAGGTCCGAAGTCTCAAGTGTGAACGCATCTTTAAAAGCCTTTTAAATTCGATAGAATGCCATCATTAGCCTATAAGACGGAGCAATTTATAGCGAAAAATCTGTATCAGTATTATGGATAAGCGGAAGTTTGTCGCATACTTGCATACACTGGGAGTGCTAAGGAGCAGGGCTATGAATTCCGTGGGGAAAGAGGGTGGGTGAACACGGGTGGCTTATTCTGTTTGGAAGGGTTATTAAGGATTTGATTAACTGTCTTTTGCTGATGGTTAAATATTTTATCACCTTCAGCTGTTGGTTTATTTATGGGATTAGGTATTTAGTCAGTTATTCAAATAGTTGAATTGGTTGTTAAGTTGCTACGATTAATTTGTTAGTTGATAGATTGATTAAAATGGTTTTATTATGTATTACATCTATAAATATTATCATAAGTATTAATCATAGATTTGGTAATGCATGCGCCATCTTTTGCTCTTACGGGCAACTTGGTACCATCGTTAAGCGAATGGTACAGTCATGACGTCATGACTTTATCATGTACCGGTAGCATACATTTTAAAGTTTTTGAAGAGGTTTATTTTTACAATGGAATAAAATATGTTATTGCTGGAATAACGTTAAAAAGCATACGGTATCAAAACTATAATATGTCAGTACAGTGCCGCTCCACTAATCGAACAGGGGCCCGCACTGGTTTTATTTTGAGTAGCGGGTCCGTGGCGCTAGGGACTATGGGAATTTCGGTTCGTTTACCAGACCTGTTTTAATTGTAGGTAGTCTGATAAGTGAGCGGTACTGTATCCATCAAGAGACCATGAGGCCATCGTCCACCTCCTCTCTTCATTAGTTAATGATTCTTATTAGTAATTCTTTTTATGAGAACTTCCTAGTCTTACCCTAATTATATATATTAGAATCGCGAGCATAGATTTGGTGCGCTCTGTATCTGCAGTTTCGAATTTCAAGTATTTATAATTGGAGAAATAAAGACTTTATATGATTGTTAACTTTTAAAATAAAAGGACAGCTAATGTCGACTATTCACCTATAAAGCTCTTTTTTATATATTACATCCATTTTTACGTTTATTGAGTTCTCGTGGTGTTGTAAAAGTTCTCCTTGTATAATGTAATAAAATACATCGCACAATTACAATCAGCAATGCGATTATAGAAGATAAACACAGCAAACGAATATTTAAACATCACAATTACGGTATGAATTATCACGAAGCTTCGCAACAACCGAATAAGGGGAAATCAGAAACGAAATACAAGAAAATATATGAATCATTCATACTTGAAATTTTATAGAGTTGATTATTAACACCAATTTGAACATTAAATTTTAGATCGGATTTTTTCACGTGCTTTCGTAACAGTATCTGGTTGGATTAGTCCCAAATTGTTATATTTTTGAAAAATAATAAATAACATCGTGAGATACAGTAAAATATAAATTTATGAGCTTTGAATCTGTTTCCTGAATCATAGTTTTTTCAGGAGCAGCTTATTGGGTAAATAGACATTTCGAACAATTACCATTTCGCGATAATGGAAACATTATCTATAGGATCTATTATTTGAAAACATTTTTTACATTCTCAATCATATTCTGGATAATATTCAGATAGAGGGAACAATGAACATATACTTTGAGCTTTGTTTCATGCCTACTCATTTCTTTTGGATTGGAAACAGAGAGACGACAAATACATCAAAAGAACATGTGTAGGTAGAGGAGTAAAGTGTGTTTTCCTACTGTTTCAAAGCTACAATACACAACTTAAAGCCGAGCCTTCCGGAACGGTCCCGGAGAAATAAGTACGTCTCTTCGACTTTTGGATGCCATTAGTTGGATTTTAACACGATGAAACACGAGCTTTCTTTTTTTCTGTCATTTTTTATTTGCCAAGGATCGTTTGACTAGGACTCACTTTGACGGTTGAACATCAGGAATAAGATTCTGAATTCGATCCCGATGTGCTGACGACACTGACGTTCTCTAAGTGAAGGAAACGGCTCTTAACGTAATCATATTGCAAGATGGATGATCTGGCTTAATTCGATTTCCGAACTGCTTTTTAGATTTTAGTTTCAGTAACCATTTTAAAACCTTTTTCATGAACTAAGGTACCCGAAGTGGATGCTGAAAGTAATCGAGAACACTGATCAGGATGGCTACTCTGCCGCTGATTATAAACATAATAGAGAACGGCTGGAGATGAAGCAGGGTCAGAGGTGGGGGCGTCTCTATTAATACCCGACGGACAATTAAGAGTACGAGCGGGAGCCGAAGTGACCGAAAAGACGTCTACGGCCGTTTCTCCGGGGAGCCAAGTGGTAATCAGCTTTTCCTGTTGACCAACCCGAAGCCCGGATTGTAAAGCACTTGATGGCTGCTTATAAGGACGTCGGAGGGGCTTAGACGGTTGAGTAGAGTCATCGCTTCCACTGCTACTGCTCGCGAAAGAGTTATTGTTGCCTTTCTGGAAGACAAGGCAACGAGAGTGACCTTCGTGATGAGATGAATGGCCTATGATGGGTTCTGAGCCATGCAGATGATTCTGTTGACGATGACGATGCTTACTATTCTTCCTTTTATTGTCTGCTCGGACAGTTGCCGGTTGATCATGTTGCTGCTGCTTTCCTTCCGCTACATTATGTGCCGGAGCTCGAGTATGGCCGTTGGCAGCACCGTTCACATTCATCTTTGGAATCTGGTGGGATTCGGAGGAATCAGCACCTCCGTTTGCCGCATTCCTCAGCTGTTTTTGTTTCCGGGAAGCTTGATTGAGAGGCGTCAGAGTACTTCCACCAGTTCCTTGCTGATTTATTGGTCTCCCATAACGCGATTCCCGGTTCCCATAAAGCGGACCTGAATAAAGCATCAGTCCAAAGAAGCAGAAGGTGAGTAGAAAACGTACAAGCGCGCAATCAGTTAAGCAAATCGAAAACGTAGAAATTCCACCCATAAATAGTTGACATCATGCATAAAAAAATACTCCTGCTGAGTTCAATAAAGATGTTAATTAACATTTGGCGATTGAGCAGCCCGAATGCCAAAGCTTTTGTAAAGCGAAAGAATGAAAGATGAAACGTCGCAGATCAGCAAACAAGGACAATCATAATGTTGCAATGTTGCAACAGCAGTAATACTACTGTTGCTCTCTACAAACTTCTTTTTCAAAAAGAACAAAAGGAACACCTCTTCTTGGCAAATGAGAGTGTGAATTTACGTCACAAGCGTCTTTATACTCTCTTGATAATACGTCTTGGATATCTTGTGTAAGAAATTCTTCATGTGCGACATTGATAAAGGAAATGAGTGCGCGTCGTCCGCTAACGAAAAAACGGCGACCTCTATCGAAACAGACAGGTCATATAAGCTAAACCATATGGTATGTATCGTATAGTAAATGTAAGAGATATTAGACACACACACACACAAACATTAATACATGTAAATAAAAAAAAACTACCATCTAGTATATCATTATGTTATACATCTTCCCCCTACTCTTTCGCCCAAGATAGCCATCCATTTCAGATGACGTCTTTCTGAGGAATATTTTCGCGTCAGCTAGGGCGCACCCTTAACAATACACGAACGGGAATGCTATCGATCGTTAGCAGTGATGCTGCTGCTGCTGGTCATCACCAGTAGTACGGGATCGATTCTGATGACGCTGGACGGCGGGAATATCTAGACCAAAAAGGTATTATTAAGGGCGCAGAGGCCATTATTACATAGCCTTCTACTTCTATTATTCCCGTTCTTTGGTACAACATCGTTACAAGGCGCCCTAAAAGACCTTGTAGCGTTCATAGGGAGGGATTGATGGAAGCTATTTTTTTGCTGACCTGTTGGGATCATATAGCGATGACCATCCATGTGAGTGAATGGCTGAGCGCCCACCATAAGGACTGGCTGATTAGGTAACTCTGACATTGATGACCTCCGAGCCCGGCAAAGGAAAACGTGGCATATGACTGTTTTAAAGTACTGGCGAAACCTGTAGGAGGATTACTTACATGTCAAAATATTCTTATTATAACTTATTATTACGTAACTACCTGGCGTTCATGTAGTAATAGACGAGAGGATTGATCATGGCGTTGCTCATGGCAAGCCAGTAGAAGGCAAGGAAGACGTGCTGAGCGTATCGATAGGAGATTACGTTCACGTTAATGTATTGGTAAAAGAAGTATCCATGGTAAGGTAACCAGCAGACTGTAAAGAGTGTTACCACGACGATGAACATTCTGACCACCTGAAACCCCATGAGAGATATTTTTAATTTAAACTGAAAAGCTACTAAGGACATTGCGACCAACTAGAAAATGAAACAAATGTGTACCTTTCGTTTCGATTTTATGGTCTCCGCTTGACGCTGGTTTAGTTCCCCGATACCTTGACTACGCCACAGCACGAAGCTCATTCGAGTGTAGCAAACGCACATTACCATGACGGGCATCAGGTAAGTGAGTATGGTGAAGCAAATATTGTACCTGTGCAACGAATGGATTGAGCTATAAATACACAAGTCCCTCTTAAACGGTGCAATTTTCACACTTCCTTACGTGAAATCTTGTTGAGATACATTTGGTAAACCGTCAGGCCATATCATCAAGCAAGCCGTCCGGATTTCTCCATCCGGATAACTAAATATGTTTTACATAATTATCTAGCGATATAATTTCAAGACTGTACATGGACAAATAGTATAAACCTGTTGGAGATCGTTTGAGAAAAGAGAAGGCAAGGAACGGCCAGGACACAGCTGGCCATCCAGATGAGGCTAATAGCGATCCGGGCGATGCATTTGCTCATTCTCGGTCGCAACGGATGGACGATGGCAATATATCTTTTGTTCATACAATGCAAACAAATAATGAAAGAAACATTCCATTATCATCTCATGTGTCCCCAAAGGATAATGATATAGAGTATAAAGCCATGTAAAGTCAAACGGAGAACATAATGAGTAGCAGCACTCGGTCACCATAGGTCACGGCACCATTAAACTAAAGACAAAAGAATAATCTCAACAGCTTAAAGCGTCAAGGGAAAATGGAAAAGAAAAACGAAATATAAACAAAAAAAAACTGAGAAGGACAATAAAGGCGGCAGCTGGAGGGGAAATGATCATCAGGATTATATTATCTCCCACATACTGCGTGTCTCACTTAATTAAAATTGTTTGATGGTGCAAGCAAGTGGTGCGTAAGTAAGTGTAAGAAGCTTAACGACTGTTCAAGCTGTTCCGTTTTTGCATAACACAAACTAAAAAATGAAATTTTATTTTAAAATGCGACGTTACCTGTCAAATGATATGGCGACAAGAGTAAAGACGCTGGCCGCTACTGTGACGTTGGCAATAAAGTTGTTGAGAGTGCAGTAAATGGAGCCGAACGGCCAGTTACTATGATATAGTACGTAACACAATAAAAGAAGTTCAGAATCAATGACCAGTATCTTGTCCCTTTTACAATCAATTTCATACTTGTTGAGCATAAAGGTAAAGTTAAAGATGCAGTTAAACAGGGACATGGTTAGGTCCGCCAGACTCAGGTTCACCTATTTTCCAAAGTAAGAAGAATCGATAATCGAATTACAATAAGTGCACAGTAGAGATCGGGTACTTTTTATTCTCAAAGACTTGTGTGTAGTAGGTCTTTTTTATCGGGATCCAGTATCATTTATGATATTTATGTTTCGATTCGATATCATTACGATATTGAATCACCGAAAAATAAAGTCCTCCATGCACTTTAAAGAACCCGATCTCCACTGTGTGAGATCACTTGCTATACAGATAGGTGACGTACATGAAGATAAAGATCGACTTACCAGAAAATAATTGGTTACAGTTTTCATACGCCTGTGAGCTGTTTTTAAAAGAAGAAAAAAGCCGTTCATATATAGTTTCATAGCAATAAGTGTAATAGAAGTCTTAGATTTCGGACCAAGAACGATCCAAGCGACGAGTGCGTTGCCGGCAATGGCCACAACGAGCATGAGAGCAAAGATGCCGATCCAGGCGGATCTCTGTAGCCATGGCATCAAGAATGTAGATGTGACATTCTCTCCATTACCATTTTCTTCATAAGCGGCTGTAGGGTCCAAATCATAATCGGATAAAAAACCGCTTCCATCTTCAGCAACTCCGACCTCCATCCAAGAGCCGTAGCCGTCCCAAGAGGAGCTACTGCGCCCGCCATGTGGGATGCTCTTATTTCCATTGTCACCGATGTGCATGGTCGGAAATTAAATTTCAAGAAATGGGTTTTTATACTCGAATGACTGCGATATTCTACGACGGAGTTGAGTGTTGCAGACGTCTATTTATGGTAAAGGCCGTTAGCTGTGTTTCGGACGAGGAGCTGTCTTTCTCAAATGCTGGGGCTATCATGATGATCGTCAGTCTGAAACAAATAAACAATAGTATATTTAATTTTTTTTTAAATTAAAATATAACTACAAAACAGTTGGCTTATAAGGGGCGTAGCTCTTAAGCTGTTCTCCCTACGTAGTACGAATGTATAATGCATGAACATTATGTCTTCATATTTCGACGACACTTCAGCAGGTGGAGGCGGAATAATAAAAAGGTCAATTATGTGTCTGACACATGTCAAGCAATTTACTACTACCGTACTTGATAACGTCACATATTTAATTAACTCTTTTCAAATAGAAGTTGAATAATATCGCATTCCACATTCAGTGTTATGTATATGAACATCACTATCACGTTGAAGGACTATGATGATGAAGGTTGATATAGGGGCTACATGTACAGCGAATCGCACTTGACGGCTTGCGCATCATTGAAATGCAATATCACTTGGA
Organism: Chydorus sphaericus; assembly: GCA_030141595.1. Lineage (NCBI taxonomy): Eukaryota > Metazoa > Arthropoda > Branchiopoda > Diplostraca > Chydoridae > Chydorus > Chydorus sphaericus. The sequence continues at coordinate 15,652,829 of CM057928.1, forward strand.
CATAGAATATTGCATTTGAGGGACTGTACAAGCTTCAGCAGTCATGCTTCAACTGAAATAGTATTAAAAATTTTCGCTCTTATTAAAAATAAATAAATGTGTCGCGCGGAAAAAGCCTTATAATAGAAATATAAATTTCAATAATATTAACACCTGTGTATACTTATTGATTTAAAATAATATCTGGTCCAGAATAAAGAAATGTTGTTATTAATATTCAAAATTTTCGCTAAAACAAACTAAAAAAATTAAAGGTCTTGAACGACAACGATTAAGATGAAATGTTGTATAGAAACCACTTGGTGATTCCATACGCCAAAAGGAAAAAGGCCCATGAGAAATTTGTTCATCTTTTCTTTCCTGCTGTTTGCGCATTACTCTTCGAGTCTTCGTCGATATCTATACTCTTCGATCTTGAATTGCCTCAATTCGATCTAGCCTTGTGCGCGCCCCTTTTAACATTTACGGATACGAATTTTTTCTATATGTTTTTTGTTATTTTGATTTTGGTCCAGAGTTAAAGCAAGTATATATCAACGAAATATTTGTACTTTAGTCTTCTCTTCTACCAATCTATGCAGAGAAAATCACATTTCCATATAAAGAAGGAGCATCAAACGGCTTATATACATTGATCGGTTTGAAATAGGAAAAGTTTGTTTTTTTATTCATCCAGAAGCACGATTTTTACCAGATGGTGCTGCTTTATAGGCTCTACTCCTTTGTAGTCAGAGAGATCGATTCCAAGATGTTGAGAACGGAAAAATAAGCAGCAGACACATCGGAAGCCTTCAAAAGACACTGGACAATTATTCAGACTGTATATCTATGTACCTTTGCTTTGACGCAGAAAATCTTTAAACATCCAGTCAGAAGACGATCGAACCTTTTCCATTACCTGCTATGGAAAGGCCTTTGATCTTTCAGCAAAAAAACTTTCAATTGTCCTACCAAGTCAAAGTTTAGCCTACACGAAACTGACATCGACGTAAGATGCACGATAGCTAAAAATAAAGATACTAATAATAAAAAGCGCTCGAAAAGTTGACCTGTTGATCAACAGCTCTCTGTCAGCTCCGAGCTATTTTCTCAAAGTTTTAAAATCATGAAAGAAGAGCATTTCTGTTCGTTTGAAAGGATCTATTACAACGGAACGCTCGAACTCATCTCTGAAAAATCTTAATAATATAATAAAATAGACAACCCTTTGAAACTGTTTTGTTTGATAATAACGAATTTAACTTCATTATTATGATTTATGAAAATATGGAATACAAAGAAGAAACAAGTCACAAAATGCGTAAGACTCTAACCATAAAATTCATGAATAATGAGTCACGTTCTGACCGCTTAATGATTCTTCATGCTGCAAGAACCATTATTAAGTTGTCATCAGAAAATAAGATTTTTTCATCGCATTACAGACTGAGAAACTGATCGGCAATGGATGAATACTACTTCCGTATCCGCGCTTCGTTGAAATACTTTGACGCCCTAAAAGAAGAGAGCCGCGATGGTGCGCAGCTATTACGTGCGGCGCATCATAAAAATAGATCTATCACCCACATCCCACCAAATATGATAATGGTATAAGGCATAATACGACTGTGCCTAGGCTTGAAATCAAAAGATATGCAGCCGTGATTTCAATGTGGTGATACATTGGTTTGCTTATCATTTTCTCATTTGTGGACTGTTTTTTCACATTGTAATAAGAATATGGCCTGAAAGTTACATACAACCAGCCTCAACATTAAATTAGCACAGTATAGTATTTTTACGAATGGAAAAGAAGAACCCTTAGTACATGTAATGAGATAAAACTATCATTAATTGGGTCTCTTCTACAACAGCGATTGCAGCAGCAGGTAGATAGCTTGGGTAACTTGGTTATAGTAAACTTTTTCTTAAGTTTAAGAACTTGAAAGAGCACCGGACTGAACGGTGTACAGCAACGAACACGTATTGCTAAAACACCTCATGAACTGATAAAAATTTTAAAAAGAAATCTTATTATACATATTAATGACCAAGCAATGACTCCATGCAGTTCAAAGGAGCAAGAGATGTGATGAAGAGTTTTTCCATCTCGTTTGTTGCAGGTGTTATATTCCCACACGTTGTCGTCATCCTTCTTTAGTTCTGAATACATGAGCGCACCGGCTTAAATATTGTAACAACGTTCTGCGAAAGACTAATCGATTTTATCCAGCATCACATTTAACTCAAATATAATGGGCTCTTCGTGTTTGCAATACTACGATACGATGTTTCGAATCAGCGAAGCTGCAAATAGAAATCAACTGAGTCCTTCTCCATCATTACCATGGAGCTCATTTCCAGGGAAAATAGGAGAGACTAACTAATAAGAAGGCCTCCAGACATGACATCAACAGAGATTTGCTAGGAGCCTAGAAGGACAATTAAGACCCCTTTCTACCACTGCAAGTTCTTAAGATAGCACAAGTCGTCACCCTGTTTGACATGGTTGCTTAATAGTACCTAGCTCACTCGCAATAAATATCTTCATTGATGCTGGAAGGCCGCAAAGAACCTTGTTTACGAAATGAGACGCTCAGACGCTCTTTGAGCCGTTAATTGCACAGCCTTTGCATGAATAATCTAAGGATTCCGGCCTTTCCGGGTATACCGTTTCCACAGCAAAATATTACACCTAAAAAATTACTGTTGCATACATTTTCTTATGGAAATTTGTTAATTAAAGTTTGTCTATCGAAGGATAAACTCTCGATATAATTTAATCGGGTTATTTTTTTTAATAAAAAAAAATGCAAGGCTTATTTATTATTCATTACCTTAAGGGCGGTGAATCCACAAATGTGTTTAAAGCTGGATACAGCACAACAAAAATAAAAGCTTCGGGAAAAGAAGCACCTTGAAAAAAATACATTGAGGTTCTTTTTCTTTTGAAAAGAAAACACTTTAAAAAACGAGAAAAATAGATTGGAGTGGTAGAAAAAAAGTAAGGAACGTTAAAAAAGAAATATTAAGAAACCCGCGGGGGCTATGCATTATAAGGCGAGATTTGTGCTATCGTACTTTCCTCTACCCAACCTTCCTCTTACGTTGACATACGAACGTATTAGGAAAGAGAAAGACAGAGAAACATAGCAACGTTTATTTACGGGGGTGAAAGTAACGCATTACGTCCCAATAAATATTTGGGAAACTTAGATGTAAGGAGCATTTCATAACGGAGCAGAGCATATCATCGTTTTTATTTTTTATTTTATTTTTAATTTTTTTCTTCAGGGAACAAAAGATCATCATTCACCAGAAAATGATAACCCTCGTCGCTCAGATTTCTTTGTCCGTATTCTACTAATTTTTCTCTTAAAGTCTTATTACATGCGGGAATTCGCCATGTTCAACACTGCTGATTCAAAGTTTGTACTTTGTTTTATTCAATAAGTGTGGAACGCTTTCTTTGACTGCTCGTGCTGTAAGAAATTGTGTGTCGTGGTGTAAAGAAATTAAATCACGCAATCACAAATCGTTGAGAAATTACTGACATGAACATAACGGGCTACTATTAAACAAAATGTATACTACTAAAAATGACTACATTATTATATTCATGACAAACAAATCGTTTCTCTATCTCTCAAATATCCTCCCGGCTGAGAAAGAAATGTAGATGGATTACTGAAAGCCTCTTTACTGTCCAACTCTTTAAAAAGTATAGTGAATTATTCATGAAAAGAGAGCCTTGGAATAACTGCACATAGTGCACTTGAATACGTCATCAAGCAGATCAAGAGCGAAAAAGCAACTTTATGGCAGTCTAGATAGAATATTCAAGTATATTTTACTTACACATGAGCAAGTTATCATCCAAAGACATGCATCGTTTACTTAGTAGTACCTTATTTGTATAAATAGGTAGGCCTATAACATTTCGATACATCCATACCTACACCGATGAGAAGAAGTGACCAGAAGCTATCCAAACTTTTTAAAAGCATTTCTTTTAAGCTGCCCATAAAGTAGACCGTAATATAGCACTTAACTGAATGCTCTAAAAATAAGTTGACGACACCCCGGGGTTTTACTATCTCCGCCCGAATGTCGTATAAACCGGCCTTATATACTTTTACGGAACGTATCGTTCCACCGACTTAAATATTCAGCACAGGAAACCATCCATTTGAGCAGCTGACTCGGGCTGTGGAATGACACAGCACGTGAGCTTTAAGGAAAGTAAGAATAAATAAATAAAAAATTTAACTGTTCTTTTTCTTTAAGATATCAGCGTACGATGGGACTAATTAATTTAATAATCTGTCTAAATACGGAAACTATGCAAAACCTTGCATTACCAATTATGGCCAGACGAAAAAAAGGAGACGTCACCAGTTGATTGGCGGGTTTATCCCGCGCCGACAACAGATGAAAAAAAGATCCTAGATTGCTCTCTCGTGCAGCACGGGATGTTAAGCCGACGTCTGCGGCATGATAATGAGAGCCTCTCATCGCTGCGTCCTTGATACATAACACACGTCTTCACATCTCTGCACGATCAAATCACGCCCGTTTGTAAGGGGTTCTGGATGTATTATATTGATGTATACTACAGACAAGGAAACTGATCCGGCGATGGCTGAAAGCTGCTTCCGAATCCGCCGTCCGTGCTTGTCACATGCCAATCATTCCTGCCCCGCAAACATAAGACATGAAGAGAGACACGATGATACATGCAGGGTGTCGCTAAAATAAGATGGGCTACGGCGGCTACGCATCCCACCATAAAGACTAATGGTTAAAGAATTATTATCGATTTAAGACTTGTAAAGGAAAATGTGTGTCGCCTGTTTCTTTTTTAAAGAAATGGCCTATTTAAGACCTATAGTAAATGAAAAAAAAAAACTTTTCAAGTAATCGACGAAGAACCTCAACATTTAATGTATTGGAGAATAATGATTGCCGCTATATACTCTTAATATTAGAAAGAGAAACTTTCCGTAATGAGCTCGATACAGTTTCAACAACTAGGGTGGGGAACGTAATACAAGGAATGAATCCAATTAGTCATATCGCTCCTGCTGCTTTGAACTGTTCCGCTGTATACGGTTCGTGACAAATACAATAAGTTATATTTTCGTTATTCAAATGTTTGACGAGAATACACCTTGTTGGAAATAGAGCTTTATTGATTCCCTTCCTACATATATAATGTGCTGCGGGAATGTTAAGAATGAACTGAGGTAGAATGAATTCGCAATAGTCAAATAATACCTTAATAATGCCGTGCTACTCTAGCATCAGTATATACCTTTTTCTTTCTTTCTTCTGTGTGGATATACTGCTACTTCGTGTATTTCCCTTTTTTCCCTAGGAGATTTAGTCATCCTGCTCCTGCGTTACTTCTAGAAGAAATGGTTCAGCATCCAACAAAGGAGAGCCCTTCAAGCGAGATTGGATTTATATATAATAAATAAAAGGACTGATGCTGCCCAGCAATGGAATTGTAAAAGCAACGTTTCCGAAACATGAATGAGCCCAATTTCCAGCGAAAGGGAGAAAAAGAGTTGCTCATCTGATAAGAAATAAGGAATCATGCCTCTGTGCGTCATCAGCCGAGACTGTGTTAAAGCCACTAGTGAAGTCAATTCAAGCATATTGTATGAAATTCTCGCTTTACTACCGTTACATAATAATATTGAGGTGTTGATTGGATTTTGGTAAACAGGTTTTTTTTTGGTAGGCCTAAACCACTTTTCAATATGGATCCAACATACAGTTCTCGGTTTATGCAGTCGAATTGAGATTACATTTCTTGTCATACTATTTCCAAGAAATTACAATAACACACGTTGCTCGAAAAAAGTAATATATTCATACATTGAATATTTCATGCTATCAAAAGTAAAGTTCTATACACAAGAACTATATCATATATCTCGGCTCGCATATATGACACGAAAATAAATGACACGCTAAAATATTACAAGTTCAACTATCATTCAAAGTTAGCGGTGTGAACAAGAGAGGAAACCCTTCATATAAACGCCAACTATTCAGAATAAAGTGAATTCCATTCCCCGGATTTCTTTGAGATCCATGAAGGCTTGCCCGCAAAATATTTTTCGAGGAACGATACTCATAATATGAGGCATTAGAAGTTACTACTGCGTCAAACGATCCCGAAGCAATGAATAAATCCTTGTATGGCCACAACTCATACATGCATAAGAGTATGAGACTATTTATTTACAGAAGGGAGGAAATGTCGTTTAGAAGGCGGTTGCGGAAGTCTTTTTAAAGTGGGTCTATTTAGATCATATAAAGACTGTGTATTAGGCATATAAGGAATGGGCTACTAAGGCATTCAAAGTCAGAACCGCGAGCCGGGAGTCATTTGGAGATGCTCCCAACATCAGCCATCCTTTTATGGATTCATTTATAATAAATGGGCGGTGATGCATCCAGAAGAATAATACGAGAATCTACTTTCCATGAAAGAAATTAAAAAAATCTACAACTTTATTCGCATCCGCTTTTCTATACATACATAAATAGTCGCACTGCCGCATAAACATAAAGTATAGCCGGAAATTTAATACCGCAGGATTATTACATAATAAAATATGATGGAAGAAAAAAAAGGCTATAGCTGATTCGCATTCTTATTGGATTTTTGACTATACGCGTACGACGCATAAATGGAGATTTCTAACATTTAGATTTGATGGAAGCATTCGGCTCGATTATATGCCGCGAAAGTAAATTATACAAAAACATGCTTCACATTCAACTATTAGGCCTATTCAAAATTCAATTTAGGCCTCTTTCAATTCAAGGTCAGTAGGTACTGCGAGTCATTTGGGGATCGTACCAGCATTAGCCATCCTTTTATAGACCCATATCAATAATATATCAAGCAAGTCTCCTGCTGTCCCCTGCTGACTGGGCGATAGTGCATCAAAGGGAATAAGCGAATTTTTCCATAAAAAATAAAAATAAAAATATACGCATCTTTGTTCGCATCCGCTTTTTATATATATATATACAACCCCAACAAACAACTTTTTATACACAACCATATAACCATATATATATATGGTTGTGTAGTTGCATAAATATCAAGTAAGGCCGGAAATGTCATATTAATAGATAATAAAATATACTCTTGATGGAAGAAGCATATATCAACACATGCAGGTTAGATGATTCGCATTTAATATTTTCTCACTTCACACTTCAAGAATTCCTTTTGCAGTTTTGAACTTTAAAAAAGTCTTAAATGTCAAAAACGAAACTGTTAGACGTCAGTTAGCATCAGAGCGTCTAAATCGGATTTGAGTTGACATTTTATTTTCCTACAGAGTCTTAAGAAAAGTTATCAGAGCCTTAATAAAAGTTATCAACTGTCCGATTCCGAGCTCCAGAAAACTTCTGCTGGGATTAGGTAGAATGAAATAGTTCTTTATTGTAAAGAGATCTATTCTTCCTCATTATCATATAAATTATTAACATGTATAATGAAACTATCTTAATAATGCGGTGCATACCAATCTGATTAGCGTATTCTTACATAATGAAATTTCGAAATTAGGCTGTTAACCTATTAGTAAGGTAGTATACTACCGTAACGTAATCTCCCCACTAACAACTTGCACATCAGAGCCGTTACCGCAGTAAATCCCTTTAAGAGAATCGATGATTACTTGTGCTAACGGGGATGATCCAGTGATCCACAGGGGAAAGACAAATTTGATGACGCTCAAATATTATTATTCAATTTTGTTTATTAACAACGCCTCATGCAACGTGATAGATCATATAAATTTAGATAAGAACATCATAGTAAAAGTCATTGGTCTGCCTCCCGTCTTTTTTTTTTTTAATTATTATTAAGCTATTTCAACTCGGTCTCTTGACATTTTCTAAACGCTGATGCATGGGATCCAGGATCCTATACTTCATTAATATCCTGTGTTTTGGCAATGTATATGTGAGAGTCTATTTCCCGCGTGTCGGCCATGATTTACTGCTCTTATTTCCGGAGCACGGCCAAATCTGTTCCCTTTTAAATCCCTCCCAATTAGAATGGTGCAATGATGTACGTGCGCAAGATGAGAACCTAAATCTCTCTGGCTAACTTCAGCATCATAAATTTCGACGTTAAGATCTTACTATTCTAATATATGAGAAATAATAATTCATGAAGGGAAAACGCCATAGAGGTGGTGCCCCATGAACGATACGCACTACTACTTCTTCTTTTGGAGGTTAGCCCAACATCCAATTGCTATTCCATTCCACTTCAAATAAGATATGATTTTTTTTTCTATTTCAATATTGATTTTCTTTCATCTCATCATTTTAGTGGGAAATAACTTATCGGCTCGCCAAGTTTTCCACCTGACGTCACATCGAAATTGATATGTGTTTCTACATTTGAAAAACATGAATAACATCCTTATTTCCCTTATTCCACAGGTTCAATTTATTTATTTCTTCTCAAATAAGCTTTTAGAAAAGAGCAATTCAGAATATTTAGGGGTGTGCACCGAAGGAAACAAGTTATATGCAATACCCTGTATATTACAACACACAAAAATTAGATAACACTAGTAGCTATATCTTTTAATTTCATCTAGGCATTTTGTTATACATATATTACTAATGCAATAACTTATTTACTTATAGCCACCGGGACCCATTTTCTTACTTCTTGCGATACGGTGAATAAGACGGCAGAAAAAAGAGGTTTATATCCCTCTATGAGCCGGATAATTGGTGCTGACCGTCGAGCTACTGGTTGACATTACGCAGGTTCCCCCCTTTTTCTATTTAACTTATTGGTCTCGTCGACTTAGCAGGATATCGCGTGCTAAGCTTTCATCCTACTAACCGCTCTACTTCCCCCAGAGAAAAGCTAGCAACCTAGCCAGTCGCCTCGTTTTGGTAAAAATGAACGTTTTTTTCTATTTAAAACGTCATCTTGAATTCGTATACAAGAAGCAAATGGCTTTATTTGTTATCGTGATACTTCCCTTTTTCAAGCCCATTCCAAGTTGTGATACTACTTTAGGCGAAAATAGAAGAGGAAAGACGAAAAAGTTAGCTATCTATTAAAAAAAAATAGATTTTCTTCTTCTTTTTTCTACAATGTATTCTTAGAATGTGCCGATGGAACAACCAGATTGTAAGCAGACTTCGGCTGAATTTTCTTGCTCGCTAAAAAAAAGTTGGATAGTCAGATAGCTGATATGAAAAGATGTAATTAAAAGATAGACGATTTCAATTTAGTCTTTTTCTCAATCCATCGGTATACCTGAGCTTTAGATAGAATTTCGTCTTATTCCGTTATTCGGAATCTATTTTCAAAAAATACGTCCAACCATCTAATGTATAAAAACAAGCAGCGTATATCGTTGTCCTGATGACCACTCTAGCGTAAAAGATCCGTCTTCCGACTTTTTTTTCTTCTTCTTTCCTTTCCTGGATGAGATATATATCACATCCTAATAATATTGCTAGAAGCAGTGGCCAACTTGCTTCGTCGGCGGGATGACTTGACATTTGGGACCAGCGGATTAGGAGATATACAAGAGACACCAAAGAAAAAAGAAGGGCATCGTCTACTTTTCTTTCTACACCGCAGGATCGTGATTCCGTTTTTCGTTGTAAATAGTTGGCATGGATCCCGCCTTTCTATTCCAGGCGGGGAAAGGTCGAACGATGTAGCTTGACTTTAATCCATATTGTATAAGAGCCACACAAATCCTTCCGGTTCCTCCATCCACTTGACTGAGATGAACATCTCATTGACTTATACGGCAGGATCTTATGTAAGATTCCATCAGTGCTCTTTATAAGGATTAGAAACCCACGACTTCCAGGAAAACTTGTTTAGATTAGTAGGTATGTACTTTTCAAACATAATGAGTAGAACATGTGTAGCCCATTTAATTGTGCTTAAAGCAAAGGAAGCATGAAGAATAGAGTAAATGGTGCAGCTCGTCTTGCTGTCTCTAATCCTGATGGATCCTCCCACTCATGAGTAGAAAAGGAAGCTCATCTGGGGTGATGCATTGCAAACTAAAGTTGTTGGCAGTTCCAGCAAATGAGGCTGTAGAGAGACTTTTTCTTTGTATTATTGGAGTTGTGCTCAGCGAGGAGAGAGAAAGAAAATGAGAAAGGATTTGATCTTGGATCTGGTCAGCGATTATAGGATTTCCTTACCAGTGTTTACGTATTCCATCTTCTCAATTCATCAGCAGTATACAATTCCTGCTGGTAATACTAACTAGATTGAGATTATATTGTGAATAATCTTGGTTCTGACTTGTGTTACATTTACTACCGTGTGCATAAAGAGTATCGGATAAAAAAGTAGATATAACACAGACATTGTGATAACCACATATCTCATTTAACCTTTGACTGTGCTGCTGTTTGATATTAAAAAAGATTGGTCAACAAAATTGAACTCCCCGAGGAGTACCGGTATCATGCCAAATTTACGCTTTCAATCACAAAGTTCAGAAGAAGGAGAGTTGATGTATGGGTGAACTGGAAAGTGGTGCGCTCCCTGTGACGCTCTATATCCTCTGGGGATGAGAACGCCATTGATTTTCTTTAACTTTCCAGCCTTGTGGTTCGATAACTACGGTGAGACAGCGTCAATAAAAACAAGAAACGGTGAAAAATCCAATGAAAGAACAAAGTATTCCTCTCAGATGGCACAACTACCGCAGAAATCCCTTTCTACTGTTGAACAATGTAGGCCTAGTGCAAGTGAAAGCCGTTTGTACGATACTCAACTGAAATCTTTCACTTCAAGGTTGAATTGAGGACCCTTTTTCTGTGGAGAACACGATACATAATCAATAAGTGCATTGTAAAGATTACGGTTCAGTGTAGCAGTGCTCAGTTGACTATAACCATGGCGATCTTTCCATTTAATCCACCCTATCTAGGGCTGGATCTTCAATGGATTCCATACTTTTACTCAGACTAGGATTTTTCAAGATTCCAAAAGCACTCTCTCAAATCTTGTGGATTGAATGAACTCGAGTTGCCTAAGATTTATTCATGGTGAGCCAAAGTCTACATCTCAAATGAAAACCTGAAGATGCATTAGGCATTGAAAACAGTCCACAAGCACGCTTCTCCTACACTATAAAAAGTTTGTAAACTTGTTTTCTGAATGAGGATTGCATTCATTCAATGATCCTCCATAATATAAAGGACATATAAATACAGGATTACCAATTACCCAATCCATTATGAATCAATAGTGCTAAAGTATTCATGATTGAAGTATTTGCCTTCGGCAACAATCGACGCACTCTTGTGCTGAGTACAAAGTTTGATTCTATTGGAAAGTAAAAGGCCCGATAAATCGTGGAATCATTTAGGGATACAGTTTGTCTAGCGCGTAAATGTTTAGATGGCGAGATAAAGATTTTTTTAGGGTTCTTCAGGGTTAAGTCACGACAAAAAAGGAAAAGAAAGAAATGTGATTGTAAAAAAATGAATACGCGTGGATCATTTCTTACAGTAACAGTCAAACATGAACCAGGAACAGAGTTTGAGAAATCGAAGTCTAATTCGTACTAATATGATACTATTACGCACGTAGAGAAAGAGAACAGTAAGTTATATTCAAATCATCTAAAAAATTCCTTATTACTACATAGTTAATTAAGATTATAATTGATTAAATTAACGAAATGGAGAGGCGCGATTTCTTGTTTAAAAAAAACGCTATATATGACGACTGCTGTCCAACTTTCTGAAGATATCATAATCAACAAACTTTCTATATATGTTGCGACAGCTATAATTTGTTTTACTAGGAAACTTGGGATCGTGGAGGTTGATTATGTGTTCAATCCTATGTAATCAGAGCTGGGTGGATGTTTCCATTTGCCCTTTCAACTTTCCAGCCTTTCCGACAAATCCCTTCAAATTCCCTTCAAATAAATTTTCCGACTTTTCTCAAATCGGATCATTTCACGCACAACTTGATGAGGAACAAAGTTAATTCGTCAAGGATAATTTTTAATTATAAAGCAGAAGGGCATACTACTCATGCATAGGCCATGCATTGGAGTTATAAGTTGCGTATTTCATTATTGCTAAGTGTAAAGTTATTGTTAGGTTCGGGGATCGGGATCTATATAAAATATATATATACATATTATTTAAAAACACCTCCAACTGAGTTTGTTGTCAGTAATCTCAAACTCTGTCGTGCTTAGTTTACCCGAAATCACTGGCAATTGATGTTGTCTATACGTCATGTACCCTTCCGTTCGATATGAAATTGAGAAATTCTTTTTTAACTACTTCATACACAATAATCGATGCTCAGTGACTACATCATGTTCTCATCGAAGAGGATGAATTGAAACTCACTGAGGTGCATCATCAGATCGAAGAGCGGATATTAATCAAAAAGCTCAAAGTAATTAGCGGCAAAATAGGGAAAAAGAAGGAAAAAATTAAAATTCTTTTTAAACGATCGATTTAAATAAACTGGCTTGACCTATAGAGCATATATCTAAGCGAATAGAGAATTTTACACTTCTCCAATTCAAGTTAATTGCAAGTTTAAAGCAATCTAAACCAATTCTGATTGAATATCCGCAATGTACAATGTTATTAGAATGTGCTAGCATTGTCGTTTCTCAATTACAAGAACGTCTATATAAGTCATCCATCTTCCAGATACTGTCAACCCACTCCTTGGTTCAATCGAGACTTATAATCTATAGCTTTCCAAATTGATGAAATACATCGAACTGCGTGGGTCAGCTATATAGCGAACGCCCGTGCCCGTGATCTATGACCAACGCCTCTTCAATAAGACTCTTATGTCAATACAATCCCAACGCTTATTTTCTGAAGCAATCCTGCCATCTGATGCATAGGCATCTAAAGAAAAAAAGAAAAACACCCTACACGGCCCTTCCTAATCCTTCTTAAGGTGTTTTTAGCGTTTAGTTGAGTGTAGAAAATTAAATCGTCATTAAGCGGGAAGTATTATGGAAGAAAAAATACACCCACTTAATTGAGCAATTGATTACCCTTTCATGGTAGAAGACTAATCACAAGGAAAGTACGAATCTGGATGGAAGGAGCTTCCTCGTATTAAAAAAAATCCATGGAGCCCATTCAAGTACAAGTAGGCCACGGTATCAGATTTGTATGCAAAAAAAAGAAAGAAAAAAGATCAAGGAGCTAAGCATTGAGCGGCTCATTATTATCTTTCAGCGCCTTCAATCTAAAGGGTTAGCAAGTATAACCTTCGAACCAACTTCGATGATCCAAGCAGAACTTACCGACTCTTTTAAAAGGATATAACAGTAATAAAAAGGGAGAATATCTCGCAAGTATAAAAAAAGGGAAGGACAAGCGTCCATAAAACCACAAAAATGGTAGATATTTCTATCCATCTTACCTTATATGAATGGTGACATCGAGTAGCGACTAGTGCCAAATTTTCTTTGATAGTTGAATTTTTTAACCACACATAAGAAAGTTCTCAAAATCTACACCAAAACATAGAATCTATTGTCAATTTTTCGAGATTAGGATCAGTTTTGAAGAAGGATTGAGACAAACCTTCAATTTTTAAAAATACTCTTTTGTCAACGAACAGAAATTTCAAAGGAATAGTGATGATTTGAGAAGAGAAGAACTCAGCGTCCGTCTTTACTCGATTCTCCTTGAGAACTGAGGGAGGCAATGGAGTGGGAGCGCCGCCGCGACGTTCCTCTTATCCCGTTCTTACCAGCAGCGGTGGACTATCCTTGCGTGAATGGGCTCCCTTGGCGAATCGAAGACATTTCTATATACCACAATACCATAAGGAATAAACTGTATATATGTTTATTAAGAAATCCAAAGAGGTTTTCCAATCTTTTTCCCCCTAAGACCTTTTTTCAAAAATAGGATTGCCTTAAGCTTAGATGTTTCTGGCCCATGTGAACGTAGCCCAATAGATTGAAGGATTCTCTAATACTTTTGTGCCAGGTTTCATCTTTCAGAGAGAGAGAAAGATGCCGATTTGACCCATAGTTGTGAAAAAGGGAAATTAAATTTCAAACATGAATACTTTACTCTTTACATATTCTAGAAAAGGAAAATCCTCAGGTGGATCGATAAAGATCATTGCATAAATTTCGATTGTATGACAACAAAAGGACAACGAAATACAATAATTTTACTCTTGACTGGAGAATAATAAGATATTGAAGTATCCTGAGTGAGTGGTACAGGGAACAAATTGTGTGTCCTTCAGAATCAACTCTACGTACAGCAACAATGTCTGCGCAAAAGTCGATAATCAAATTCAAGTTTACATTCTTAGTTTTTATACATTATCTCCTTCCTCTAACGGTTCCTTTAAAAAAAACTTAAATATTTTTTATCGAACAGTTATAAAAAAAATTCATTTCATCATATTCCCATAAATATTGAGTTGAAAATTTCTATTGTTGTTGCTATTCGACTTTTCAGTCATTGCAATCTAATACAATTACGCGCATATTCATTCCCCTGCTCCTCATGCAGATTACTTTTTTTTATCTGACTCATGTAGCAACGACCAACAAGGCTAGGTAACAGGAAATTTTTTTTTGCGCAAAGATTTTTTTTTTGCGAAAAGATAAAAAAAAATAATTTATAAGGATTTTACGGCAACATCAGTCAAGGCCAAAAACGTTTCCTTTTAGTCATAAACACGAGAAAACGAAAAAAAATCTACAAATGAATTCATGCCCAACTACGTAGTGCTGAAACATTATTATTCATAATACATTTTCGGCATTATAATTCACACAAATGTAGTGGAAATTCGCCAAAGCCTTGTATACGAAAAAGGTTTAAAACTCGTTTACCTTCTAGGTGATTCGGTACAGATATTATTTTACTATGAAGATAGGAACAGATTCTTATAAGAATAATATTGTTGTCGTGAGAGTTTTTCAAAATTATTATGAAACTAAGACGCTTTTTACTGGATTTTCACCCGTAACTCTTCAAGTACGGTAATAGACAAGCACAAGCCTACGTTTCGTCTCATCTATTGCTGCGAATATTAATCCGTAGATTCTAAAGTTTATCATTTCAACCACAAGCTTGGAGAATGTGGCAGAGAAGCTTATGAACGCCATACCAAAATGGGACTAATAAATAAATAAAGATCTTCAGTGAACTTAGTAAAGAGAAACTTATAAATACTCATAGAAAGTTAATCATTCATCATCGTTATATAAGCGTCGTGCTCTTTTACTTAATTCTCAATTATTTTTTTATATGGCATGTATACATAAAAAACTTCCATTCATCGTTATTTATAATTTGAAAACAGCCTTCAACTTAACTTTAGATCCCCTTCAACTCGTAGGCGTACATGAAAATGTTATTTGGAAGATTTGTAATCCTAAGAATAAGACGATTATACGTGGTATATGTTATAGGATTTCCTTTTTCATTCAATTAAAGTGACGGTGTTGTTATAGCATTTCAATAGGGAAAGGGTCGCCCACTCGATTATACTTCCCAATTTCAGTGGCTCGGAAGGAACTTTCTTCTTTTGTGGAAATCAAGGAAATGTACTATTATTATTCCAATGAGACCCATTCCTATAATGACATTCTTATCGATTCCAAGGAGCTGCGAAAGAACTACACAAACCATGCCTTGGTTCATTTCAAAGCCACTACTCGACTACCTACTTGAGATTTGCCCCTCCATACCGAGTCACGCACAGATGGGCCGCGATCCTGTTTGCAGGAGACGAATGAAAAGGCCCACCCCAACCACCCACTTAACAGAGGAAATACAATCTTACTCGATGCCGTACGTAACCGATCATAAAATTTCCACGCTTTTTACAAAGATAGGCTATTCACTTTTTTAAAGCTCTGCAAGAGTTTATCACCATATGCAACTTTGGGATGTTTTTCTTTTCTTTTATGTCGTATATTATGTATTTGGTCTAAGACGTGAATGGTAAAAAAAAACAAAAAACATTGAGACTTGATATACAGTACTACCACAATCCATCATTCTTCGAGGAAAACTCCAGTCAATATGTCCTCATCATCATCCCACGTATATTATTTGGTCTAAGACGTGAATGGTCAGAAAAACCAATAATGAGACTTGATATACAATACTACCAAATTCTCAATCAATTCTTCGAGGAAAACTCCAGTCAATCTTCTCATCATCATCCCACTCAAAACACAACCAGAATAGATGATAGTTTGGTAGGATTGTAAAGAATTGTATTTTGTAATATATATTTCTCCGTCAACACTTGTTCCACAGTGATGCCTAAAAGTAATATCCATCGAGAGGGGGTTTTGAAAATACAAAGCAGAGCTAGAATGTGGTAAATACACATCGGTTTTTTGTTTTCAAAGGTTTCACTCAAGGCACTCATTAGTAATGAGAGCATGCGTTATTTATTCGCCCGAAGATCTGCTATTATAATCAGTAAAAGAAAGTTTCTGAGTATAGGTTCAGAGTAGACAAACAAGGTACCGTCTAAAAAGCAGAAACGGCAGAAGCAGAAACTTCTGCTAAAAGGCAGAAATTATGCGGCAGAAATGGGGTCCTAAAAGGCATAAGGCGGATTCGGCAGAAATTCTATTTTTTTTCATTTTTTTTATAATAACGGGCCGGACCATACGTCCGTGGACTTGGACATCCTATACGGTAGACTTAGGGAGGAATTGGCGGACTTTCGAGCTGGCCGAAAACGACGGACTTCGTTCACAAATTACTATTCGGTGGACTTACCTGTCGGACTTAAGAAAACTACTGCCTAACAGGTCAATTAAACTAGTTATGCAACTAGTTATGCAATGTTTAATTCGGAAGAAAAACGGAACCGGCATATAACGACCGGTTAACGGACGACAAATAATTTAGTTTTTTAGACTACCTTATAAGTTCCCGAGACAAAAAAAAAGAATCCTTAAAACTTAACAACATAGGGTATATGGTAGCCATACCTGATGTACATGATTAATTCACTCTTCAAATGTTTTTTTTTTTTTTTTTTTTTTTTGCAGAAGGATTATTTGTTATACTGGGTACCCATGGAGAGTGCAAAGTAGGAAAAAAAGGTACCCTGTGGTATATGTAGGTGATGGCGGGGAAAAGAGGGTCTGAGCCCGCGAATGTCTGTAGAGCTCGCCAGGTAGAAGTCCCCAGATTACGTTTGAAAGGTAAACGGACTTCAGAGTTCCCAATTGGGGCTTGATAGACCAGAGCCGACAAAGGGGTTTATATAGGGTTGCAAACGGACTTTTGATAGACAAAATTTGGCTTGATAGTCCGAAGCCGGTGGAACTACAGGTAAGTTTTCACCAACGTTTTGATTGGACTTTTGATGATCAAAATAGGCCTAAACGTTGGAAGGCGGTGAGCATCATACAACTAAACTTAATTCTATGTAAATTGAAAAAAAAGTGACTGATGGATATTCGGTCACGGTCATCTTTTTCCTCTCCAGCCTGACTCATTATCAATGACTAATCATTTTCCGAACTCCCGCAATTATTTTTTAGAGATAAAAGACGGATAAAAAAAAGAGCAAGAGCCCACTCGAAAGTCCGCCAATTTTCCCTAAACCCGCCGTTTAGGAAGTCCAAGTCCACAGACTTGGTTAGCCAATTTGTCAATCCGTTATTATAGAGAAAAATGAAAAAATAGAATTTCTGCCGAATTCGCCTTATGCCTTTTAGGACCCCGTTTCTGCCACATAATTTCTGCCTTTTAGCAAAAGTTTCTGCTTCTGCCGTTTCTGCTTTTTAGACGGTACCGACAAACAACGAAGCTGCAAGTAAACATCATCAAATTGAACAACTGGTGCTTCCTATTCCGTGAATCCAAGCATAATTTACACTACAACTGCCTTCTACGCACTGCTTTTAGAGCTGACGCTACCATGGCTACCCAGTGCACCTTATTCTATATATTGCGAGGCAGTTCATTATTGTCGCTTGGCCAGCAACAAGAGTCATAAGGATCTACTATGCATCAGCCTGCAAGGATTCAATAACCAACATATCTGGCACACCGAGTGAACAAAACATGCTGTTTAATATGCGATATTAACATCAAGTTTCTGTAAGTTTCTACAAGGAGATGTTCAGGTAGTAGTCTTTGTTTGATCCAGTTAATTCCAGTTTCCTGTTGATTTGATCTTAGATAAGAATTCAGTACTCGGTATATCAGCCATTATTGAGTTCAGTCAATTCCGATAACCAACTAAATGCGTGCATGCAGCACTCTCTATTTCCATCGTCAATTATATAATAATAATTAAGAGTTATTAGCTTAATGTAAGTGGAGTAATGTCAATAAGGTAATAAATCAACTAACTTGCTCTCCTTTGTTGATTTTCTTCGAGACAATCAACAAACAAGAGCGCAATGACGTAATATGGAACACAACTAGAACTTGTTGATATAGTGCACCGTAATTACACATGATCGTACTTTCTACTTGTTTGCAGGTACTGCACGATATAAGATGCTTTTACGGTAGGGGGTAAAAACTCACGTGGATGAAGATACTATGTCATGCTTGAGGATGGAAAGTTTTCTTTTCTCCTTATTCTACAGAATATCTGCCGATAAGTGATTCTTAGCTTAAAAGTAAACCTTCTTAGAAAAGTAAAAGTAAACCTTCTTATTTTACGAGCCATTATTCCATCGGCCGGGGGACCGACACGTGCAGTACCCTGCTGCTTTGTCCAGGTTTGGCGCCGAGATGATTATCGCAAATACTCTTTCTTCCAACAAACTATATTGATTACATTCAATCAACTCTAGGCCTTTCAGCGTTAACAAGCTATCGTAAGCGCTCTTGTACGCCTGACAGACTTTGTCACGTAACAATAAGGTACAATCAAACCAGAAATTTGTCGTCCCGTCATTTCTTTTGTCAAGAAAAAATGAGACTTAATTCCCATTGCTCGCCCGTGTTAATCAAGTAAATTAGAGCCATGAATGTAATAACTCCAAACGATTTTTCTGGAGGTTATGAGGGCCGTTTCTTATTATAGTTACACCAGGACTGTAAATCATCTGGATAAATTATTATCAGTCCTAGTTGGACGGGGTATAGTACGTATTCTGAAGGACCTTTATTTGATGCTTCCATCCAAAAACTCAAGAGACCTGTTCATGACACGGCCAGATCTTTTCACTACGATTTATATGTGATCTAGACCTTATATCTAGATAAAAGAGTAGAAAAAATAGAATTATCTGTTACATGATGCTTTCTTCTATTTTAATTCTTCTATTTCAACTTTCTTTTAGGTTCTCGTTAGAGTCAGTCTACAAATATACAAAATAAAAGTAGGAAAAGTTTTTGAAAATTAATTAGCAATTAACCTTTGCTTTTAATAGTTATTAAATCAATGATTGCGCCGCAAAGTCATTACATAGAGCAGCAAACATAGTTATAGTAATAGTGCAAATATAGTTGATATAGCACACTTTGATAGCAGTTTCTTGATATTCACTAAGTTACTCTGCGCTTTATACGTATAAAAAAAGGATGGTCTTTATTATGAGGAGGCAACTCACGCTGAGAGTATATAAAATGTCATGTTTGAGAAAGGGGTTCTCAGCTTTCCATTATAAAGAACACTCTGAATAGTGTTAGAAAAATAAAGTAAATAAACATCTTGGGAAAAGGTTTTGTATGTCAATATGGTCTGAAGATTATGACTATTGATGTTCAATAAAATTCTCAGTGCGGGTTCATGCAGAATAAAAGTTAGCACCTTTTTTGGAATGATCAAGGATGTGTATACATCAAATGACGACGACTTTCGGAAGATTACAATCAGTGAATAAATCGACATTTCCAGCAACACAAACATGGCAATTCATTTTTTATTACCGTGCAAACATGATTCTCCAATTGAAAATTATACGGGCCCGTTTGTAATAAAAAATACTACAATATTTGCCATTCTTATCACCTCAATCAAAGGCTACACCTTTATTATCGCATTGCTGTGCTAAAATGGATACTTTCTTTACTTTCGAGTCTAATAGCTTTTAGTGTAAGGATTATGCCTCTTTCCATCTTTTTTAGGGGGTACTCATGTTGACACAACTTCTTCTCCATTAACTAAAAATATAGCTCCCATTAAGATCATAAAATATTAATGTTGTTGAAAGAAACGACTTATTTAATGACATAATTCTATGAGATTGAAACGAGAAATGCTCTGGAAAAGGTAATTCAATGAGGATCGTAAATAAGCAGCGTGCTAAATCCTGATTAACCTCCAAAAAAAAACCTTTAAAAAAAACCACACGCCATTCCAAAGTTCATCGACAGCATTAGAAGCGCATGTCAATACGTGATACGATGAAGGCTCCGAGAAAACAAACAAAAACTACCGCCAACGCCGCCGCTGAAACTCGCCGCCTTTAGCACGGTTCATTGATCTGGATTGGACTGGATGAAAGCGGAACCCTCATAATCCCCGGCATCCGCGGCTGGGCTACCCAGGTAGTTACCCGCAATGACGAAACTACGGTTCCCTTCGTCGACTGGTACCATAAAAAACATGAGTATAAGCGACACCTGCCCTCTGTAGGCCTAAATGGTTGCAACAGAAGGTGGGCTGGATTCCTGGCTCGTATATAAAAAAGGGAAGGCGCCCGTCCACTTTAGGACCATTCGATCCTGCTGTGTTTTTCTGATCGCTTCCTATATTTTACTATAGAAAATGACGAGAGCACTATTGTCTTACTCTACGATCCTCGGGCTGACACTGGTGATGACAGGCAATCAGCACTATTCCGGTTGTTGGGCCGATTCCGATCCGACGTCTTTTCATGGCTCTCAGCTGCAGTTTGATGATAAATTCCCGTGGGATCTATCCAACATACCGTTAGGAATCCCGGAATCGGTAATTATGAATTTTTTTTTGCTACCAACATCTAATGTGACTGAATAGAGCGTGTTTTGCAATAACTTTTGTGATGCGTAAATTAATTAAGAACTACATTTTAAAAAGCGAAAGAATACTATTCACCTACGCATCGGCAATCGTTAGCTGCATCATGATAGTACATTAACGAATAATATTCAGATCTTAGAACTTTTGCCAAAAAAAGTAGAGAGAGATTAATAAAAATCAAAGTCGTTTAAAATGTCGTTGTAAGAAGGACTGAAACGGGCGTCTTTTCACTGCCTGAAAAAGATTTAATGCAGATAGAACATAACTTCATTTACCAAGTTTTACACAGTTAACTGATTTTTGGTATTGAAGTAGAGCGGGGGTTATATAAGTCTTGTAACGTGGTAAAATCTAGAGCCTGAAAAGAGGACCAAAATAAAGTCGTCCGCTTGTTCTCTCATGTTTTGAAATAATCCACTTACGTTAAAATTATGATTATCGTCGCATGAAGGGCTGAAACGAACGTATTTTCTCTTCTATTCAAAAAGATTAGATGAAGAGACCTAGTATAACATCGTTAGCTGTGAGATGTAAATCTTCCATCATTTTATTCGCCCCAAATTAAAACTTGGAACAAAGTAGTACCTACCTCTTCCTAAGTCCAGTTTATTATTTTTTTTTTAAGCCAGACATTTAAATTTTAAAGGTTGTTCAACCCGGAACAGACAACTTTTAGCAGAATAATTAGATGCGTCTGTAGGCCTAGGACACGTCATTATGGATGACGTTAATCCATTTAAGCATCAGGCCTACGGTAGTATAGCCTTGTAGGCCCGTATATTTCAACTACCGTATTAATGCCACTTCACGAACGTCAGACTGGCGGATGTCAACGACCTCTGTTACATAATATCTTTAATGTCACCCCGTATCGAATTCTAATAGACTAGTTCTTCCTCATTCCTTTCCACATGACTCATTATTCTTGACATGATATAGGTCAATGAGGTGCCGGGCGAGCCCCTAACTCCTGCAGATTTTCAAAATGCTCGTAGAGTCTGTAAGTGTATTAACTTGAACATTATTCCCCCCCCCTCCAGTATACGGGGTTTGGTCAAGTAATCTGAGATCCTTGTTTTATTAAAGCGACAGATCCACCTCCGCGGGATAAGTTGGGCGGGGATCCCATTGAAAAAGCTGGACTATTCGAAGGGGATATTGCGGGAGTCTCTGGATTGGAAATGTCCATAAAAGAGAAAACATCTGCCAAGACCAAATCCAATCTCAAAGTGGTAAATGAGGCCCGAGCTATTTCTTAAACATATATATATTTTATGTCAGAGCTTTCAACTCATCACATGATGAATTATGATTAATTATCATACATGGAAACAGCAGACAAAGAACGCCATCAAGGACCCTACTCTTCGCTGGCCAGACGCAACCATCCCTTACGTCATTTCCGCTTCCTTCTGTATGTCACATTATAACACATGAATTGTAATTAAGAGGACTAAATTAATAGGATTTAAACATTTTTAAAACTAAGTCCTGCTCACATACTTAATAATAACTTAGGCTAGAAGTAGAGTTGTAAGTTTCTGAGTTTCTTACATAATTGTTATGTAATGCAGCCCAGTTTGACAGGAGCGTCATTGCTCGTGCCATGCTCGAGTACCACAACAATACCTGCATCCGCTTCGTTCCGCGCATTAATCAGCGAGACTATATCCACATAATGCCTGGATCAGGGTATAAGAAACCATGACCACCAACCACTCAAATTATTACTCCTTTTACTTTGTACCTTAATTGATCATATTTACTTTGATTCGGGATCGGCGTTTCTTTTCTGTTATAGATGCAGCAGCAATGTTGGCCGCACCGGCGGGGGGCAACCCGTATCTTTGGTACGTAATCAATAGATTGGCTAAGCAGCTGAAAGGTTTCTATAAAAGGAAATGAAGAGGCGTTGAAAAAGGTCATTTCCATATGCGCAATTCCCTGGAGTGTGCCAAGAAGAAGAGCGAAAATTCAGATTTGATCTAAATTTTTGCTCCATAGTCTATTGCACTAATTTGGAATAAAGTTTGTTTTTCCTTCCCATTATTAAATATAAACGCTAAATGGTTTTTGAACATTGAAAAACATGGAAAAACAATTATACTTTAACGTGTCTGATTGTTTTACTTTATGGCGTGTGACTTAGGGTAGTGGATGCGTCTATGTAGGGATCGTGATTCATGAGCTGATGCACGCCACTGGATTCTGGGTAAGAACCAAGTTTTAGCAAAGCGGATGAAGCATAAGATGACAAGGACAAATCGAACTCTTAGGCCTTTTTTTTTTTGTCTATTCCCCATTCCCTATTCATGGAAACGTAGCACGAGCAAAGTCGAGCGGATCGGGATGACTACATCAATATCAACTGGGATAACATCATCGACGGTAATAATCTATTTTTTAAATATTCACAACTAGTGAAAACGAAGTTTCAAAAGAAGGACTTAATGTAGTTAATACCCATATTTTTTTTTACTACTATAGGAATGTCCTACAATTTCCAGAAGTACAGTCTGGATCGGATTCAATATTTAGGAGCGGAATATGACACAGGTTCCCTTTAGACATCTACATCCTTTGCATAAATGAAAATCCTGAAATATACATATTTTAATCGAGTCTGTTTCCTCCTATTGTGTGGGACTTGCTCCACCTGCATTCTATAAATAGGATCCGTGATGCACTATGACGCCTTTGCCTTCGCCAAGAATCGGGAGCGTCCAACCATCATGGCCAAGAAAAATGGAGCCGAATTGGGACAACGCAGAGGGTTCAGTAAGGTAATATGATTCATGATTTAAGTACATAAAACTCGCTCTTTGATGTCTCTCAGTATTTCTGAGAATCTATTTTTAAACTTTAAAACTCGTGGGTAGAACTTAGGACAGACTCGAAGATTTTTCGCAATCGATATTTTTAAATTAAGTTCCTAATGAAACGAAATTGGAGAGATGAAAATAACACGCAGCACTATTCACACAGAGAGCTTTAATCTTATTTTAAGTCTTTGTAAAACTTATAGGGTTCGAGTTCTTTCTCTTTTAATTAAGACTTATCGGACGACCGATATACCGTTTTCTCAGAAATCTTAATGCATTTCTCTTGTAAAAAGTGTATATAAAGACTATATAATGGAATCAACTACTGAGCCTATATGTTACTTTTCGCTTTCTCCAATTGCAGGTGGATCTATTCAAAATTAATAAGCTGTACCAATGCGACTCGAACGGAGGGAAGCCTTCAGTATTGGTTTCGGGAACGACCGTCGCTCCCGAAGTTTCTACAGAGCTTCCAGGTAGGAATTCTTAATTTCATGTTTGATCTAGTATCGTAATAATGTAGGTTTGAGAATTGGGTTTATGAAAGATGAGTAAATACTCGTGGCGTTGCTGGTTTGTAGATGAAAAGCTTCTTATTGCTAAAAGCTATGCAAAAAGTCTATACACCTAGTCAATATATATTTTATTATTACTATTTGCAAGGATACAACTTTCTAGATCTTGACTTCATATTCTGGAATAAAGTATTAAGTATTCCAACATCCCAACATGGCCTATCGATTAGGAGTAAAAATGATATGAATAAAATATAAGACGAGCTGTTGCGAACCAAATATTGAATGCGAGCAGTGAGTGACGCCAGTGTGAGCTCAGTTTAAAATATATACAGTGCATATTCGTGGAACAGCCACCAAACGAGATAGATTCCTTTTAGCATCTGAGTTTTCACCCGTTTTTATAAAGAACAACTACGAAATATGATTTAGAGTGCGTTCTCAATTCAGGCTTCGTCAAGCTCTCTATTGATCTGACTTGAATCGTTTGTCAAAGAGAGTGTTTTTACCAAAAATCAATACAGGGTTGGTCTTATGAAGAACACTTACATAATACTTCTTTTTTATTTTATCTTTGCGCCACATTTACAGGGAAATGCGTGGACAGTCATAAACACTGCAAAGTGTGGTCAGAGACCGGCGAGTGCAAGAAGAACACAGCATGGATGAGCGTCAGCTGCCGTTCATCCTGCAAACAGTGTGGTGAGAAAAACATACGAATGTTACGTAATAGCCTTGCCGGCGGAAAGCATCTTTTCCTCGTCCCTATATTGGCGTGGGTGTCTCTGCAGCAGCAGCACCCACACTTGCTAGAAATGCGTCGACGAGCTGCGGCATCACGGCTCTTTCAGATATACGAGCAACAGCTATTTCTTGATAATGAAATTACTTTTCCTGTTTTTTTTATTATTTTTTTTTTTATTATTACTTCAAGAGTAAAATTGAAATTCCAACTTAGAATGAATTATGCATAGCACTCTAAAAATTTAGCTGATGGAGCTTATTTAAATGATAAATGAGCGGCCTTGATTAATTCGCAGAAAGTGAAATTTTCAATTTTAGCCTCCTAATGAAAAATTCTTATACTTTTTTTTTCTCTCGCTACAGGAGTGGATTGTGATAACTTGAATTCCTTTTGCGACCAATGGTAATTACGCATTCTTATAATGAAAAACGGAGATAAAAATCTGAATTGAAATTTTCCATTTAGGGCCAAAACAGGTGAATGTGAGAAAAACGCTCCTTATATGGAAATCTACTGCCCGAAAGCTTGTAAACTTTGCGGTGAGTTAAATATATACATAAATGATTTGCGTTTGTTAATTTGTAGTCCTTGATGAAAGGCACGGAATGGACCCCATAAACCATTCATCAAGTGGCCTTAAGTAGCGTTCATTATAAGCTGAAGGACGAACAAGAGTATATTCAGACTGTTGATCAATTAGAGAAACGCTCATGCATAAGTCCTAGTCCTATATGAGACAGTAGCAAGTTAGCGAGTTTCCGTTTCCTTGTGCCGTTGAACGGGCATTATTATAATAATTATGAGGACATTTTCAACAGGTCTATAGCTGCAAGTTAGATGCGAAAAAGTTTTATCACGTTATTAGCTAAAGTTACATGTTTTTCAGGATGACAACTTTGTTTTGAAAATCATGTAGGTGTTTGATAATGTCACGCTGTAGTTACATAATTTCTTATTTCTTCCCCCACATCCCTTTTTTCTCTCTTCTTTATTGTGTACGCTAGCAAATTGGATGCATTCCCTTGCGAGTTTAATTCCCATCTTATACTACAGATAATATCTTCTCTTCTTCTCTCTATTAATATTTATTATCTGGACACAAAGGAGTGTCGAGTGGACCATCGGGTTGTGTGGACGAGAACCGATATTGCGCTGCCTGGGCAGAAAAAGGACAGTGCAAGGCAAATAGCGACTACATGCTTCTCAAGTGCAAGAAATCCTGCAAAGCATGCTGAATCAATAACCAACCAGCCAGGCCTTGCGATCATACGCATCAGAAGATGACTACCTACTACACACGCGCGGAATCCTTTTTTTTTCAATAGAGAAAAGAACGAACAAGTTTTTTTTCCCTTAAAGTATACATAACCTTAAAGAAAGTGGAAATGGTTTCACACAATGCATTCTATGTTTGTTTATTTGTTTGGGTTGGGTAATTACATATTGGGGCTGGATTCACGCGAAACGATTGTCGTTTGCAAACTGGCTGATAAAATGTGTTGCATTAAGGGGCGGGAATCGGTACACGACCGTACGTTTACGAGAAGCTATCAAATACACGCAATTCTTGTTCACCGTCTTGTTTGAAGTTTACTGGATTTTACTGGGAGAGGTGCATCGTAGAACGGACACTTCGCGACCTTAATCCAATGACCTCCTCAAGGCTCGTGCGCGCGACCACTTTTTTCCATGGAGCTATGTAAATTTAACACCCGTTCACATCTTCGTGAACTTTTTCTGAAAAAGTTTTAACAAGTCCGTTTTCCGTACCTTCATAGAAACTGTTGTTGAATAGAAAGGGTCTATTTTCAGAACCTTGTCAAAAGAATAACCGTCTGAATTGAGTTACACTTTTTCATTAATTGTTATCGTATCTCCGTGTCCCCGTTGCCATATCTTATGGGGGTTTTTTTATGTGGAAGGTGCATTCAGTGTTGTAAAATAAAATATAAAGTTAAATCAATTTAAAGTACAGCATGATAAATATGCATCCAAAGTTGCGGGGGCTACCGTAAAAAAAGAAATCGTAGAATTGGCTTCATTCTGGGTTACATTCTGGGAATTTTATGTACTTTTTCCTAGCGTAGAGAATCAAGTGTGTTATGATGAACGCTGTAAAGTTTTTTTTCAATCTACTACCAACTCCAGGGAATCTTTAATGAAGCACGAAAAGGTCACCGCTCATCGCACCAAATCAATACATTTAAAATTGTTTCCAACGAAAAGATCATGTTAAGAGCTTAATAAAGTTTACGTGAAGCAAACACAGTATCCTTTCAACAAAATAGAGCCTAGCAAGTAGCAACATATTTGGAAAAGAGATAGGTTACATTAGTTCGTATAGGCAAACAAGAACCAGGCCTCGTATCGACCTAATGGGTTTAAAAAAAATTAATGTCGATGATTTCCAATACAGCTAATATGAGTTAAAAAATATAATGATGGTGCAGATAAGAGAGAAGTTGTAGAATAGAGTTGGGCCGATAGCCCCTTAACTTACAAAAAAAGAAGAAATATGTTGTTAAAAACCAGGAAAAGACGGTGAAAAAATGGTATAACTTCTACAAAAAAATGTTTCATAATGTAACAAGCCAAAGTTTTACTTAGCGCTTCTTGCCCTTCGTTTTTCTTTAAAGCATGACTTATCCGGCTTATTCACATTACAGCATATGATGCACGGGTCCTCATTGTCCGCTTTTTTCATTAATTAAGAGACCAGAGTAGTCCTAAATATCTTCCATAAGGATTAGACTATGGTACTTTATGGACTAAAACATAGAAAGCCAGTTATTATTATTAATGTTATTACGGTAGGTCCTACTGTTATTTTTAATGAAACCAAATCCTTCATTGCCTCATACGGAATAATAACATTTGAAAATTTCGCCAAATAAGAATTTCGTTTCGTGTCCTTTTTTAAAAATTATACTATCGCACTTTTAAGAGGGCTCAAAAGTTCGATATAAAGTTTTTAAACAATAATTTGCCTAAGATCTCTGTAAATGAAATTAATATAACAGCAATTCGATTTCTTCAAAATAATATATTTCTTCACATTAGGTAATATGATTTTCGAACATCATATTTTAAAATGACCCGACAAAGTAGGTTTCGCATTTCAGAACTGTGGGGGTACTGTATTAGAAGTACCATTTGAGACTTTGTGTTGCATAATATTTTATACGTAATGAGAGTGATCAAACGTAAAAAGTTGAAAGGAACCTTTCATAAAATCCAGGATTCATCCCGACACGTGAGCTATACCCATTACTCCGTAGTCTCGCTCACGCGAATTAGTTCAATTTCTCATTAAATTCATGAATAGAACCCGCATCTTTTTGACTGCATCAAGAAAACAACTTTCGAAGATGTTACAAAATCAATAGTTGAGCTATGGTTTGTTTTTGCAACAGCTTCACCAATAGCTTGATTCCAATACAAGAAGTGAGTCGACGACACGACAGGCGAGAGTGGGCGTGGCGTTACACACCGCGTGTATAAAACTGGCAACGTAGACTTAAGACTGTAATAATATTTTGGTCACGACTTTGTGGATGTATATTCGTGATTTTTATTTATTTAAAAGAAAAACGTAGAAAAAGTATCGCTCTTTTCAAATATTTACTTAAGATCTTTCATGTTTAGCGCACAAATCCCATTCAGCTCTTGAAAATGAACTGCTTTACAAATTCCGATCGTAGTTTACAATTGGATTTTTATTCCATTCTGGGATGCTGTGAATCTTCTACGGTTAGTACTGTTGCCCATTTCCACATCCTTATTTAGAAAAACTTGTGTATATACTTAATAGTTATTTTAACTCTCAACAGGTAGACCAAATTATGGCAGAATATAAGCATCAAGCTCTCCTATGTCATCCAGACAAGCATCCAGATGATGATGGAAGTCAAATGAAAAAGTTTCAGGAACTTCAAGTAGGTTCTATAGTTCTCACTACATTTTTTTTTCATTTAAAACATTTAAATATATGTGTACAATTTCTCAATTAGGAAGCTAAAGATGTGTTGACAGATACCTTGAAGAGGAGAGAATATGACCAATGGAGGTTAAGTGGGATAACTATTCCTTATAAGCAGTGGGTGGAGATTAGAAAGTCAAGAAATGTGGTAATTAAACAATGTAGTTGTAAAATATACCAGTTGAAATTCCTTACTTTAAATGATATACTTATAGGTTTTCCATTGGGCTGTTTCTAAGCCTGATGAAGGGAAGATGCTGGAGTCTAACATAAACGACAGCCCAGTTTCTTTCCGCGAAACTTTCCGAACACATACTCAGAAATCTCCATCACCTCAACCATCACTGACTACAGCAGCCAAAGATGATTTACTGCACAGATTTCGAACTTACCAAATTTAAATTCCACCGTTTTAGCTAGTCATAGAATTCATGAACAAAAATACTCGATTGATGAATGTATACCCCAATATCCCCTCGTCTTTACTTCAATCATTCCACTTTTATTAAACATTCCGAAGGTAGACTAAAATTTGGTGTTTATGTTTGACTTTGCCCCGACAGGTGTAGCAATGCATGTCGCTAACCTTTAAAGAGGACTTTATCCAAAATATTTACACGTTGCCTAGCTGCCGCATACTTCACACGGTTCGGTATAAGTAAATTATATCTCAACTACACAGTATTGCTCCCACGCTCCCAGTCGAAATTAACGAGAGAAAGACGATAGAAGTCCATTTTTCTTCTCTTTTCCCACAAAACAGATCAGTTAGTACAGCTTTATAGTCAAGTCATACCATCAGGAAAGCAAAATACGAGGTTCTGCCGTGAATTATAAAGAAACCAACAGATCTCCATCGAGGGAAAATATTATTACTTTAACATTTCAAAGGCTACACAGACTTCACTACTGGAACGGGAGCTGTATTTGCCACTATCTGTGCTGCATATTACCACAATCGTTTGCCAATGTAATTTAAGAAATTCAGGATGAGAGGAGCTTTTCATGCTATCAACTGCAAGTAGGCATATCTTCGTCTAATTTCAAAAGCCTAGCCACAGAAATGGGGATGCGAAAGGTTCGCTTAAGCTTCCAATTCAAGGGCCATTCCAAGTTTGTGACCACCCTGGTTGAAGTTCTTGATATCAATCAATGAGGAGAGGGTGACGGTAACTCCTGAAAAAGGCAAACGAAATATAAGTCGAGTGAATCCCTATCTTAGCAGCAAAGTCTTCCTACCTTTGCGAAGTTTCTGCTGGTATCCCAATCCAAGTTGAGACGAGTTGTTGATCTTGGCACGAACGGCACTATCGTCATCGAGCTGGTACTTGCAGCCCAGACCGAAACGCGTGGCATTAGAGCCGGCAGTCCAGGCTAGCTGCACACCAGTTTCTAGGTTGGCATTGACTTTCTGGTACAGGGCCCCTCCGAATTCCTGTCCATCATTTCTGTGAGAGAATAGAGTAATGAGCAAAATGAAACGATCTTAGCCGTATATTGGATTCTTACACGTTGGTATGAAGGTGGAAGTCGTTGGCGTTGTAGGCGATGGAGAAGTTGTTACGAGTCAGCTGAGACTTGGACATGTCGAAAGACATCTGGTAGCCGGCGAGCCATCCCTGGTAGCCACAGACAGCTGAGCCGTGAACAGTGGGGCCACCGTTCAGGTCCACATCAGCGTTGATAGCGGCAGATTCGTGTTTGAATTCAGCCTTGACGACACCGGTCTTCTTTCTGTATATATTGATAAATTAGTTTTTAATCTAAAAACCAAACAATGGTTCGATTATTACCCAGTCTGAGGAGCAAAAGTGGAGTCAAGAGTAACCTTCAAGCCCTTAGCAATTTGGTCCTGGATGCAGATCTCAGTGCCCAAGGTGTTGTCAGTGTTCCAGCGCTCAGTGAAAGTCAGTCCTGTAAAAAATGCAAAATGTTAGCTAACACAGACATTTGAAAAGTTGTGATTTAAAAAGTTGTACCATATTCTCCAATCTTGTACTTGGTTTCCAAGTTTCCAACAACTTTGCCGGAATCCAGGTTGGAGGAGCCTCCAGTTGTGAACTCAACACCAGTGGAGGTCTTCGTCTTGCACTCCAGTTTCAATAGGCTGAAGTGGTAGCCCTTGCCAAACACATCCCGGGAAGATTTACCCAAGTCAGCATAGACAGGAGGAGCCATCTTGTATTTGCCTGCATAGGATCAAATTTAAAAGAGTTAGCTATAAAATTGTACTTGGTGTAAGATGATAAGAGACACATGTGATGTTTTATCAACTCTATAAAATCGTCTGTAGATTATCATGAGAAAACCTAACAGCCAGGTAACACTAACACGGGCTTTTTCCTGGGTCAGCCATTTTTTCTACCCTTACACGTTTAAACCGGATCAGACGAGTAATCGACTTGTTCACCATCGAAAGAAATGACAATACAAATCCATTTAATCATCTATAGACTCAATCTTTACGTAAAAAGTACTACAACAGTCCTTAATATCAATAAGTAATGTTAACTGATTATTTTTAAAATAAATACCTGTGATTCTTTAGTACTTGTGACGAAGAAAACCCGACGGACCTTAACGCCTTTTGACGCAAATAGCAGAGAAAGAGATTCACAGAGGGCGACGGAGACCACACGTCGCACCACTTTTACTGATCGATCAGGAAAGGTATCGCGATACCTAAGCAAGATCGTGCTCGCGAGTAGCTAACACTCATTCATTAATTCATTTCATCGCTGCTTCTTTAGCAGATACGTAAATGTAAGAACCTTTGGACCAGCGATATTTTCCATACCTTTCTTATTATGGCAAACCCAGATGAGAAGCTGTTAAAAAATTATGAGCCTATTGTTCATCGCAAATCTATAAATGAAATACCAGTAGATAAATTTGTAATTTTTTTAAATTATTGGAT
The DNA here is from genome assembly GCA_030141595.1 of Chydorus sphaericus. Lineage (NCBI taxonomy): Eukaryota > Metazoa > Arthropoda > Branchiopoda > Diplostraca > Chydoridae > Chydorus > Chydorus sphaericus. The sequence goes on from CM057928.1 coordinate 15,684,796, forward strand.
AATGACAACTGCGTTTATTTCGTAATCAATCTTTTGTATTGTTTGGGCTACCGGCTACAGACATTGTCGAACATTCCTCATGTGAATAGGGGATGGGGGCGAAGTAGGATAGAAACAACAAAACTAATTAGATAAGAATTAAACAGACAACATATTTTTTTCTGATAATTAAAACCACCAACGAAAAGTAGAAAATTAGGTGAATCAAATTAGAATTAGCCAGTGTAGTGACCCGGAGAAGAGGAAATGGATTTTGCAGGCAGAACGTAAAGTAATAAGATCAATACGAGGTCGAAAAGACCAAAACTGATCCGGGTAAGACGCCCAAGTGTTTTGCATTGTCGGCCTACTCGCGGTCATTTTATAATTTGCTTAATACAGATAAATAAATCGGTACGATATCCCCTCCAAAATGTTTTCGATACGTTTCACCGAGCCGAATGGAATGAAGGAGACAAAAAAATGTACAAGTTTCTGGAACTCGTGGTGGCCGATTAGGCAAAGGTAACAAGGGAGGGAGGGGATGAAGCACACGGAAGAAAAGACTGGTCTGGTTGGTGGGCATTCAAAGAGAACTACACTGTTTTCTTTTGTTTCTCCTTAGCAAATCTATTCAGATATAGGTGGAGGCGGGAATGAAGAATCAAAGCACATACACACCAAAAAATCACCGACCAATCAATTGGAACCAAAGAGAAACATTTAAGTCCTAATCAATTGTTTTTTGTTTACACTTTAACGACAGGCTCCATTGATTTTTTTTTCTTCACCCTTTAATTTTCTTTATCGTCTACCATCTACTAAGTTGGAATATGTTTGAATTTCCCATTATTCTTTTCGACGCCAGCAAGTCCTTTACTATCGGGATCAAAACAAACTTTCTTTCGTAAGAGAAAAAAAAAATGAACAAGCATTCATGACGATATAATACGTTGCTATAAGAAATTAAACAAAAAAAGAGAAGGAAAAAAGATGAACTGGCAGGTTGTGATCTGCTAAGAGGTTTTTCACATGCCGTAACCGTAGCCCGGAGCAGCGTATCCGGGGGCATAAGCGGGTGCATAGCCAGGTGCAGTAAGCATAAGCTGCTGTGAGGTAATCATCATAGACGGAGGTTGGCTTTGAGATGCACTCTCTTCCAGTCGCTCCGACTCGGACTCCTCCAGTTTGTCAACCTTGGTGACATACTCTCGCATCACCTGAAAATTAAGAGTTGATAATAAGAATACGTTTCTATATTAGTATATACGACGACTCGTCTCACCTGAATGAGGTAAGGCATGGCGAAGTCCATGATGTTGTGGCGCCAGGCCAGCTCGAGAATGACATCCGGATGGAGGAGGTCATAGCACTGGTAGAGACATCCAGAAAAGCAGTCAAAGTTGCGCTGTTCCAAGAACCAGGCCAAGAGCTCCTCGGCGATCTCGGCGTTCTTCGATTCGGCTGCGTATTCCATGGCGTCTTTGAAGAGACGATCCTTCTTGCATAGTTCCACAGACTGCTTCCAGCGATTGTTGCCCTTGTACAGGTAGGCAGCAATCCGGCGGAACTCGATCAGTTCGTGTTTCTCCAATCGCTGGGCAAGCACGATCGTATCAAAGTTGTCGAAGGCATCGATCGACGTCCGCAATCCCTTAATAACACAAAGATCAACAGTTTCACTAATTGTTACGTGGATATTTTTTATCTATTTAAGTACCTGATAATCTTCCTCGTCAATAAGGAGACCGTTAAGCGCTTCATTGATAGCCTTGTTGTTCAAATTCTGCACGGAGCGCAAATATGGTTTGACCATTTCCAAGTGATTAAGCTTGGTGAAGAAATTGACAGCACGAGTGTGATCCATGCGAGGCGACAGCACCAAGAGCAAATCGTTCAGCATCAGCGGCTTGTAATCCAAGTAAAACTGGATACCCCTGTAATGAGAATCTTAGGTTAGAAACAGTTCATAAACTGTAAAGTAACCGGGTTAACAGTACTTGTAATAAAGCTCGATATTCGCCACTTTAGTTATGACATCCTTGAAATGACCTTCTCGCCAGGCCTCGGTTGGGTGCTGCATCATAGTCAACACGGCGTTATCGTACTCCTCATACTTGTCGTAGAGGAACACCAACTCAGCCCACAAGTGTGCCTATTTATTTCAATTATTCAAGGGCATTAGTTTAACAAAAATGAAAATTAACTGGGGGAATGAAAACTGATATTACCTGTTCGGCAGCACGAAGCACTTTGGGGATGTTGACGCGAGACCAGAAGAGTTCCAAGTGTTCTCGCATTTTCTCCGGTTTGTACTTGGAGTAGAGGATGCCCAATTCGGTGAACATGCCCATGTGAGCTCTCTCCAGGCCAAGAGCGGCTTCCAACAAGTTGATAAGCTCTTCAAAGTAACCACGATCTTGATAATAGTTGATCAGATCCTCCAATTCATCGGCATGGACCACAATGTGTAGGCCGCACATCTGAGCCAGACGGAACTCGGTGTTATCAACGCAGGCAAAACAGACCTCCTTCCATGTCCGCGTGCTGTTAGCCTTGCGAGCGGAGTCCACGGCACCCTGGAATTCTATAGACACACAAATAAAATTATGAAAATCAAGTTTTATAACAGATTCTGAAAAGATCTCATTGGATCGCAAGATGAATACCTTTCAAGTGGACCAAAGTAATGGCTAGACGGGCGAAGTTGGAAACGTTGTTGTACAGAAGCTTAGCCGGCTCGTACATGCCATCGTCGTAACAACGGTCACCAATGCGTTGGATGTCGGCATGGTTCGGACCGGCGATGAACTCTTCCAAGTCAGCTAACCGGTTTGTACGAGCGTAAGCGTAAATGAGCTCTGACTCGATGAAAGACTCGCGCGCCTTCTTGCGAGCCATCTGCAAGTAGCGGACAAGATCTTCCCAGCTACCAGTCCGATGCGACGTTGAGACCACATCGAGATAAGCTGATGGGTCGTCAGCCTTGATGAATGAATCAATAGCCTCCTTTACCAATCCCTGCTGTAGCTGAGCTTTAGGCCAACTGAGACCAAACAGCCGGCTCGTTGCACCGTTCGGCAAACTCAGTAAGCGCGATCCAAATTGTTTACATTTTCAATCAACACCTGAAATGCAATGAAACAATATCTATTTAGTAGGAACCTAAAAATAAAAATATATTGTTGGTTTACCTGAATAGCTGAAGCATTAACGTCGAACTTCTTGAAGATGGCAAAAGCCTCCTCAGTAAAGTTGGTTTGAGATGGCAATGTTAGCGATATCGGGCGCATCGTAGTTGTCCAAACGATTGATGTATTCCATAACACGAGAGCGGTCAGCCTTGATGGCAGTGAGGATCAGCAAGTTCTGAAGATTTCTGTGGTCGCTGAACACGGAGTTGTCCAAGACAATCTTCTCCAAAAGCTCGATGAGCTCATTCGGCAGGTCGGCGGTCATGAAGGCCTTGACAGTCACGGAAATATCTTCAGGATCCTGCGTCTCAGGAAAGAGCCTGTCTGGACAACTTGGTCGATAAGCTGTCGTACGGAACTGGTTAGACTCATTGAGAACCTCGACCCAAAGATCAGCATCCCGACGTTTGACCAAGTAGCGGGCCTCGGACTTTGAAGAGAGAATTCTCGTTGCAGACCTTGATAAGCTCACGGTCGCACTGACCGCGCTCGTACGCAACGCAAGCCAAGTGCGGGTCACGCTTTTCGCAGTACTTGCCCACGACGCGAGAGTCGTAGTATCCGTTCTCCTTCAGGAACCTTTCGGGGTTGTTGTTGCTATCAATATAGATCTTGGCCAGTGCATTGTGTGTGGCCGGCTCGACAGATCCTTCGTGGATGCGGGACTCGAGCCAAGGCAAGAGCAGCTTAAGACGATTCCTCTTTTCTACTTCTTCCACCAGTTCGTCAGTGGAGAATTGGCCGCGAACGACCATGATCAGGGATTTGATCACATCTTCCGAACAATCGACATCAAGGAGGCCTCCAATGACCACTGGTAGACGTGAAGGATTGACTTTCTGAACGTAGATCTCGATGTACTTTTGCAGACTGTTGCGGTAGAGATAAAGCACAAGATCGTGGACAAAATCGAAGCGATCGCACACAATAATCAATGGAAGCTGATCAGTCAGTTTTGCTTCCTGTATGAAAAAGTAACAGATTGTTAGAATCTACATTCACTTAAGTGTGATAGAAAGCAAAAATCAACCTTAAGGAAATTCTTGACGCGCTCAGCGTTGTAGCAATTGGACTCGCGACAGATGCGCTCAACTTCCTTTATCTGTCCGGTCTTGCAGGCAGCTTGGATATACTTGAAGTGAACCTCTGGGTCCTGGCTGAAGTTGACGATCGAGCCCAAAAAGTAGAACAGGCCCTCAAAGCTCTAAAAAAAATATGAAAAGTAAGTGTTAACAATTGAATATATTAAGTATTAAAAAGCGTACGGTACCTTAAAGGATTCAAAGAGCTCAATCAAGGCATTGGTGGACAACTGCTCATGATACTTGGTAGCAATCTGGACGCCAATTTGCAGGTTCTGACGAATGTTGGCTTGCAGCATTGCACGGAGGCACTCGAGCGAATCCTCGACAGAGAGTGATCCGAAGTAGTTGACCAGCCATTCTGGATTAAGGAGGTGAGTGTGGACGACAGCGCGCTTGATGTCGTACAGGTCCTGTGTAGTGCTCCAATGCCCGTTGGAGCAGGCCAGCTTTTTCGCACAGCTGAGCAACATGAGCTCGGTCGTAGTGGGTAAACATTTGATTTCCTAGAATAGCATCTGCGACCTGAAGTTCGAAAAAAGATAATAATGTTTACAGTGAGTTCGGCAATGTAGAAGAACTAAGTAGAATGTAACAAAACGAACCTGAGGAGCAGAGAGGAGATTCATCTCCAAAAGACGTGTCTGAAGAGGACCCTCGGCTGGTCGGTTGTTCTTCAGTGCATCCAACAGGAACGCAGTGCAGGGCTGAATCATGTTCTGCTCAAGGAAAATGTCAACGATCTGTGCGATATCAGCCAAAGGTTCGTCATCTTGGACCAGCATCTGTGCGAACGCGGCTCCTTGGTCCGGGCTGATCCGCATGACGCTACGTAGAAGGAAGACATAGTCGGGCGTGTAGCCTACTTTCTTAGCATATAGGACGATCTTGTTGAACTGTCCAGTTTCGGCGAAACACTGGATGACCTTGTTCGGAACGTTGGCTCGCAAGTAGACAGATAGAGCCAGAGTGGGGTCGGCTTGTTTGACAAGATCTCCGAGCTCCTCGGAACACTCCAGCTTGTCCTCCTTCAACCACTTCTCAAGCAATTGCTTTCGACCCTGCTGCAAGACCGGGCGACAGAGCTCAAGAGACTCAAATTTGTTCAGCTGGCCTTGATCTAACAGGATCCCGAAATACTGCAACAGCGGGGATGTTTGGCCTGGTTGGGCTGCCACATGCCTGGAATCGTTGAATGGTCGCAGGTGTACGAAGAATACCTTTTGGTGCATTAGCTGCAACCTATAATACATGTACAAAAACAAACCATTAGTCTTATTTATTTATTTAGTTACACTTTAAATTTTACCTTGGCTGCTTCGGCGTAGCTCCCGCCTTGGAAAAGGGCGTTAAACTTTCGGACGAAGAGATCTTCGGCTCCAGCAAGATTGTTGCGGGTTGCGATCCGAAGAGCCAAATCAGGGTTCTGCATCACCGTCGTGATGTACTGAATAATAGTTTCCTCGTCGACGCTGACGGATAAAACCTTAAAATCAATTTTTAAAAAATTGTTAATTTGTGAAAAATCGACAAGACTAATGACAGATTACCTGGCCCTTTCGGTTGACTCCGATGATTCCCGATGAGGGCTCGTGCGGAGCAGTAACAAAGACCGTTTCAGCAGAAATTCGGTTCATGTAGATGCATGTACCGGTCTCCATGTCGTACAGGTGGATGTAACCATACTTGGTGATCAAATACAATACATCATGTTTAGGGCTGACCTGAAAAGTGGGTAACAAAAACACACATTATTAATACGTCAAGCAAGACGAATTAGAGCACAAATTCTGCGGTAGCGATGATGAGAATGAGCAATACCTGCATAGCTACGGGGAAATCATTTTGAGCTTCCGGAGGGAAGAATACGTCAACGTTCTTCTTGACGAAAGGCTGGTTTCCCGTAGGCGGTGTTCCAACTTCGATGATATGCAACTAAAATGAAAAAGATATATATTACAGATGATTGCAACACAGAAATACTTGAAGCGGAAACCAATCATATTACCTTTCCACCTGCAGCACTTCTGACGGCAAAGCAGAAGAGGGTTGAAAACTCGGGATTCCCCTCCATTTTAAACTGGGCGAAAGCGGCCGCGTGACCTTCGATGGGTTGACTCACTTTGCGCTCGACCGAGTAGAGTTGCATGGCTCCCACAACTCGGTTTGCCTGAGCAGAAATGCCAATGAGCAAAAGCCATGTCTGCTTCGCGTCCGTCCTGTAGTTGATGATTTGGCATCCCACTAGACTCGAATGTCTATCAAACATTTTCAGAGGAAGGGAATCGCCCTCCATAGACCAATGGTAGACAGCACCGTCCGTGACTAGGGCGATGGTGTTGAGAGAAATCCATTTCCAGAACACCACCTCCTCCACCATGGTATGTGCCTTCATTTTAGACTTCATCTCAATGTTGAAAATTTGCAGAGTTTTGCCAGCTAAATATTGGGAACACAAAAACCTATTAGGGGATATAGTTCTTCTAAATTTAATTTGACTATGAATTGAACTCACCCTTGAGGGCTATGACTTTGCTTGCCGGATTCATGATAGCTGAATCTGCAGAGATGGGTCTTCTGATGGGATTGGTTGCATCATGAAGATCGATGATGACAACTTGAGCAGTCTCACCAACCTTCTCTCGGACACAGATGAACTTGTCCGACTCCATGGTAAGAGTGCTGAATCCAATATTGGCTGCATTGATTCCAATACCAGTGAGCTGTCAATTGAGAAGAAGAATATACATGGCTTAGCATATACAAATAGAAAGGTATGGTGTGCTTTAGGTATTGATTTTAGAAACCCTCTGTGGCCAGAAGTGTCACTTGGAGAGTTACGCAACACAAACCATTTTCAAGTGCCACACATTTTCATAAATTAAAATTTGAGTTCAACATGACTCAATTTAAACAAATATACATGTCATTTCCATTAGAGTGACTTCCGGTGAAATGAATCAAGAATTGCCGGTGTGAGTCACAAGCCGGGAGAGTCGGCGTCACACACCTTTTCTTACGAGAGGAAATTTACAAAAATTATGAATGACAGATTTTATTTACCTGAAGATGCTCCTGAAACCGAATTGGTAACATCTGCGTCATTTTGACGGTGTTGGCCTAAAATATATTTCAAACTGTGTGTGCAAGTGAGACCGGGAAATTCGTTCAACTTCCCCCTCAATGTAGCAAAGATAGAAACTAGCAGTGGTATTCGTACAGTTCGTGCAAGAGAGGAAAGGAGGTCTCTGAACCTGTCATGCAGCTATGCCAGTGACGGTGGTGCCAACATGGCGTTGGCGGGCGGAGGGATACAAGAAACCGAATGCGAGTATAGTTTTTAAAGGATTTCAAAAGCCAAGTGAAACGTACCTCTTTAAATATTTACTTATTGAATTCGTCTTTTCATATACTAGTGAAGAACTTCTTTACTGCTTTGATGTTTTTTATGCTTTTAAAAGTGCTGAATAATCAAGATCTATTTTGCGCGCTTGTGCAATGTGATAGTGTACAGATTCCGCCCCCTAACACTGGAATATATGCTGCTATCAAACGCCCCTTTTACTTCAAAACCAAGATCTCAATATTTTTAAAGACCTTTCTGTTTACATACACGAACGTTTATTAGGATTTTTTTTAGGTATACATTATATTTTTTATAAAAAGTGAGCGATACCAATATGATGATGTACTATTCAAAGAGATTACCGATCATCTTCGTCATCCTCATCTTTGATTATGCCGAGTCTCTTGGCGACAGATTTGACTGAATTGATAACCTCTTCTTGGACTAGATTGAACGACATGGCCAATAAAGCGATGCCAAAGAGAAGGTAAAGGGAACATAGAGCGATGCTGACTTCTACATTTTCTTTGACATTCTGTGCGGGGACAAAATCTCCGAAACCAATAGTGGTGAGAGTGATGAAACAAAAGTAAGCCGAATCGAGAAAGGACCATTTTTCCCATCCAGAGAAGAGAAAGGCCCCTCCAAATATATAGCCAACGACTAGTAGGATGCTCAACCAGATTGGGACCGGTTTGTTGTGATGAGGGGCATCGTCCTCGTCATCCGTTTCGATGTAATCATCATCATAGACGTAATCGTCCTCATAGTCGGCTCCTTCCTCTTGCTCTGGAAGCCGGCTCAAACGACTGCTTCCATTGACACTGCTACCCACGCCCGACGTTCCTGAATAGACGGATCAATAGCATTCATATATTTCTTGTACTTAAGCGGAGAGCGTAAAGGTCGTGCACGTGTTAGGATCAAGAACAGCAGCTCATTTCTCATTCTTTCTTTCTCGCTCTTTTATAAGAAAAGCATTTTATGTAATCCTAATCTAAAAGCACTTTTATACTCTCTTTCATACAAGAGGCTTTTAACGGATACTAAAAAATGTTTTAAAGGAGAATAAACCTGATCGTGTAGAATAGCGCTGTGGTGCTTGTTTAAGCATCACATCTTTATTTTCAGAATGGATCAATCATATCGTGATCCAGTTCCATCCGTTTGTCACTTCCGCCTCGGTTACGATCCATTCCGCTGGACTGTAAATAACGATCTCGTCAATACCAGTAAAATAAAGGTTGCACTAGTAATCAAATAAGAGACGAACTCTAGTGAGGATGTTGATGAGCTTCACCCTTACTTGCGACCAGGCTCACCAGGCGACTTGATCATCCGCCATGGAAGCGTACTTGTTGTAGAACCCAGTTTCCGGCTCATTCGGTTGCCGACCTACTGGAGGTGAATGGGGAACAGTCGGCGTAGATGGATATTCCGGTGAGGATGCCGCTCCACCAAGTTCCGTTTCTGCATGACTTCTCCCTGATGATCTATGGACTCCCGGTGGTCCCCCAGGAAGCGCTCTTCCCCGAACGACTGTGGTGCTGTGATCGTCGTCCTCTCTGGGGACCGTTGTTTCCCACCATCTCAAAATCCCGCTCCTGTCTCGTCATAATATCTATAGTCATCATCATAAAATATTAATTGTCAATCCATCTTGCGATACACTTGGTCTCATTACTTTGATTCTTGATCAGAAGCCGAGTAAGATGATACGGCGCTGTCGGACATTGCCGAATCCGCCGATCTTTGCGATGCTCGCTGAGATCGACGCAAAGACTGCACTTTGTTCGGATACCTTTATAAGAAAATAAGATTACTTGCTGTATTGAATTCTTGATAACTGATTTAAATACCTTGCTGAATGTCTTCCGCTGTTTGAGCGACGGGTGCGCTGACGTCTCAATCGGGATTTTTTCGGCTTCCTCGTGCAAACGTAACAGCAGACTTTCCAATAAAGGAAGCGGAACGAGTGAGCCATCTGTAACAGGAACAAAAGAGATTTATTAACTCAATAAACGCCACGGCTCCCGTTAATTGCATCAATGCGGATGTAATTACAGCATCGCCAATATTTGCCAGACAGAGGAGCATCAAGGGAATCCCGAGAATGGCGTAGAAAATTGTCACCTAAAACCCCAAAAGATTATCAATCATGTCATCAATTGATTTGATATTTGGTGAGAAATACTCACCATTTTCCCCCATGGCGTTTTGGGAGCTATGTGACCGTACCCTATAGGAAAGGAAACCAATCAAAACCGTTAATTATTATGATTGAATTGAGATGGATTAGGGAAGAATAATAAGGAGAATGTTGTTAACAAGGAGTTATTCATAATTGGTCGTATGTTCTAGAAGGAATCTTTATATAGAAAGGATGGAACGTTGTTGCACAACTCAAAAGCGACGTTAAGGAAGAGGTATCAGCGAAAGTGAGAGTCCTCGTCGCCGGAGATATGCTTTAAACGCTGATGAGTTTCTCTTTTTTGATGGTGCGGTGACGACTTAATTTGAAGAAGAGGGAGCAGAGAGAAAAAAAAAGTGAAACCGACCACAAATGTATAGGGAGAGAATAGATAAAATATGGACTTTCATCAATTATGCGGATATATATAAACTAGTGGCGAACTAGAGAAGGGCGTAAGACAGACTCGCAGGCGCAGTCGTCATCGCACGTCCCATTACTTGACTCTCCGATGTCGGACCATTCAGCATCTTTCGGTTCTATTAGTCCTCCTGATTCATATCTGCTGGGCTGTTCCGCATAAGGATTTTGTTGGCTTCGTACCACCTAGCCAGCATCACAGCCCAACTAAATTGGTAAAATCGCTTTCAAAGATCTAATATTTTTTGTTCAAATTCTAATTTTCCATTTATTCAATTCATCCGATGGACGCAGCAGAAACCCATTGCGGCCCAGGCGGAAATCCGAGGGGTAGGCAAGTGGACCAATGTCGTCAAAGGGCGCTTGTATTTTCAAGAACTATCGGTAGGTGGACCCGTTAGTCGTCCGCGGTACAATTGACGGCCTCACTCCCGGCTTCCACGGTCTTCATATTCACGAAAACGGGAACCTAACAGACGAATGTAAAGCGGCTGGACCTCACTTTAACCCATTAAATAAGGATCACGGAGATCCTGAACTAGAACATGATCGGCACGTCGGCGATCTGGGAAATATCGAAGCCCTCGACATGACCTATCCGGTTACATCACCAAGAGCGCTCGTCTATCTCATAGACGGAGTCATCTCTCTCTCGCCCAACTCTGAAAGAGGAATCCTCAATCGGGCAGTCGTCGTCCATGAGGATCTGGATGATCTTGGACGGACAGATCATGAGGATAGTAAAAAGACTGGAAATGCCGGAAAGCGCGTCGCTTGCGGTCTCATCACGCTCAAACCCTGAACGATATATACCTGATAAATACACGTTTTATTATATTTTCATTGGGTCGGCGCGCGACCTTTAAATACGCGTCCGTTTCTGTTGTTTTCTTTTTCTTGTAGTTTGTACAGTAATAAGAAGACTAGGGCAGCTACGTGTGAGGCAACAACTACACCTAAAAATAGTTCCTTGGGGTTCACCACGTTGGCCAGCTACAGCATGCGGTTCCAGCAAAGCCGGGATCTTTGCTGCTATCTTTGGAACCGAGCCGCATGTGTGTTATTTCTTTTTCTCTCTAGAGGAATGACAAAGCCGTATCACAGTTTTATTATATGGATATACCGATGGTTGTGATGAGGATGATGGAATAAAAAAGGGCTCCTGCAAGAGTCCACTGGACTTTGTCCACGTCTTCACTCCCATCCCATCCTTTCTTCTTCATAGATTCGATCAGGTGGGTCTCGAAATTCTTGAGCCTATCCGTCACATTAAGAGTCCACTCTTCTTGTATTAGTACGTCCATTCCGTGCGTGAAGCGCCACAGGTCGTCCGTCACCTTTTCACGCTGGACGATCATTTCCCGCTTGATCTTCTTCTCGTTATCCGCCTCGAGGGCTTCGAAAGTGAAGGCTCCGGCGATGCAGTAGCCCACAACGAGTGAGACGAGCCCAATGTGCGACACTAAGAAAGTGGCAATGTTTCGCAAGTAGTACAAACACTTGCCCGACGAGCGTTTCCCGCCCTCAGCATCCCCACCGACACCCGAAGAGGAAGCCATCTCGGCCAGAACTGAAACTAAAAACAAGCGACCTTACAGGTCCCGCAATACGAGTCGTCGAGCAGACGGAAATAAATCCCGAATAGGATCTTCTCTATGTGTACCCTAGTTGTATTTTTTTTTCCACTGTAGCTTAAGACCCGCCAAGTCATCGCGGATGATGTGCTTTCTCTCGGAAACCGCAAAGAGAAACGAACGAAGCAAAACGGTCAGCCGGATCAACAAATTAGCGCCAAGCTTTTTTTTTCTTTTCTGCAAATATTATTCTTCTATAATGCCTGGAGCGCATAGACGTATTATATAGTGTATGTCTGATTCATGATAGACTCTAGGACGACTGCAGGTGAAAATAGGTGGATAACAGCACGCCCCCTTTCGCCCGGCAGCCGCGTTTTGGCACTTTCTCTCTCCCGTCCGCAGCACGGCATGAATGGCTATGACGTCGATCGCGATCTACTGATCTACTATAGCTATCATACGGCCTAGTTTTTCTTCTTCTTCCAGTTTGCATCGCACTCTTTCCTATATAGATGGCGGCAATGCAGAGCTTTAGCCCTGCGGAGAAAGGATTAGTACCTCACGCGTGAGTTGACACGTTAGTCTGTAATACGCGCGCCGAGAGAAAGTCTGCACGAAAAGAGGGAAAGACAACTACAACACACAGCTGGCTTGTAGAATAAGATCCCGAGCGCTCCCGCTGCACGTGCGATTGAGGGCGGAGGCGGAAAAGAAAGTCTCTTCTGCATCCGCCTGCTGACCAAGAAAAAAAAAGGGTCCCATCCTTCACACTTATCACGCATAATCAAATCTGTGTAACATCTTCCCTTTTTATTATTCAAAAGTCGAAGGACTTTTATTGATTTATGATGATGCTCTTAAAAGCAAAAGTGAATGTTACGATTGATGATTGAAACATGTCAACAAGTGTATAAAAATAGAAAGAGGCCAATCTCGTAAGAGAGAGTATTTATACATTGAGGTCGAGAATAAAAATCTTTGTTGTGTGTGTGTATTTTATTTCGCCCCATTGTGGTTACGGCGATGAACAACCGAGAGCAGGCGCAAAGTAAGGGTGGTTGGATGACCCACATACTGAATGGTGTGACCCCTTCTCATTTTCTCGCTTTTCCTTTGTTCCCTATATGAGATCCGGTTAATGCAACATTCGGATTCAAGGTCCATCTTTTACCAATTTTAGAATAAGTGTGCCATCGGAGGAAAGTAGTCTCTTTTTAATTAGGAACCGATCATAGTTTGAAAGAAAAATGGGTGGAGATTAAAGAAGAAACAAAATTCAGGTTGTGTGTTACATACGGCTTCCTTTTCTCTCTACCTTGAGGCTCTCTGCTGTCCAGCTATATGCTGCAACAGTTTTTTTTTTCTCTCCTCTTCTCCTCCTGTACACAGTATATACTCTCAGTGGTGTGTGTGTGCTCTCTCTCTCGGTGGGGTCCGTCTGCTGTTTTCTGACTGGGCTGGCCATATTCCTCCATCCCGTATGAGAACGTTTGAAAGGAACGAGAGATCCAGTCGCCGACAACAGGTCCAGCGGGTCGGTTCACGGTTCCGTACTAAACAGACTACTCTAAACAGAGTGTTTACACATTTTCTTCAGACAATTAGTATTTTTGTAATAGTGATTATTAAGAGACAAAAACATTATTCACAATGAGAAGAACGGATGCGAGCTGACCATTTCTATTTACATCCTAAACGGAGTGGATTTTTGAAATCAAGAGACTCTTTCAATTTGAACAAAAAAGACATTTTTTCTTAGTTTATTTCAATTGGAGGAATGTGTCGACCTGATAAAGTCAGTGGAACGGCAACTCCGCCGTCTTCATCCGCTTCTTCTTCCTCTTCCGTAGTCTCTTCCGTCCGGAAATTGCGATGCCTCGAACCGGCCACTCACCTCGTCAACGGCGCTATGGAGAAAATTTTCTTCAGGTAATATAAACAACTGTCACATATACTTTCACTTTCTATTATGTCACATCAACAAAGTGCTCTTATCAATCAAACGGGAAATAAATGTGCAAAAGTAGCAGCGCGGATAGTAAACAGAAAAAAAGGGCAACGATTTTCTCTCTTTCTCTCTTTTTCCTTGTTTCGTATGCGAGTCCTAAAGGTCGTTGGCAATGCCGCCGGAGGAGAGAGAGGAGGGAGATGTGAAGAGAGGAATCTAGGTTAGTAGTTGATGGCTTCCATCTTGCTAGACGGTCCAGGTAAGAAGAAGTAATGGACATTCCGTTACTTTTATCTTTCGACTATACCCCTATATCTACCACCCGTCATAACGGGATGTGCGCTGATGATATCTCGACTCTTTCGACCTTGTTATTGCCAACCCTGACGGACTCGCGGATTCCGTCATCCGCGAGTACAGGTGTCCTTAATCTTTCATGGTGGGGGGAGCGAAAAGGAATTTGTTCTTCAATGTATGATGTGCGGAAGAAGGATCAAAGGGAGAGAGCAGGTCAACAACCTCGAGCGCGCCGTGACCTCAATTATCCAACGGCTGCAAGAGAGCCCTATTGTTAGCAAGGAAAGAGAGAGAGAGAAAAGAAATCAACACGCCTAAAAATAATACAAATCGGCCGTTCGAATGGAAACTTTTCAAAAAATGAAATAAAATTTAGACAGAGAGAAAACCAGAAATGATTCCACACAGAGTGTTCCGGAAAGCGAAAGTTTTTGAGACACTCTATTACGCATTTCATGTATTTTTTGGGGGGGATTGCACTTGAAAGCGTTACTACTGGAGGGGGGTTTGCATCATATGACGTAAGAGAGAGGCAAATATGAATGATAATATACAGGAAAATATGTGTAAAATTCCTCTGGTAATACGAAGATAGTGAAAGTTGTGTGCACTTGGCATTCGCACCCGGTTGCTTGAAGGAAAAGTACACATAGTAGTAGTCAATCGACACGAAAATCACACGTAGCAAATATTCGACAATTGTTTTATTGATGGGAATCCCTTAAAAGCTGTGAAGGTCGTCCAATAAAAGGGGTTGTTATTGTAAACGACTTTCTCCTTGAATGTGATGCTGAACAAATCATCAGTAATTGACGTATTTCACGGACTCGGGAAAAACAGACTATTGCCACATTTCTACGTATAAAACTTCCCCTTTCACCTTGATGCTAACTGCTGTATATGTCGCATAAGTATGCGAGAAAGGGATATGACCGTCCTTCACCCGATTTACGGAAGAAAAGAGGGACAATAACTTTTACTTTCATCCCGTGCCAATAATACTACCTATACTACAACTCCGGTTTTCCCCGCTTTATGTTTCTTTTCTCTTATGTTAATTCAAATAAAAAAGGCTCGGTTATTTAATTGGGAGGCATCCGTGGTCCACCATCGGCCTTGCTCTCATCCTTTGCGTCACCCTCGGTTTTGGTCTCTTCTTCTGGACGGAAGAGCACGACGATGTGGCCCTCTGGACTACAACGGACTCACCCGTTCGTTTCAATTCCCAGTGGGTCAAGCAGCACTTTAGTGACGATGTCCGGTATGAATCCGTCATTGTCGCCGCAGACCACAATATCCTTCGACCGGACGTCCTCATATTGGTATATTACGCCTTATTTTCACGAATGGATTCATGAACTTAATCGATTTATGATTCCAGTTGGCGGAAGTAGATCAATCTGTCCGGAATCTCACTACTATCGATGGACACAGGTGGAGCGACCTCTGCGCCAGGTAAACATTTCTTAATCAAGCAATAAAATCTTCTGAAAAGCAAAATTTGTACCCGTTTTCTCTCCTTAGAATTTCTCGAGCGAATTGCGAAAGTCTTGTTATTGTTGTTAGAAAGCTTCCCCGTCGTTCCACTAATCACGGGGAGGTAAAAGAAAAAAAAAAGGGCTGCCAACACTCGTTAAACTCGATCTTAATAATCTGGATCACTCGCTAAAGCGAAAGTAGAATTATTTTTACTTTGACTGACGTTAAATAAGAAAAGAATTGCGTGCCTCTAGCTCATAACATGAGCTGAACTTGACACAAGTGAAGGAACTTTAGTGTACCTTTCCCTTTCACTATCGTGTTCCGTGCCGGAAGAATGAAGTAATACTTGCGGGATTTTTGTTTCTCAGTTGGATATTTCCAGTTTCCTTTACTCTCCATTTGGCTTCTACCCACGAGAGAGTGATACTCTAAAAAACCTGTTTCTTTCTGTGACGTAATGGGAAACCGGGCTCCTAAATAAATGACCAGCACATCCATCAAGTTGCTAGCTAGGGGTCCCCGTCAAGAGCTGTTACTTAACAAGGCTGTCTAAACATTCCACCCCTTCTCCCCTAATACATAATAGAAATATGCCTATTCATTATTTGATAAACAGAAGGAGCAGCTTACGTAAACACGGGTAGCTTATATTCAGATGATTGAACTTTGCCTTGCTAACAAATAGGTTCGGAAATTCTTTGAAGAGGCCCGACCGAAGAAGAAGACGTCGTCATCTTTTAGAAGGTCAAGACGACGAAGGTTCAGAAACTGAGACGTCGTCGTCCTTTGATTGGGATGAAGCGGATCTATCCGGTTTGGATTTCAGTCAAGTTTTTGAAGATGAGAACCGGAATGAGAGCTCACCAAGTGGATCCATCGGTGGCGGATTCCTTGGTCGCAGAGCTCATCATTTAATTAACCTCTTGTCCCAACCGGACAACTGCCTAATGCGCAATATCCTTCAGATCTGGGACTCTGATTTGGAAAGAATTCGATCCTTGGATGAGCGCCAAATTCTTCTCGACGTCAATGCTGCCTTACTCAACGGGTCAGATGCCTACTTTCTCTCAACAACTTCGTAAAAAATCGTTATCTAACTCATCTTTGACACATAACTCATACAGGGTCAAAGAAAACGATGTGGATTCTCTGGAATTTCTTCTCTCGGATGTCCGCCGGGATTCCAACGGGAGTGTCGTTCACGTTGGCGCCACTATGATGATTTACCTTTTAGATAAGAATCAATCGGTAAATTTTAAAGATTCTATTTTGTTTAGAAAATATTTATCTATTAATTACGTCGCAGAATTCAAGCATGCACTATCAGTGGGAAAAAGATTTCATCCGTCATACGCTGCACACCAATTTCAGCCGGCCGGACGACGTCCATTTTTATTCATTAGCTTCGCACAGGTATGTCATCCTGTATTACGTTGCTGAATCGATAATGTGTTCAGCTTACGCTCGTTCACGTAGTCGTTTAGCTATAAACACCTGTTGTTGTTGTTGTTTTTAACTAATAACATTAAAGTTTCACTCTTAAAACCCATTTTCGTCTTTTACAGCTATGACGAAGGCCTTGCTGAAACCCTGACCAGTAATTTAACAGTTCTCATGGCCGGATTTTCCCTCATCATCTTTTACTTTAGTTTCGCAATGGGTCGATTCAATTGGATTGAGCAGAGGGTAAACATTTTAACTATTTTTTTCTACAAGCTGAACAAATTGATAAACTAATATTCTTGGGCATCAGTTTGTCCTGTCCGTTTTGGGAGTGTCGGTTGTCGGACAGGCCATTATGGCCTCTTACGGCCTCTGCTTCTATCTTGGCGTTTTCTACGGCCCAGTTCATCCCATCATTCCTTTCCTCTTGCTTGGAATCGGAGTGGACGACATGTTTGTCATCATCCAGGTAATTAATTGATTCATTCATCCATAATAAACACACCAAGACTAATTCATTCATTAATATAAGGCGCTGGATAACTTGACGGCCGAAGAGAATCAAATGCCTATTCCGGAGCGGATGGCTAGAGCTCTCAAATATGCAGGGGTTTCCATCACCGTAACTTCCGTCACGGATATCGCTGCGTTCGCTATCGGGGCCACTACGGTAAGTTGATTTATTTTAAGTTCTTTCCGTATTGTTTGTCATTGAGGTAAAAAAGTTTCTAATGGAGCATTAAATTGGATTCAATTTTCCATCCGAAGATGATTAATGGATCGACTCCGTTTGAAAGTTATTAAATGAATTTTTATGGTTGATAGAGCATGCCGGCATTACGATCTTTCTGCATCAACGCCATGGCCGGAATTCTGATGCTTTTCATCCTTGAAGTGACGTTCTTTGTGGCGCTAACAGTGCTGGACGAACGCCGCAAAGCCAGTCGGCAGATCGGATGCTGCTTCCGTCCTAAGCCGGATAATTGGAAACCTCCATCTTTCTCTCAAAGAGACATGCTCAAAGTCTTCTTTGAACGCTTCTACGGACCTTTCCTACTTAAGACTCCCGTCAAAGTGGCTATCTTACTTCTAACAGCTGGAGCTGTGGCTGTCAACGTCTACGGGATCCTCCAACTTGAGCAAAACTTTGATCCGAGCATGTACCTCAAGGAACACTCTTATCCAGCTGAATATTTTGATGCTATGAAACATTATTTCCCTGAAAGTGGAGAGCGGGCTTCTATCTATACGGGGCGAATCGATTACTTGACTCAGAGAGACGAGTTGAATCGAATGGCGGAACTTTTAAGGACAAATCCATTTATCCATCCAAATTCTGTGACCTTCTGGTATAATGATTTTCAAGTTTGGCTCAATCAAACAAGATTAGGTAAGAGACCATATACATTTATCATTTACGAACATTGTCATGATGGTAAATTATGTGATTTTCCAGTCGATTTCCCCGAGGACGAACCGACGTTTAAGGAGCTAATGCAAGAGTATCTTTTCAGTCCGGAAGGTCGACATCATTTGCGTGACATCCGGGTGGAAGGCAGCATATTGGATCTCGAAGGAAACTTCAACATTACTGTACATAAACTTTTATTTTTCTACGCCCATTTTGGCTCACCCTTTCTCCGAATTCGACCTCGACAGATCCTGTTTTTGCTAATGTAACCATTTTTTTCTGTATTTGGGATACAGGGCTCACGGGCTCGCTTTCACCACCTGTCGCTTAAGAATTCCTCGGCCAAGAACACGGCTCTCAAATCCATCACGTCCCTCTCGGATTCGATCTATTTTGGCGAAGCGGCCGAGCCGCCTGTTCCCATCATCTATACGTACATTTACGTCGAATGGGAAGCCAATCGGGTAAGTTTTTCATACGTCTCAATATTTATCGTTTTTAGGCTTAATTTTATTCATATAATAGATCCTTTCTCCCTTTGGGATAATAAATCTGCCAGCCTAGAGAAAGCTTTTCTTTTTGTTGTTTTGGAGGAGAGTATTGTGTGTATATGAATGAAAGTAGGATACGTAAATAATGTCGAGGAGTGTTTGTACTCTTTAGAGAACGGGACACGGATACTAGTGATGGTTGCGATTTTATTTTAGTACGACACTTTATAATCAATTCCTGTTAAAAAGGAAACTTTAAATATCTAAAACAACTTTCAAAAAGAGATGATTAGATTTTATGGAGACGAGTTTTAAACTGTAGCGCTTTCTTAAGCGATTTCTTCCGGAATTTCAAGTTATTAATAGTCAACATCAGAACTCGACAATCAATTATGTTACCTGTTTGTAAGAAAGTGTTGGGAAAAAAATTGTAGCTCATTTTCTTTGTTTTAGAAACTAATGTTTTGCAGGAAATCTAGGATTTTTTTAAGACCATTTGTGCTTAAGTTGTGCCATAAGTTACTTAAAATTTTTATTTTAATTAAATTATATGGCTGAAGGTCAGCGGGAAGATATCTTCCTATGTGGCCTTGTGCACTCATAACCAAGTGCTTCTCTTTTTACCACACCCATCAAACTAATAAAAATAATTCGAGATTAAATATTGCTATCAGTTTTGTGCTAACTAAAAAAACAACAGCACAATTAAAATGTTACTTGTGTTGTATTATTTTCATTTAAAGAAATTTTCTATTTCGTTTTTAATTTAAAGTTAAGTATTCCCCACCGAATTTCCCCTAAACTGAAATTTACATGCGTAACTAAAGGGAAGGATTACCAATTTTGAAACTGATGATGTCAACTAAACTTTTAAGCGTTCATTTCTCAATTTGGCGTTTTTCATTTTGATCCTTCATGACGTCGTAAAAATTGCGAAATTTCAAAATCTTTTGTTTCAAGGTTGGTGCTTTGTAAGTCGCAATCTAATGTAACGAATTTTGCTTTGTTCTATGTGAATAGCTACTGGATTGTAAAACTTTTACAAGTTTCACAACTTATTTATGTATCTGTAAAACAGCATAGGGACAAATATAGTGGATACGACGCTGCCTCAACTCTGGCAATAAGTTAGATCGGAATTGAAAGTGCCCATTTCCCAATTTGCCATTTCTAAAATTATTCGTTTTACGTTCTCAAAACGGAAATGTCGAAATCTATTCAAGGCTGTACTCGTCACTACTATTCTTAAATAAAGATAATTTTATTATTTGTTTTTGTGTACAGGTCATTAGCAACGAGCTGATTCGAAATTTGGGACTGACAATGGCTGCAGTTGTTAGCGTGACACTCATCCTTATCTCGGATTTGGTGACAGTATTCTGGGTCTTTACATGCATCGCTTTCACGCTCATCGATCTCCTCGGCCTTATGTACTATTGGGGCCTCACAGTGGAGATCTCCTCGTCAATCATCGTCATTCTAGCCGCCGGATTGGCCATCGACTATTCCGCTCACATCGGTCACACCTTCACCACCGTCCATGGATCTAAATCCAGTAAAAATAAAATAGAATAAGCCTAGTCATCTTTCACCTCCATCATAGTAGTTTATCTTTATGGGATCATTTTCTTAATGGATCGTAAATACCTTGGTGATATAATCTATCAAGGTTCGGCTCCCTCTCTTCAGTTTCTCAGGGAGCTTCAATTATATAAGCATACCTGTTGATAGATGAGGGAATTAAAGAAAAAACATGTCAGATATTAATTTTACAAGTGACGACGTACTGTATAGCTAATCCATTCTTAAATAATTAAAGCGGCTTGCCGGCCTTGTTTATGACATGTCCCGTAG
Source organism: Chydorus sphaericus (assembly GCA_030141595.1). Lineage (NCBI taxonomy): Eukaryota > Metazoa > Arthropoda > Branchiopoda > Diplostraca > Chydoridae > Chydorus > Chydorus sphaericus. Next base: position 15,705,511 of record CM057928.1, read on the forward strand.
CCTATAATATAGTCTTGTTATCTCTCACGTACAAACGTGTTTCGAAATACTGAAATGAACCCCTAATTTGAGTCATCGTTTACTCGTTTTTCTCACATCAGCTCGAGCCAAAGTGACCCTAACTCGGATGGGCCCTGCTGTTTGGAACGGGGGTTTCTCTACTTTCTTGGCATTCGTCCTGCTCGTCAACACAGATTCTCACATCTTCACGACATTTTTCAAGGTAATAAGAGATATATTTATCTAAAAGATTCAATCGATTATATCATATCATCTGTTATTATTTGCAGCTGTTTTTTGGAGTTGTGGTCTTTGGACTCTTTCACGGACTAGCCTACCTTCCGGTTGTATTAAGCTGTTTTGGCCCAGCTGAGATCGGTGGATCTTCTAGCATTGATTCCATTTCAACCGAATTCTCGTCCACTTCTCCGTCCTCTACTTCGTCTGATTCGTCCGCCTCGACGCCAGTGCAGAAGAAGCACTCTTTGGAAAATCCCATCTTTATTTCAGATATCCAGGTAAATATTATTCATAAAGCCAGAATGTTCTGTGAGTTATGCAAATGATCCTTTGAGATTCTGCCAGACTTTCACCCATAATAAAACAGATGGGAACGTGGTGATGCATATGATGTTAGGTAACCTAAAGGAATTATCGAATTCTGAGCCTGTTATCATGTTTTTTGGTAGAGACTACGGATAGCGCGCGTGCGCTCTAATTTTCAATGAGTTAGCTAACAACACCGTGGCATTTTAAAAATGACGACATGCTGAGAGGAGTCACCGTGTTTGTTGTGCGCCTTTTTGGTTTCAGAATCAGTTGTAGACTTGCAGGTGCAAGACGTTCCGCTTGTTTTTTCGGGATCTGGTTGTAACAGATTCGTTTTTTTTTTACGTTTTATTCTCGATTTCGTTGAACAACTTCCGGAGAAATAGACTTTCAGGTGAGATTTTAAATATTGGGATTAAATAATTGGTTCTTTGCCAATACTACTTTCATTAGATGCAAACCATTTATTCGTTTAGTAATGTCGTAGATGTAGCAAAAGTTCTCTTTTTAAAAACGAGACATAAGAAACAACATAGGAATTTTTATAGGAACACTAAAGGAAATGTACGTAGCTTCTTATCGTGATACAGTGCGTAACTCTAGACGCATATTAATATAGTCAGAAACTAATTTATGAAGCATTATCATCAGTGACGTAGTCTAACCTTTTATTCATATGACTGTTTCATGGTTTGAAACAAAGTTCACGAGTAAAAACTCTAAAAATACAATTGATCCTCCTTTGAAAAGTCATAAAACAATAAATTCCATAGAGTCACATTCCAGATCGTCTAATAAATTACGATTCTCTCATTCATTTCTCTATCAGATCGTCTGCTATCCAGATCTACATCATCCGCTGGATAGAATGAATATACAGCGCTCCAACAGTAACATGTGGAAGAAGAACGGCACAAATCAGATGGGATCCAAAGAACCAGAGCAGCTCAAAGTGATGCCCTACATCCCTCAACCTGATTACACTCCTGCCCCAACCAGACGGGCGGAATCCTTCCGAATCCAACAATCCAGGCCGTCAGTTAACAAATCCCCTTCTAATAAGAAGCAGCAGCAGGAACCAAATTCCGTCCCAGATGTCTCTCTCCCTCGTCTGGATATGGAGCGCAAACCGACGAGACCCATGTCATTCCTCGGTCAACGGGAACGGATTCCCGAAATTAAGGAGGATCCAACGTCCTCTTCCGGTGCGGATCGGGAGTGGAATCATCCTCAGTGGAATTCGAGCCAGTTCCAGGCCTACGATTGGAACGCCGCTCTCATGAAGCGGCTCTCTGTCGAGGCGCAGACTATGCGGGAAGAGAAAATCCGTCGGGCAGCCGATTCGGAGCTGGATCGCTTCGAGTCCGAGATCGACTCCTATTTGCCGGAGGAGGATGAGGATGATGAGGGGATTGAGGATGTAATAATGACCAGCGATAGAAAGAAAGTATCTTCTGGTAATTCTACGCCATATTCCTCGTCGACGATGACGGCCTCACCGGCCAGTAGCTCATCACCCAGCCGAGCTGGTGAGAGCGGAGTACTAGAAGCCATTTCCACCTCGGCTGGCGGCCGCATCCGTCCGTCTCGGGATCGCATCCACTTGCCTCCGCATTCAGCAGCATCTAACGGCAATAGGCCTAGCATTTAACAATACGCCCATATTAATATTCCATTCCCATAATAATATATAATCCAGTAAAATATTAATTAATTTTATATTGTTGCTCTTTCTTTTCTTCCATAGTGGAAATCTAAGAGATTTAAAAAAAATGTATGTATACTATATTTTAAGTTCAGAGCTCATCAGTGTGACATATCCGTCGGATTTTTTTTCAAAGTGCCAGCGATGATTTTATGTGTTTGTTTACTGTTTCCGTCCTGCAAAGTAATTGCTGGCTTTGAACTCGTGCGCCCCTAATAATGGACCTTACGAGATAACCAATTATGACGGCCTGTATTTAACTTTTTTTTAAAGAAATAGATATTTCATATGACCATGTTTTTTCTCCCTAATGCATTTGTTAAAGCCTAAAGATTTTTTTTTTTTCGAGCGAACCTTGAGCCCTTTATAATTCTCCCCTCCATCATCTTTGCTTGTGCGTGACAACATAATAATATGCGTTGCCTTTGACTCTTGTCTTGTTTGTTTACTGTCTATCAGGCCCTGATCCGTGTGAGTGTGCGTTAATGTGGACACTTGTTGAATTGACATGTTCGTTTGAAAATGATTTTCGTCTCATATGTTATTGAGCCTCCTTCCTCTGTTCTATGGATGAATGAGCCTTAATCCCTTTATCCCGATTGTGTGCATGTTTTTTCATCTCGTTTTTTATCGATGTACGGTCAGAATAAAAAAAGGAAATCAATACCTACGCATTCACTATTCGCTTGTTTTAAGGTAAATTTAGAAATCTCAAAAAGAAGTGTTGTCTTTTAATTTTAATTTTTTAAGATGCTGCAGCATACTCGTAGCAATAATATCTGAATCACAATTTTCCCAGCATAACTTTGTTAGAAAACAAATCGTTTAGCATTTAGGCTTTTAAGGCAAATGATATAATTCATATGACTTAGTCTATGAATTCAAATGACTTAGTCTAATTTTTTCTTAATCAATCAGCCAAATTAAAAAAAAACAATTTTATTAACTACTATGATGAGATGACTTTTGAAAAAAAGATGCACAATGGAAAAACAATCCGTGAATTCAAATGTTTTCCCCTCTTGAATTTAATTTTTTTAAATCGTCCAAAAATTTACGAAAGAAAAAGTGGAAAATTTAAACCCAATGAAACTTAAAATTAATACGGGAAATAAATAATTTGACGAGGAAAAACGAATTTATTGTTCACAAGACATCCAGATAACAGCAAATCTTCTGTTGTTCTCAGAGTGGCTCTCTTTCAGCTCTCTTTTCACAATACATATACACAGCATACACCATCTATTTGAGTTGGCCGCTCTTAGTAAGAATCGGTTACAGCATTGCCTAACTTATTCCCAATCGAATCGTAGCTCTTGTGGGTTCATTCTTCATGAAAAAATCTGAATGTGAAAATCGATCATCATATTTCCAAAACTACAACCGAGAAAGATCTGAAAAATATCTATCAATACACCAGAATTTAGCACGATAATTTAAAATAGCTTAAGTGGTAACTTAGAACTTAGAAGTTAAAACTTACCTTAAAGTAAATTAAAAAATTTAAAGTGCAAAGTTTTAAAATTTGCACAAACTTATTGAATAAACGAATTATTAAATTACAAATAAAATAAAACTTTCATTAACTATTTCCGTAACGAATACCCAATTTCCACGCAATCTGTCAATTCTTTCTCGTTATTGCGCCATTTCCCGCCTTCGCACAAAAACCTTTTCTTGTCGTCTGCTCGAGAGTCAACGGCCGACATTATCGAGTATTCGAGTATTCGAGTCCATACGACCAGTGACTACCGAAAGAGCACGTAAATTTTTATTCGCATATTTTATCTCATTTAATTTCTATACATATTATCCAAAAGCCATGGCTGAAGTTGCTGCATCAACTAATGGCTCTGATGCTCCTGCATCTTCCACTAAAAAAGAGTAAGTTACACATTTCTCTCCCAGGCTCTTACTATCCACCCACGTGATTTTTTTTGCGTCTTGTTCTCAACTCGATTTCTCTCTCATATCTCTAGACAAATGACAGAAATCGCCATGGCATTGCTTGCTCAAGGGCGTCGTCACATTTTGGTGGCTGACATCCCTTCAGCTGTAGCTGCCTTGGCTGAGTCTACCCAGATCCTTGCAGAGCAGTTTGGCGAACAGGCAGATGAGTGTGCCGAGTCTTACTACCAGTATGGTATTGCCCTTTTGGAAATGGCTCGTACTGACAATGATGTCTTGGGTGATGCTGTTGAAGGAGGTATGAACAGCTGTCACTTTCATTTTCAGTCTCAAGTTAATATTTAAATACTATTTCCAATTGCTCCTCTCATTCCTTATAGGTGAGAAAGAAAATGAGGATGGCAGCTCTGAGGAAGATGGTGAAGATGACGAAGAGGAAGATCAGAAAGAGGGTGAAGAAACTGGTGAGAAGAAGACTGTCAATGGATCAGCTGACACTAATGGTAAAAAAGAACATGTCAATGGCAAGGCTGAAGCAAATGGTCAGGGTGAAGCCTCATCAGCTGCAGCTGAGAAATCAGAAGATGTTGAAATGAAAGAAGATTCAGTCCAGTCAGAGAAACCTTCTGAACCTACCAAAGTGGAACAGAATGGTGACACTGTGGCTAAGAAGGAAGAACCGTCTGCACAGGCCAAAGTGGGGCTGAATGGAGACAGTGAGGCCAAGAAGGAGGAAGAAGGAACCACTGGAGAGGCTTCCAAGGCTGAAACCAATGGTGACTCTTCAACTGAAGCTAAACCCACCATCAAGCCGAAGAATGCTGCCAAAGGCAAGTCTTTGAAAGCAGCTGGGAGCTCTACAGCTGCCATAATGTCTCCTGCAGATGAAACCATTAATGGAGATGGTGATGACGCCAATGAAGATGAAGCCGAGGACGACGTTACTAACTTGCAGCTTGCTTGGGAAGTGTTTGAACTCGCTAAAAAGATCTTCGAGAGGTATGGCAGTTTCTTTTGCTTCCACTATTCTATTTCATTCACTGCAAACAATCTTTCTCCTTTCCAGGAAAGCTGAAACTGACCCTACTGCCAAGCCTCGACTAGCGGACTCTCTTCTCCGGCTGGCTGAAGTAGCCATTGAATCCGAGAACTACTCTTCGGCCATCGAAGACATGCAAAAGTGTCTCGAAATCCAGAAAGCTACATTCCCAGCTGATAGCAGGTAGTTCTTTTATTTGTCGGATTAAATTCATCATTTTAAGTATTGAAATATCTGCAGATCTGTGGCCGAAACCTATTACCAACTTGGTGTGGCCTACACATTCACGACCGAGTTCCAGGAAGCTGTCAAGAGCTTTGAATCAGCTGCTGATGTCATCAAGCTTCGTTTGGAGAACCTCAAGTATTAATACATTTTTTATAACACCTTAAAGCATGTTTATTTCCCCCTACTGTTACCCTAATTCTATTTCACACATTCTGAACTAAAAGTTCATCATTCAACAGGAATCCAGGAGAGAAGAAACCATCCATGGAGGAGCCCAAGAACATGTTCCACACTATCGAGGGCGAGATTGAAGAGCTTGAGAGCCTTCTGCCCGACATTCGTGACAAGATTGCTGACACTATTGATTTGGAGAAGGAAGCCGCTCGTAAACTAACCGAGCAAAAGAATGGTGTGACCACTAATGGTGCTGGATCGTCCTCACACGCGGCTGATGAGGCTTCTTCGGCCCCTCTTCCTGGAGCGGCCAGCGAGTCCCCCAGTTCAGACAAACCTGCCCTGGATATCACTCACTTGATCCGCAAGAAAAGGAAGCCCGAAGATGGTCCCGCTGAAGCGGAACCTTCCGCTTCCAAGAAAGTTTGTGCTGAACCCGAAGTAGCTGATATTGCTTCCTAATTTTTTTTTATTTACCACCATTGAGGGTTTTTCTTTCTTTTATGTATTCTTTAATCTTACTTTCTCTATTCTATTCTCCGCCTAAGTCTTAACTTTTCATTCTCACATCTTCACCCACGACGTGTTCGTCAACTTTCGTGTTTTTTAAATGTGGTATTTATAAGAAAACGATGCTTGTGATGGGTCCCTACACTTCATGTACCTCAATATTCCAGCGCTCTCCTCAATTTCTGAAGGCATAAATAAAGCTAAAAGTTTGTCTAAATGTTTTTCTTTTCAATTTAAACGTTTTATTTGTCTTAGGATTGATTTTTTAGGGTAATATGGTAGGATATCTTAAGTTACTCTAGGTTTGTTGCAATGTTAGATTTTATACAGACAGGAAAAAATCTAATTCCCAAGACATGTAGTTTTATAGATTACAGTCGTTGTAGATGCTGTGAGTTGCCAATAAGAGATGCCTATTCTTTTCTCCTTATACTCTTGATTCAATTATTCGCGGGACAGGCATTTGATCCGATTGCTACATCCGGTGAACGAAATGGAAAACTTTAAATTTTTCTTTTTCAATTAGGTTAAAAAAGAAAGCTCACCTTCACAAGTTGCCGAATCTTTAAGAACACACTCCTTTTTAATGCAGTCGTAGTAAATGATTTTGCCTGCAGGTTGTTCGCATTCCTAAAACAAAAGAGAAGATCCAACGTTTTAGTCTTTCTTGGTTAAAAGTAAATTGTTGGGGAAAAAAACGTAATAAATTGATCATTACTAATGTTACAGGTCCTGCCCCTGCTCCCGTACAGGCAAAGTACCAAGGCCCACAATAATCTATTAAAACGATAAAATTTTAAAGCTTTCAATTTGCTCTCTGAGTTGTTAAATAACAATAACCCCTACCTGGAATGGCGAAGACGCCGTAATCCGGACATATAAAAGGTTCTGTTGTAGTTGGTGGAGGAAAAGTGGGGACTGTGGTTACCGGAGCGACGGTAGTGGTAGTAGTTGTGGTGGTCGTCGTAGTAGCATTCGTTACTGGAGGAGCAGCAGTGGTGGGACTCGTAACTGGTGGTACGTTAGTTGAAAGTGTGGTAGCGGATGCAGAAGTAGTACCTGATGCTGAGCAAGACTGGCAAACGGTCGCTCCAGCTAAAGTGACGAAAAATGATTTATTCAATCAGATATGATTAGGTACTTGGCATAAAATTGTTGTGAACCGTACGTGTACAGCAGGACGAGGATCTGCATTGTTTACACGCCGAGTCAAATACTCCTCCTCCGGGACATCTCTAGAAAATTATATAAAAATTTCAGCAAAAGTCAATCAAAATCGTTTTGCATGCTCTAATATTACCTGAGGGTAAAGTACTTGGTCTATACAAGCGTAGTACTCTGCAATACATCTGCATCATTGATTCAAGCGTATTTATTTTTTAAATTTCATTCCAGGTCTTATTTCTAAAAAGTTGGCATCATACTCTCCGAAAGCGTAATTTCCATCCTTCACGCACGTAAATGGGGCCTGCGTCGTTGGCTGTGTAGGAGGTGGAACAACTTTGCATGCGAGATTAAATTCACTACGTGTTCTTACAATGAAGGAAAATTGTACATTTCTAAAACTTACTACTGCAATTAACAGCGCACGTCTTTGACGGCGGATCGAAGACCAACGGTGATTTACAAGTCTGAAATTACAATTGTTAGAACATCTTATGCATCGCTAATTTATAAATAAACAGCCTACCAGATTGTATTGGGCTCCTCCGCTGCAAGCGTAGTATTGACTGTTGCATTGCTGGTTGTTAAAAGCGTAGAATCCATCCACTTGGCCGGTACATAGGGTGCCATCACTTCTGCCCTAATAAATTATCATTTGAATTGAGAAATACGAAACATTTTTTATGGTGATATCCCTTGCAATATTAACTCATCTACAAATCGAAAAGCAATCTAGGACTCATAAATTGCAAAAAGTTGCTTAATCATTATATGTATGATACGCATATTTCTCAATGTCAGAGAGATATACAGTGTCCTAGAAAAAAAATTGACAAATACAATAATAATTATAAATAATAAGCTTTATAACTGTCTGAATACGCAAGGTCACAAAATACATCCCGTCTGATCTCCTTCATTGATAACGCAATTACTATTACTATTACGCACAAGAATAAACTTAATGTGCTAATTATTATAAACTTACCTCTTGGAAATCGTATGTGGCAAACCAACGATCAAACTCGGAAGTATTTGGCAGCGCTGACGTCATTTGCCATTGAAGGCATCCTAATTAAGATTAGAAATAAATAAATTCTTATATTTTTTAAGTGACCTCGATTCATCCGTATTTACAATTTTAAAATATTGTATATGTAAAATTATGAAACGACTAAAAACCTATGCAGCAAGCGTAATTAATAAAGGCAGAGAAAATGATACCGTATTAGGTAATCTTATTTATCTAACTAACTAAATCTCTACTATTTAACTTCGTAAACCCTACATTTTAAATTTCGCATTCAAGCAATCTATCGAGAAATTTAAAGGTTTCGATGTATATTAAACAATTTAAAGGTTTTCTATGTACCCTGAAACAAGATGGCGATGAAGAAGATGGTCTTCATTTCGAACTATTTAAAATGCGGTGCAACACTTGTTTAGAAGTAGCAGTCTACTTTGTCACTTCTTTATACCAAAAAGGCCTTGTATAGTCTGAGAGAAAAACAGCCCAAGAAGTTGAGATCGACAACTATAAAGGTTTTTTTTTATCTACCACTTAACATGCCAGCAATGGTGATTATGAACATTTCATATACGTAACCGCGCGGCAATACCTACGTGTCGAGATAAATTGCGACAAAGGCGAGAAGAATGATATTTACTTTGATCAACATCATGCTTGGTGGTTTATTGTAAAGCTTTAGGATCGTAAAATGACGTTTCGTAAGGAGTCGGAAAAATTATGAAATCTCTTTGCCAAGGAGAGACGTAAAAAATGGTTTCAGACGGGAGGCTTTACGGATGTCGCCACTCGTCATCAGAAACAAAATTTATGGTGGCTTTACAATGCAAAAACAATAAAAACAGGTCGTAGATATTAATCCAGTGCGAAGCGAACTAAGCTGTAGATTTCTTCATAAGGAGATATTACCGTAGAATAACATTCTTAGTGAACTTTAATACCATATTTAATATTCTGGACTCATCTGTTGCGAATAATCCCGATATTTATTATTGATGTTACAGAATGCCTTGATCAACATAGCCAATCCCTCTGGGTTACATATCGATATTACAGGTACGTCATTATTCTTGTTTGGAACATGACTTAATGCTCTATTTTTAAATTTTGTGTTTCCCCCCTTAAATCTTCTTTGATTTATGTAAAGGCAGCGAATCGGAAGCCCATTTGGAAAATACGAAACCTGCATAGAGAATATAAGGAGACAATATATTAATATTATTATTATCAATATGTATTTAAAAAAAAACTTAATACCGACTGTGCACTGGTCTGGTGCAGTACACACCACCCTATCAGGATCGAAAAGCGTGTCTCCGGGACAAAACTTTATGCCATTACAATCATCATAACATATTATTAATGCGGATAAATTAACAGATCTGGTATTTAAAACTTACTTGCAATGACGGAACGTCACTTGTGCAAATTATGAAATAAGGTAAACACGCGTCTAGATATGAAAATATAAAAGGCAGGGAGGATTAGTATTTATTTATGTAAATTTTATTTTGAATACAACCATTTTGGGCTGGGAAAAATCCATTTGGTAGTGGGCATTTGTAATCAGGGGGAATAGTTGGTGATGGAGTTGTAGGTACCGGTGCTATAACAACACTCGTAATATTTAAGAAAGTATTTTATTATCATTTTTTGTGTTTTAACCGTGTCTTACGCGCTATGCATTCGTTTGGAGGAGTGCAGACCCCTCGAACAGGATCGAAAAGCGTGTTTCCAGGACAAGTCTGTTGTGCAATAATAAAAATATGCATTTAGTAGGAATATACACATAACAAATACTAAAAAAACGATTGGCTGCTTACTTCGGGATAAGGTACACCATCCGTACAAATGAAGAAATTCTGTAAGCAGGCATCTAAACAAAATGCGATTATAAAAATAAATATTACAATTTTTAATAATAAGAATGTAACGTGATGAAGGTACGCACAAGGATCAATGGGGAAGAATCCGTTCTCTTCCGGGCAAATAAAATCGATTGGCGCATTTGTTGTGGTTGAAGTCGTCGTACTTGTCGTCGTTGAAGCCGTTGTGACCGCTTCAGCCGTCGTTTCAGTGGGAGGCTCTGTAGTTGTACTCACCTCTGTCGTCGTAGAAGAGGTGGTTGAGGTAGCAGTAGATGAAGCTGTTCATAAGAAATTGAATTATATTCCTTGATATTGAAAATGATTTTTTTTTCGTTTACAGTCAGGTTTTGGCCGATCACCGCAGTCAACATTCAGCGGGAAGTTGCAGCCATCGAATTTCAAATCGAAAAAGTAGTCACTGAAGCATTGCCAAAGATGAACAGGTTCGCCAAAATAGCAAGTGTAGTATTGAGAACAATCCTTTGGATTAGCAGAGATTGTTTCGCCGGACGGGCAATTGAAATCCGTAACTGGTCCTAAATCTATGTCTCCTGGTCCTCTCGCCCCGCCACCAATGGGCTTTATTGTAAAAACGATTTTTAAGGGAAATTTATAACTATTTAAAATAATGTATAACCAATTTAAAGAATTTAAATTCTCATTACCAAGTTTTTTTTAAAGCCGGTATGTGATTTTCCAAAAATAGACGTGCTCTGTGACACTGATAGTTGCACAATTTATCCATTACTCATCTAAATTTTAAAGATTTAATTGAGTTAACAATACCTTGGAAAGCACTGGATGCCACCAAAAATAACTGCACCCACGCCTTTAACATGTTGAGGAAATGAGGATTGGAAAATAGATCGGTTGTTTTACTGTTCCCACCACTAGAAAGAATTTGGAAAATATTATTCTTTAAACGGACTTGAGCATTTGGATACTTATTGACTCAATCATTTATCAAATACTGGTGTTTGCTTACAGATCATCCTATCTTGAGTTGACGCCCTCGTTTCAAAAATATCCCTGATGAAATTTCTGACTGAAATAGGCTGTCACGAGATTTAATGATGACCCACCAAGTGAACGTGACCAATCATCCGTTACAACCGGATGACGTTATCATAATCAATGTTTTCTTAATAAAACATGTCTGGTTTTAATTCTTGCTGCCTATTATTTCAGTTTTTACAAAATAATAGAGAAATTATTCAGTTTTTACGAACACATACAGTATTGGTGTAGAAATGCATAATACACTTGCTTCAGTAATAATAGTCGTGTAATATTTCCTCAAAAGATGATTAACATACAGTAGTTTTTTTTGCATAACAGACTTTCCAATTTCATTTTATTGCAGCTAACAAATCAAAGTACACTGTTAAATTTTCTTGCATTTTTGCCACAAGACCTATTGATTAAAAAAAAATGAAATGATCGTAAGTTGACTGTTTTTCGTTAAAAAAAACATCTCGTTCGAGCGAAAGGCATTCCTTGACAGATTAGTTAGCATCTTTTCCGGACGCAATCATCTATAAATTTTTTTACATTAATATAGACGATTACTGAACGGAAACTTATAAATGAGTATTTTTTCAATAGATACCTTCACCAAGATTGATTGCGGATTACAAACGACATTGTAAGACCAGTCGCATTGTAAGATCTGTGGGTTGTAGTAAAGACCTGAAGGACATTTCTAAAAACACACAAAATTCATTTCATTAATATTTCATAAAAAACAATGTTTTAAAAATAAAAACTTAAAAGCTTATTACGATGAGGTAAGGAATTCCGTTGGAGCATTGATAATACTGCGTGCAAGAAACTGTTATTTAAAAAATTAATGATTAAATGAAACTCACAAACAAATTTCAAAGTTATCGAATTACATGGATCTGAAAAGATGCCCTCTCTCATCGGGCAGGTAAAAATACTGTTCGGCTTTGTCGTAGTAACTGCCATCGTCGTCCTACTGGTGGTCGAAGGTTGAGTCGAGGTTGATGGCTGGGTAGATGTAGTCGTCGGTGCGGTGGTCGTCGTAGTAGTCGTCGATGTGGTGGTCGTTGATTGAGTTGTTGTGCTTTCCGGGGTCGACGGTAGGGTCGATGTAGGTTGAGTGGATGTGGTAGTGGTTGAATCGGTAGTGCTCGCCGTCGTTTCTACTGATAGAGTAGAGGTGGATGCAACTGTCGACGTAGCGCCACCCAGTCCGCATTCTTCTGCCGATTTGCATACTCTGACCACAGGATCGAAGACCAACGCTCCGCTACAGCTCTATTACGGCAATAACAAAAATTTTGAAAAATAAGGAAGAATTATTTTCGATATTTATTATTTTATTAAAGTAAAATTGTGCATACTTGCGGGAAAGCGAGGCCACCTTGACAGGAATAGTAGAATTTGATGCAAGTCGTTACGCCTGTATTGGACGAATCCGCGTTTCTATAGTTCATGGTCTTTTGTAATAGAAAAAAAGAGTAAAAATACCTGGTAGAGGGTAAAATCCGTCGATAGGTGGGCATTGAAAACCAGAAGATGCAGTAGTACTGGAAGCTGTCGATGTAATAGTGGTCTCAGTCGATGTCGGTAACAGAGTAGATGTTGATGGCATTGTTAGCGTAGTTGTGCTGGTAATGCCACTTGATCCGCATTCATCTTGTAATTTGCATTCTCGAAAAATAGGATCAAAAAGCAACGCGCCACTGCAGCTCTATTTTAAACAATTTTAAATCAACGGATTTGCACATTTCAAAAGAAAAGAAAAGTATTGAACAAAATTCTAGATACTCCAGGAAAAGCCAATCCGTTCTGACACGAATAGTAGAATTTAATGCAAGTCGTAACACCTATTCAATATCAAATTAAAAATTATACAATTATTTTTGAAATAATATAAACAGAATTTAGAATGCCTGGAAGAGGATACAATCCATCGACGGGTGGGCACTGAAAACCAGAAGATGCCGTGGTACTAGTGCTGACTGAAGTAGATGTAGTCGTCGATTCCACTGTTGATGTCGTAATAGTTGAGTAGTAGTTGGTTGTCGGTTGCAACGTCGACGCACTCGTTGCTGAAGTAATTGTAGAAAAATCTATAGTTGTTCAAAAAAGAATAGAATTAGTTGTTAATCTTGAAATTAGTGAGATCTGAAGAAAACAATAACCGTCGGCGCAATTTCCAGTTCCCTCCAATACGCAAGATTTTTTAATAGGATCAAAAACTCCAGGCCCAGGACAATTCTAGAGGTAAGAAAGGGTCTTAATATAATAATAATAAAAAAAATCAAGTGTGTCATACCAGAATGTAGGCGTTACCAGATATACAAGAATAGTAGCTTTTCACGCAGCCAATTGCATCTGTTTAACGCAACGTATTTATATAAAACTTTTAAAAAATAGCTGGCTTATATATAACTTACCAGGCATTGGGTAATAGCCATCACCACCAGGACATTTAAAAGGTGATGCAGTGGTTGGAGTAGGAGATGTTAATGTGGTAGTAGCTAAGATACAATCATAATAGTAATTACTTATACTATTTATCACTTGGTTTAATTGGTTCTTTATATACGAATCAAGCTCAAGCATCCAGTAGAGTCGGGAAGAACACATTTTCGAGCAACCGGATCGAAGACTCCAATTCCCGGACAGGTCTATTTAAAATGATTTAAATTCAAGATTCCATAACCATTAAGATTCAAGGATTATCTTTTAAAAGTGGCGGCATACCGTCAAATAAGGTGTATCACCGGCCCTAAGGCAAGTATAGAAAACAGAGCTGCATCGATCTGTATATACAGCATGGAAGCCATCATCCGGACAGACGAACCCGGGCGGAACCGTCGAAACTGTATGATTTAAAAAATATTAATTATTAACCTTAATAGAATTATAGTTATCCCAATACTACAGATTCAAATGATCAAATATTACATGACTCATGTTTATGATCAATTCGCAAGTATAATATGTGGGCAAATTTTAAAATCTATTTACTGGGCTCTTCGGGTAAGAGTCGATCTCCACAGTCGACTAGATACGGGTAGTTACAGCCATAGTAGACCAAATCGAAGAGGAGTCCACCTTCGCACTGCTTCAGGTAAGTGGGCTCACCCCAGAAGCATGTGTAATACTTGTCGCAGTCAGAGTGTTCGTGGATTGTGACTCCTTCCGGGCACTCAAAGTCGTTTTCTCCTAAATTCAAGTCTTTAGATGCTGAATCAGTTTCTTCAATTATTCTGTTTGGTGCGTCATTCACTGGTTCCTCCTTTATTAAATAAATTATCATTTTAAAAGAATAAGAGAATAACAAATCCATTAAATTATATCGATTAATGTTACCAAGTAGTCATAAAAAAGTTGGCAACCGGGTACGCTGTTAGGGGCTTTACAATAGTGACTTCTGGGATCGAAGGCTAATCCAGGAGGGCATTGCTACATTCATTGAAACACAAAAGAATTTTGTGATCGTATTTAAATAAAATTAAAAAGGATTAATCATTACGCCAACTTCGAAGGATCCATCATCGAAGCAAAAGTAGTAGAGACTACAATTTCCTGTTTTAATTATTAAAGAATAAATTAGGTATAGTAATGATTGACAGCATAAAAAAAAATATTTTCACTAGACCCACCTGGATAAGGATACTCGGTTGGCTCCACATCTGGAGGACATTCGAACCCGTTTGGATCAGGTGTTGTGGATCGTCCTGTAGTAGTATCAGTGGGCTCTTCCGTAGCACTATCTGTTGTAGGTTCCGTAGGAGCTGTTTAAAGTAAGATTTCCAAGATTGAATGGACAAAAGCGCGAATAAAGAATAGGTTATATGTGTAATAGTTTCTTACGCTCTAAACAGTCGTCTCTGCAATCGAGTGTGAATGGATTGAAAACGGCTTCTCCGGGACATATCTAAAAAGGTAAACACAGTTTGAAAAAAAGAACAATATAATGGGAGATCATGGTGTGAGAAAAATATAAAATTAATAAAAGCTTATTATTACTAAAGGATACGCGGTGCCGCCTGAACAATAAACGTAATTGCCGCTGCATATCTCTGAAAATAAAGAATAAATGAGGTGCTAATTTGAGCCGCATGAAAATAGTTTTCTACCTGGATCAATCGGGAAGAAACCATCTCCTTGGCACTGGAAAGGAGCCTCCGTCCTTACTAAAGGCGTGACACATTGATTTGATGCAGTACATAAAATTTAACTGTGATGATTCGAGATTGTTCAATATTTTTAAAAAATGCATAATACCAGAGCAGCTTGCTTCATCTTCATTGACGCATTCAAGTAGCTCTGGATCAAATATCTTGTTTTCAGGGCATTGCTGGGGTAGTTATGGACAAAAAAGGATTACCGGTTATTCACTTGTTAACTTCATGAAATTTTTGTTATTGAATACGCTATTTATATATTTACTTGGTCGTAACGCACTCCTCCGATGCAAGCGTAATAAGAGCCGGTACAATCATCTTTAAAATAAAAAAATAAAATATTCATACGATGTATATATGTCGACCTGAATGCATAATTATAACAGACCAGGAATAGCGTAAAATCCGTCTTCTTCAGGGCACACAAAATCTTCTAATTTCTTAAATTGAACAATTTTATGAATAAAACAATGTCAATTTGGATTTTTTAAAAATAGTTAATGTGCATAATGTTAGATTTATGATTTGTAGACATACCTCAGGAATTTGAATAAATGCCGGTCTTTTAGCGGATTGGCTACACCAGCTAACTGAGACTACCGAACATTTTAATTAGCGCTAATGGTCCACTAATATTATTTGTAAAATGCAGTATAACAAGTAGACGAGTATACCTTGAAAAAGGAGAGGAAGAAGAAAGAAAAGAGAAGTAGACAAACCCTTATTCATTCTCTTTTGGTAATCTGGAAAAAGTTAATAATCAATTAGCATGAAAAAAAGGAATAGGAATAACTCCGTTGTTCGAACAGTGAAATAACCATCTGATTTGGTAACTATCATACCTATAATATTCGACTGGATTCGTCGTCTACCGATCTTTCAATGAGAGAAAGAAACGTGCCATATAAACTAATTACCTGATTAACATAATGAAGCAAGTTGTTGCACACAACAGGCCTGCTGAGGTATCATATATTAAATAGTGTTAAGCTATACGCAAAGTACTCATAATAACAGCTTGATTATACCCTCATAAAAATGTGTGGTGGTCTACTTTATTTCGAAATTACGGCTATGTTTTCTATGCACACAACAACATTGATGCTGCAACGGTAGAGTCGAGCCTGAATATTCGGTAATTTATCTATATATTTTGTTGTGATGACAGCGGAAAAATAAGATTTTTTTCAAATACATTTGTGAAGCAAATTAGACTCGTAATCATTGCACGTACTTTTTACAGTAAAAAAAGTGATCCTGGCAGATTATATTTTATAGGCTATTATACCTGCCGGTACCATACCAATGTACCATTCTTCGTCCTCAAAGACGGAAGCTGTATGAGAAGATTAAATTAACAGTAATTATGTATTTACTCTACAACATCATACATCAGAGCTATATTAAAACATTAGTCCCAGACAAATTAGAATGTGAATCGTTCTCTGTTTTAGTTGCAACCAGGGACGTTATACGGGAAATCGCATATTTCGGCAGCAGGATTGAAAACCAGGCCGGGCGCGCAGCTCTGTGGACGTTAATGCTCATTAATAAATTCAAATCGTGATATTTTATAAGGTTATGTAATATATATATATATATATATATATATATATATGAATATGTTATGTGTACCAGGACATAAGGGGTTCCATTAGAGCAGCTGTAGAATTTTGTACAATCGCCCGGATACGGGTAGAGACCGTTAGGGTTTGGGTAACAAATATTGGCTGTCGTCGTCGTAGCTGCAGATGCCGTCGTGCTAGGGTCAACTGATGATGCGGTCGTTTCTGTGACTATTGGAGTAGTTCCAGTACCTCCGTCAGTTGATACTGATTGTACTGGATCATCAGTAGTAATGAGACCCTCAGTAGAAATTACCGTTGTTGGTTCAACATCAGTAATTATTACTGTTGTTTCCAAAGATGGACCGGTTGTTAGTTCATCCGTCGGTATGGAACTTGGATCAATATCATCAGTTGCTTGACTACTTGCTTCAGTCACTAATGTACTCGCTAATGTTTGTTGTTTAAGCGCACATAACAAGAAAATAAGTACATATGAATATATACTTGTTGATATTTCAATTATATTTTCACAATAATCTACCTTGATTACAGCTGGCAATCTCTTGAAATACGCATAACTTAGTTTCCGGATCGTATACGTTCTCGCCTGGACATTTAAGTTCGTAGGGTTGTTCTACAATGCAAGCGTAGTATATTCCACTACATCCATCTGCAAATAGAAAATGTATTTTATTTCAATTATTTGTTGTCCGGATAAAATTGTTAACCGATTGTGCTGGGATAGTAACCATCTTCCTTTCCAGTACAATCAAAGTCGGCATGCCCCGGCTGTATCAATGAATTAGTCATCTTAAACTTTTAAATCTACTAGAGAATTAATTAATACCTGTCGATGAGGGATTAATAGGTTAGGTCCTTTTAAAAGAGGATGGCAGTAGCTCACTAATTTTAGGTATACATTCATTCATTTATTGAGTCGGCTGGATATTATACAATGGCAATAGTACTATATACCTACATTGGAACGAAGCAAAAAGAAGAGTAAAGCATGCGCAGATTTTATTCGTCATTCTCGTTCAATCAATGGCCTGAAATACCCGTGTATATTAGAAGAGGAATAATATAGAAAAGTTGTACCCAAATAAAATTAGGACATATATTGGATGGTTGCACAACAGTTTTGACAGCACTTTCTAAAATAGTCTATTTTAAAAAAAAGTCTCGTGTTTACATATCCAGTCTGAATGAAAGAAATAAGGAGTATTATTCGAATTGACATCATCATTGTCTAGCTTATACTAGGATTATTGATAGCCGAGCTCTGTTGCTCCGCTTATCGTGCATTTAGTAGCCGATGAACCCTAGTCTACTTTTTGAGCTGTAGCACAGTATATTTATCTTCAATATCTAACATAAATGCACGATTGGTGGGCTGTTTAAAAATCATATTACAGAACTATTATCATTCGTGTTGTTTCATAGGTACATCTTCAGCATTTAAAAACAGAAAAATAAGAAAAAATACTTTAGTAATTAAGCCAATCGGTTTTACTTGTTTTTGCGGCTTACTTCGCTCTGATTGGCGATTGCGTAATATTTCAAGAGTTCTTTTTCTATTAAGTAGGCCTACCATGTCAGAAACTTATAAGAAATGCGTTCTTTAAAATTTTCTATAACATTGACGTCCCCAGTGTGCCATAAGTAGCCTACACACTAGCACTCAAAATCTTGTAATAAGATGTTATAAGATCTTATTAGAGGTAGTTACAAAAAGCAGTGTGAATGCAATTTTTCCTTATTTACCTTATTTTTCGTTAAGGTATCGAAAATGTCATTATAGGACCCAAATAATGACTTGCGTTAAAAATACCCGGGTACATTTTTAACGTAAGAAAATAAGGAGAAAGCCAATGAAATGGCTGGATTTCTCAGGTGAGGGTGATTAACCCCACCCCTCAATCGAATAAAGAATATCACGTGATAAAGGGGAGCCTGGGAGCCAATAGGAGGGGGAGTTGAAGGAGAGACACCAAGGTCGGAGGGTGAACGTAGTCAGATATTATGACGAAAATACTACCTAATTTACCTTTAAAAATTGCATTCACATTTGAAAACGATGCTATTTTGCGCTTATAACCATGTCTTATAAAGAATTTTAAGTTAAAGTGCTTATAAGACGGTTATAAGGATTTTGAAGAATTTTGATCGCAAGTGTGAATTTAGCTTATAGATATCTCCTGGATGTCTAATGGACTTCCAAAATTGATTTCTAAATTGTACATCCAATGGATGTCGCATGGATGTCCTGGGGTAGACATCCCAAAAGATATCTAAAGTAGCCTACACACTAGCACTCAAAATCTTGTTATAAGACCTTATTAGAGGTAGTTACAAAAACCAGTGTGAATGCAAGTTTTCCTTATTTACCTTAATTTTCGTTAAGATATCGAAAATGTCGTTATGGGACCCAAACAATGACTTGCGTTAAAAATACCCGGGTACATTTTTAACGTAAGAAAATAAGGAGAAAGCCAATGAAATCGCTGGATTTCTCAGGTGGGGGCGATTAACCCTTCCCCTCAATCGAATAAAAAATATCACGTGATATGGGGGAGCCTCGGAGCCAATAGGAGGGGGAGTTGAAGGAGAGACACCAAGGTCGGAGGGGGAACGTAGTCAGATATTATGACTAAAATACTACCCTATTTATCGTTAAAAACTGCATTCACATTTGAAAACGATGCTATTTTACGCTTAAAACCTTGTCTTATAAAGAATTTTAAGTTTAAGTGCTTATAAGACGGTTATAAGGATTTTGAAGAATTTTGATCGCAAGTGTGAATTTAGCTTAAAACAGATATCTTATGGACTAGAAATTCATCTAGGGAATTTACAAGCGCGCATCTGGGGGGAATTGACTCGCACGGTGCCTGACGCCCAGCTAGGCAACGACAAGGTCACAGCATATATCGCTTACTACAAGTGTATTGGTACAGTCACTACAGCATCTTGTAATGGTCCGTGAGATTATACATGAAGCTTTGTGTCTACATAACATGATTTACTGCTGATGGTGTAAAGACAGTGGACTATAATAAGTCCTACTGTCCTATTATTGGAACTTCATAAGCAGTCTATACCGGTAGGTTTTCCCTAGTACACTCCAATTGACATCAGTACCGGTACCGTAGCACGGGATTTAAATTACTTACTAAAAATCTGTGCTGTTTCCAAAATTAAGTTGGAAATTTACGAAAATTCATGTAGTTAATCTATGATGCCCTATGAGTAATACATTTCCTGTAGGTGAGTTCAGCGTGTCGTCTATGAAAGAAAAAAAAAATAATGTGGCGGGATATTATTTGCTAATTGCTACATCAATGGTATGTCGAATGGTATTTACAGTACAATATCAGCAAAATGTTGGTGGGAATAAAACTATTAGAAGAATTTTTAGCCTTAAAAAAAAATCGGAAAAATCATCAAACAGCATTTCCTTCAATTAAAAAAAGATATATATAAGAAATGAACTATAAATGTTGTGAAACGGCGCACCTATTGGTGCGTAAATTATTGTAATTTCGTGGAAATCTGTTATTCCACAACTTTTTTAAGTTTTTTTTAAAGTACTAACGCTGTTGGGAGCAGAAAGTAGTAGGTATATAAAGATAGGAGATACACTCAGTATGTAAGTAAACAGGTACTGTCATCCCACCCGAGAGACTCAGGAGGAAATCACAAACGTAAGGAAGGTATTATTATATAGATATAAAGCTTTAAGTATAAACACTTCTATGTTGCGAGGGTCTAACCAGGTGAAGGTCGTGTGATAGGAGGGGTTGATACAGGAATGGGAGTTCTTCCCACCAGCATTATTTTCATCGAAATTGACTACATCCAATAGATATCGAAAATAGACGTCTTATGGCCCGGACAATTGGATATCTAATGGATGTCTATTGGATATCCACTGTTGATGTCTACAATATCCCGGATTGGATATCTATTAGATATCTACGGGATATTTTGTGGCACACTGGGTCGTACCGGTATGTTTAAATAATTTGTTTGACATTATCCCGTTCGTTAAAGTGTATTTTGACGAGTTATTTCTACATATATCTCACCAATCATCATCAATTCGATGGGAATAAATAGCTCCATAAGTTTCTTCTGATCGCACAGGATTCCACGCATTGCCTCATTTTGGGATGGAAGACGGACGTTCCAGGACAATTCTTGATCATTGTCAAATAAAAATGAATTTAACATTCGCTTAAACTTATTACGTTATTAAGATATATTACATGTCGAGAAGCAGTGCCGCCATCACAAGAGAAGTAGCTACCTTTGCACTCTTCAGCTATTCGGCAATACAAATAAAAAGTGTTACGATACTGATATTGAGCTTTGATAAATGAGAATGGTTATGATATACAATTATATCTTACTTACCACCGTTAACGGAATCAGGAAACAAACCTGAAGCCTCAGGACACGAAAACCAGGAGTCCGATTCAAGACGATTTTTTACTGATGCAACTGAAAGAGTGCAACAAAGCGATAACAGCACTATTAATACAATTATATCATTGTTTTTAAATAATGATACCTGAGCAGTCAGTAGAGCATACAAGTGTGTTCGGATCAAATAGACCTATGCTACATTTCTGTCATACGTTAAATATTAAAAAAAAAGATAGTTAGTAGATGGCACTTTAAAATAACTCTATTATTAGTTCATTTTAGGCAAAATCAACCGAGCGACATAGAATTAGATAGGTTAGTATAGCTACTAATAACGCTAACTTTGAGTCGTTCTTTAATTTCAAAACTAACTACAACGTAATTCATAAATTTTTAGCTATTCCCGGTATTTGAATTAAATGTCATAATTTGAATTAAAATAAAATCGATCGTAATACATCTGAGAAACTCTATCCACTTATTTGATTGCTACAAACCTTTGGGTATCCGATATTATTGATACAGCTGTAATAGTCTGCGATACATTGAGCTGCAAGAGCAACAGGTATTTCCAAAGAAATAAAAATAAAATTTTAAATGCTTTGCGATGAGAAAAAAATCCGACATTGTTTTACTGTCATCGGCGGGAAAAAATCCGTATGGTTCCGGGCATACATATGGAATCATTGTTGTAAGAGAACCTAGAAAATTAGAAATAATTTACCAATGTGAAAATAATTGATTGTGCTGATGAGAATGATCATATCTTACCGTAAGGGCAATCTTCCGGTGGAACGCAAGTACTGGTATCTGGATTGAATACGGTATCGGTTCCAGGAGGGCATTCCTAGTTCACATCGAAACCACTATTTTTTATTCAGTTTTATTTTAAAACTTAAGAAAGTATTTATTTACGTCAGGATAGGGCATTCCGTCGACGCACAGGTAAAATTCTGGAGAGCACACGTCTGACAAAAATATGAATGGTTTGTTTAACTCTATTATTATCCGACTGCAAGTCTAATATATATATATATATAGGATATTCATACCTGGAGCGAGGGGAAAGAAACCATCGTCTTCTAGACATGGATTTAATGGCGTCGTTGTTGTCTCATCCACCGATGGCTCCGTTGGTTCTAAAAGGAATATAAAATACAAAATTTAATAAAAACCTGATAACAAAATTTCGAATAAAACAAAATTATTTCAAGTAATAATTGGCAACTCGTATTATTTTCTATATGCTACAAAATTACCTGTACAATTGCAAGTACATATATGGAGAACGGGGTCAAATAATGCCTCCGGATCAGGACATTTCTTAAGAGAATAAAAGAAATTATGAGTAGGCTAATTTAGACTTAAATAAAGAAGATTAAGTGTCATTAAATTGCTGTATCCTTACATCTTCATAGCCCATTCCATTAGTACAGACGATGAAGTTAATTAGGCATTTACCTGATCATACAAATATGTAATAATATTATAAAAGATTCCGCATCTCAAATTTTAAAATACAAACTTGGGTCAACGGGATAGAAGCCATCAGGCAAATCCGTACAATCAGTTGATTGAGCAGTTGACCATCCAACTAATTGGTTGCAATCAAATCAAAACCAATAAGTAAATTAAAATCTTTTGTATTTCTTACGATTTCTATTTCATATAATAAATACCTTGAGCAAGGGTGAAAAAGAAAAAGAAAAAGAATTGCTGCTGCTTCTTCATCTTATTTTTATTATTCCTGCCTCAGATGTTATTAGCTTCTTATTTTTACGATGTGACAAAGACTGAGGGTATCCCAATCCTACATTCACTCTCTCCTTATTCAGTTCATATCTGCCGTATAGTACACTATAAAGTACAAATAGAGGTCATAGAGCCATGTTTCTTTATTTTAAGTCAACAACAGAAAAGCGCATCAATCACCTTTAATCCTTCGGCAGCCTCACTAAATCAATAGTAATATTATAAGTTCAAACAAAAACTGGCTACAGACTCTTGGACAGTTTTCTGTCTGGACGACCCGTTATGTAATCGAGTGGCAGTTCTCCTCTAGAAAAAACATTGAGACCTTGATGCCGGACTGAGTTCGACATTTTTTATCGACGCCCCACGTACGCCTTGTCTATGCTGTCATTCATTTTTTTTTCTTTCAGATAAAAGTGGACTTAAGGCTGTTCTGATCCTGCCCTATTAATGGTCAAAGTCTCTTTCAGATGATTTTTGAAAGTAAATTGACTATTTAAACATCAACGCCACATCAGCTTTTTTTATTGCTATTACACATAATTTTAAAATATTCTTCCAAATTTAGTTAAAAAAAAAAATAATTTAAATTTCTTTGTCTGATGGAATTTTTAATGAAGTAATATCTGTTTTATAAAAATTAACGATAGTGAACATATTATCGGCGTAGATTTATTAAATTCTCTCAATGGGTCATGAAAAATATTATATAATATGGGTCCCGTAGCTTATATTGAAATGTTTATGGATGATGATGAGTTCCTGTTCCGTCATTATCAGTGACGGGTTTTATACAAGGTTTTAGAGCTTTTGTATGCGTTATTTATATCTCTTAAATTAGCATCACCACTTAATCAAGAAATTTTGCTTTATTCAATAATTTGTTCGGACAATTGATAGCGTTCTCCGGAATCTCGCAATAAAGAAGTATCGGGTCAAAAATAGAGCCTTCGGGGCAAGCCTTTTTAAAAATGTAAATATAAAAAAGGTTAAAAAGTAGCATTATTGATATTCTGTATAAAACTTTAGATTACCGTAATTAAAGCAATACTGTTCGTACAAATGAAATACGTTGAACTACAAGTAGCTAAAAATAAAAACAATTTAAAAAAATTACAAATCAGACTAACATTTTTAAAAGAGCAATTACTAGGAGTAACTGGGAAGAATCCTCCCGGAGCCGGACATTCAAAAGTACCTAATAAAAACAAAAAAATCATGATAATTAAGTTTTTACCGTTTCGGTACAGGATCCTGGAATGAAATGTGCACCCCACAACGTTAAGTCCCATAAGAGGGTGCTCATTTCAATCCAGGATCCTGTACTATGCTTCTTTTTGTATAAATAAAATTAGATACTTACTGCAAGGAGCGATATCCTCGCTAGTGCATGTTAGAAGTGCTGGATCGAAAACTGTGTTGGGTGCGGGACATTTCTAGTTTTTTTTCAGAAAAGGAATCATCAATCATGTTAACAGCGTATAGATCGATGGTAATAAATAAATCGAGTATAAATAGGCTTACCGCCATGTAGGGTACGTTGTTGATACACCTTTAAAGAATGGTAAAGATTTATTATTTTTATATAATTGTAGAAAATTCTTTAAATGGAAGACATTACGAATAGTAATCCGGACCACAAGTTCCCGGAATAGCAAAAAATCCATTAATATCCGGACAATCAAAGTTGACAGGGGGAGTAGTTGGCGCTGTAATTGGAGTGGTAGTTGGTGCTGTAGTTGGTGCTGTAGTTGGTGCTGTAGTTGGTGCTGTAGTTGGTGCTGTAGTTGGTGCTGTAGATGGTGCTGTAGTTGGTGCTGTAGTTGGCGCTGTAGTTGGCGCTGTAGTTGGCGCTGTAGTTGGCTCCGTAATAGGCGTCGTAATTGATGGTGTGGATAGCGTCGTCGTCGTCGTCGCTCCTTTTTTGGTAACGATGCAAGCAAATAAATCTTATTTCTTAATTAAAATGCGGAAATCTTACCAGTACATGGAGCTAGAGATTCGCACTTCATAGAAGACGGATCGAAAATGAAACTACCGGGACACGCCTTTCATAAATCAAATAAAAAAGAAGAGTCAAGTCAAGTTATTCCATGCAATGATTTTTAGGTCATTAGCTATGTACCATTGTATAAGACTCATTACCAGCACAGACCATATAGGTCTGACAGCAGGCATCTACATGATAGAATAGATCAGCATCAGTCACTCATTTATTTGATATTAAATTCAATCGTTTTAAAACTTCAATTTACCTGGAGTAATTGGATAAAATCCGTCTTCAGGCGGGCACTTGAAATTTTCTGTGATGATAATGAAAATGATTATAAGACGCCTTTCTAATAACATTTTGTGAGCGTTGCAAGTGATATGATACACTTACTGCACGTAGCCGATGACTCTACGACACACTCAACCGTCACAGGATCAAATATTCCATTAGCTGGACATGTCTGCACAGCTCGCAAAATCAAGTTGCATTTTTTAAACAATCAATTATTAAGAATTCGTAAAAATGTATAACTTACCTCGATATAAACGGTGCCACCTAAACATCTATTATGAATATCAAAATAATTGTAACTTTATAAACCATGGAATGTGTGATTTTAAAAAATAATTACACAAAATATTCCCCACTGCACTCTCCAGGGATAGCAAAGAATCCGTCTGGCTCTGGGCAGGTAAAATTAACATTTCGACTAGCATCCAAAACTAAATTTTCAATTAAAGGTAGCGAGCTCCTAGTAATAATAGTAACACCCTCCGAAACAGGTGCCATGCTCGAAGCGATACTAATAACAAAGATAATGGGCAGAAAATCCATCATTGCCATCGTATCAAGACAATGCAATTACGAATTCGTTGAACGACTAATACAAAGATTCTACTGCATACTGTCGTAAAAGAACTTGTCATTGAACATTATTCAGTCCTATATCAATTTTTTTTAACGCGAGATGGGACGTAAAGTGATTTGCTTGTCAGTACCGATGTTATCTCAGCAAAAATAAACTCGAATGAACATATAAACAGTCCACTTTGACAGCGCTCGTATTTAGAAACTCATCGTATTCTGGAAAAAAGATTTTTTTAATGCGTTTCCGCCAGACATAATATCTGGAATGCTTGCTTAATAATGTAATAGCTCTAAGTTTTTAAAAGTATGAAGTACATTTTCAGATTTTTGTTAAAAAACAGAAAATGTTTTGTTTGTTTAATTTTCGAAGATAAACTATGAAATGTTCTAGACGAATGCCCGAATGACGGCTGTATTTCAACTTCAATCGTCTGCGCCGATTGACCCGCCGGCCCTGCCCATATACTTATAATGATGAGTGATTACGTTTGCGTTTAGACATGTTTTATTTAGTCATCTGGTGGTGGCGTACCTTACGCTCGTAGATTAACTCCTGATAAAAGCTGATGCGTAGTAAATAAGCAAACAGTCTACACTCAATTACTCAATCTCAGATTACGATCATCGTCTTGAATTCTCCAATTCATATGTAATTGCATGTAAATAATGCTCACCAAATTGGGCTTACAATAATAACGTGTAAAATATAATAAACATGGTTTGATTGGGAATTCATAAAGAGGCAGTTTAGGGCAAGGATCGAGTGCCGCAGTTGACGTACTCTGGGAAGTTGCATCCTTTGAACGTAGAGTCAAAGAGTTGATTGTCACGGCAGCGCCAATGAGAGTAGGTGGACTCTCCTTTATGGCAAGTGTAGTACTGATCGCAGCGCTTTGAGTCCTGAATCACTAGATACTTGTTGGCCGATCCTCGCGCATCCAAGCAGGACAGAGAAGTGCTCCTCAAGAATATGTCGCTATACTGTTAATTTTTCCCCCATATGAAATGAAATTATGGATGTTTATGAAGTTGTTTTTATAACGCATATACCTTTGATGTTCCACAGGCTCCTGGAACATTGGCAGGATCGTCACAAAAAGTAGTCTCCGGATTGAAAACTTGCCCAGCTGGACAACTCTAGGTAAAAATATATACAAAGATAATCGTAGAATCAAGGAAAATAGTAGAGAAACTTAAAATGTTGTTCAGTGATATTACAGCAACAAGGAATCCTCCCGTCCAACAGACGTAATATTTGGTACAGTCGTCCGGATAAGGGTACTGACCAACTCCGGGACAGACGAATTCCGTTGGAGGCGTGGTTGTACCAGGGGTCGTCGTAGTTGCTGATTTAAATTTTTGAAAATTATAATGTGAGCCAGATAGATTAAAATATCAATGTATTACAAGGGGTTGACTGAGTTGTGGACGTCGTGGTAGTGCTAGGAGTGGTAGTACTAGGAGTGGTAGTAGGCGCTGTACAGCAATAATCATTTAAGTATCTCGTTTAAAATTTGTAGAACTCATTTGATTTAAAGTTTAAAATATTGTGTTTAATACGTTGTTTGCAAGATGCGCTAGCTTCAGGAGCACACCGTAAGGTATCTGGTTCAAAGAGAGTTCCAGGAGGGCACTCCTACATTGAATAATAAGTTTTTTTTAAATCTTAATAATAAGTACAATAAGTTTTACCCACCGAAACAGTGGCAGTGCCTGCGACGCAAACGTAGTACTTTTGGCTGCAAACACCTGCAAATAAAATCATACTATTGCTCAAGCGGTGACACAAAATTAACTATTTCTTCTCACCTGGAATGGCGTAAAAACCATCATCCGGACACTGGAACGGATTGACTATAAACAAGAGTTTAAATACCTATTTTATGTCTAAAGTAAAAAGAAGAAAGAAGCTTACGGCAAGTTACTAAATCCTGGCTAGTGCAAACTTCCGTGATGGGATCAAAGTAGGAATCGCCAGGGCACGTCTAATTATACAATAAATCAATAATTTTTTCTACAATATAATTCTATCCACATGTGTACATACCTTAACGTAGGGGGAACCATTGACGCAAGCTGAAAATATTTTTTCAAACGAAATTACTCACTATTCCGTTCTTTAGCACTTTATTGCATCTCTACAATACCGAAGTAGTTTGGACCACAATAATTGGGAATCGGGTAAAATCCATCATCTGTCGGGCATTCGAAGGTGGTACCGCCAGTCGTAGTACCTTTAGTAGATGTAGAAGAAGAAAGAGTGGTGCTAGTGACATCTGTAGGGCCACTTGTAGTACTAGTAGTAGTATCCACACTCGAAGTTGAAGCTGTAGAACTTGGGGCCGAGCCTTAATACACAGAAACAAACATATTGAATGCAAATGTATTTGGGATATTAATAAGTAATGGTCTTACCGTTACATTCGCTTGACGAAACACAACGTCCGATTGAGGGATCGAAAACCTGATCGACGCCGGCGCATTTCTATAGGTATTATTTTAAAATATTACCATGGCTGTTGTGGGTAATTTATATTGAGAGTGACGAGACTGTGCATAAGTATAATATGAACGTTTACTTGAGGATATGGTGTTCCAGCTAGACAAAGATAGTAATCCGCGGAACAAACACCTGATTGAAGATAATATGGATCAAATATATATGAATTTAAATTGGAAATCTCAATGTATTTCGAGGCGCAGTTCCTTAAGGAACAAAATTTCAAAATAAAATCAATGAAATAAAAAAGTAAAACAATTAAATCCTGGTTATATTTCGTCTACATATAATAATATAATAACAAATCGTGTAATATAATGTAATATGCTACCTGGAACAACAGGAAAGGTGCCGTCGGGTTCTGGACAAACAAAGTTTTCTCGCTCCTACAAAAAATAAAATATTCGATTATATAACTTAGATTGAAAAAAAATCATCAACGCCATGGCACGATTTAGACACATGAGGTTTTTTCAACGATGTATGAGATATTTAAAACTTCGAGATAACTTAAAATATTGTATTGAGCCGTGCGCAACTACCGCATTACCATTTTCCTTGTTCAGCGCTGTTAAAAACGTCGCTTTGTCGCTATTTTCTCTTTTTTCAATTTTCTTTACAATCATCTCGCGATTTATTATAAAATAGGATATTTCTAAAGTACTTAATATCGTCATCAATAGTGAGAAATTAAAATATACCTGATGAAATCTGTAGTGATCATGATTGAGGGCTTGACCAGCTGTAATATTCGTCAAATCAAAATTTCTAAATATATTTATAAACAAATATTGAGATGTAAAGAGGTTCACCTTCAAAGAAAATGCCTATTAAGAGTCCGAAGATGAAAAAGCGGTTGAGCATTTTGAAATCGTCTAGTTTATAAAGCCTTCTTTTCAATCTAGTTGTCCGTAGAAACTCCAGACTTTATATTCATTTTTAATGCGGGAAAAAGTAACAGAGGACTTGTTTAAAACTAACAAAAAGATAAAGAACCAAATGTGTGCACCAATAAGCTATTGATGGGCGGCGATAACGTCGACTGCAGGTACCGCGATGTCAAGTTGATCTGTGCGGTGACGAAATCAAGAAGTTTCCTCATTCAGACGGTTAATCATTATTTAAAAAAAAAAACATAAGTAAGGTTTCAGAAATAGGGATGACGTAAAGATTAGGGCGTAGATCTCTTACAATAACCTCCTGCTTATTAACCATTAAAATTGCGATTTCAAAAAATCTAACTAATCGCCATTAATATAAATGATCCAAATTGAGATAGCCTTGCTGTTATTACTGTTACAGCAAGCAAGTTTTCATTTCCGTTCTAACAATTAAAGAAAACAAACACATGAAAATCACAATTCAGTTTTATTCAGTCTTTTTACGCGTATAATTACTAGCACTTCTTAGTAATTTGTCATCAATTTTCATTTTTCACACCGAGGCAAGGTGCGTTCACCAAGCAATTCAAAATGTTTGGGTCAAAAAAGGTAGTTCCTGGACATTTCTTTAGAAATACATCGAATGAATGATTATGAAGTGATATTATGGATATACAATTTAGTAATACAGAATACCTCCAATGTTGCTACCCCACTGACACAAACAAAGAATGTCTGACAGCAGGCATCTTTTTTATAATCACGAAATTAGAACATTTAGAATATATATATTATAGAACTACAAATTAGTATACCAGGGGTGATAGGGAAGAAACCAGCATTTTCGTCGGGGCATTGAAAGGTATCTGTTAAAGAAGCAAATGCATTTGATTCCGATAGTTACAATGTAAAATTTATATATATATATTTCAGCGAAAAAATAAGAGAAATTGGTATTTTAAACTTTTACTGCAAGTTGCGTCAGCTGCATTTGTACACCGCAGGGTTACAGGATCGAAGACATAACCATTGGTAGTGCAAGTCTATTATACCGGGTCAATTAAAGAGTAATTATATTTATAAAATAACACCTAATTAGGAAATAAATTTATAAGCAATAATCATATTAGATTACCTTTGAAGTTGGTACTCCAGCCTGACAACTTCCCGTGGAGACAATATAAAAAAAAACATGAAAGAGTAAAAGCGATAAATTACATGGAGTTAATTAAATCCATTACTTACTCGTAGTAATCGCTGCTGCATGCTCCGGGGACGGGAAAGTATCCATCAGGGAAAGGACATTGAAAATCACCAGGGACCGGATTGCCAGTCGTTGTAGATGAAGGAGATACTGTAGAAACCGAAGAAGTAGACGAATAGGTAGTCGGAGGAGTAGTCGAAACGGTAGTCGATGAAGTAGCCGAAGACGTTGATGTGGCTGCTACGAAGTGAAGAAACCAAAACCAAAAACTTTTGAATATATTAAAGGCTATAAAAAATGTTGAATAATAAGGAAGACTATTATACATCCGTCAGGTTTGGGACGATCGCCGCAGTTAACATTCTGCGGGAAGTTGCAACCATAATAACTCAGGTCAAAGAGGTAGTCGCTGACGCATTGCCAAAGATTAACAGGTGACCCTAAATAGCAAGTGTAGTATTGGGAGCAATCGTTTGGATTAGCAGAGATTGTTTCGCCGTTTGGGCACGTGAAGTCCGTTACTGGACCCAAGTCTATGTCCCCTGGTCCTTTTACCCCTCCACCGATCGGCTTTGTATAGAGGAAGACAGTTTGTTAATTCGTAAACATTTAAAAAATTAAGTTCTCATTACCAACAAGAATTTTCCATAGCCAATGCGGGATTTACCGAAAATAGATGTGCTCTGGGATACTGGAAATGACGCAATTTTATCAATCAATTAAATATTTTTTAAGATTTATTTTAATTTTGAAATACCTTGGAAGGCATTGAATGCCAGCAACAATAAATGAGCTAATACTTTGGACATGGTAGAAAATAAGGATATTGGAGATTTGACGGATTGTAATAGATGTTGAAATAGAGAACCGGTATTACCAGAGTGTTGAGAAGAAATGCAGCATTGCCTTCAAATTTATCTGCATATAAGAATTTTAGTGTTGATGTTATTGCGCGTTTTTTTCCTGAACAATCTTTTATCAAAAATTTATGTTTATCCCTGAGGGATATCGTATATACCGAAGGTCTAGGGGCCTTTAACGCGTCACAAAAACAGGTACTACTGGTTCCAAAAATCTTTATTACAATTCTAATTTCGGAAAATGGCAACGTTTGCTTAGGAAATATTTTGACAAAATAAACAACCCAAAAGAAGTAAAATACGATTAAAAACGTAATCAAGAGGCGACATCGGTCAATTTTGTTTTGTTTAGTATCAGTATGTCATAATACACGTGATGTATACAAAAATAGAGTGTATTTCAAAGCCTATATCATGGTTAAGGAAGACCTATAAAATTGAAATATTAAAAATATAAATAAATTTAACTAAAAAGCAAGCTGGCAACACTGTTAGGTAGAAAAAAATGTAAACAAGCTGAGATGAGAATAATGACAATTCCTTCAAATACTTTGAGAAATAATTTTGATAATAGTTATTGCCCATAAATAGTAACATAGATATAATATATATTTAGGATTCACGAATCGTAATGTTTTATTCTAATAAAGTTGAATAATAATTTAACATTAGTCAAGCCATAAATTTCCCGATCCCGAAGGTTCCACAGTGGCTTTATTTACAGTCAATCTTTATCTTGAACTGTTTTCCTCGTTTCAAAATTAGCACTGACGACATCTTGTACTGCGAGAGAAAAAAATTACAGTTTCGATCGATAATAAAATTAACTACCGTGTTAGCTTATTCCTTGCGGCTTGTAGTTCAGCTCATAAGGGACCAGTTGGACTTATAACCACCGCCGGGCGCAAGACGCGAAAAATTTTTAAATCACGATTTACAAATTAAACTAGATTAAGTTAAAAAGAATAACTAGAGGAGTTTCGATTAAAAGTCAGAAAACGGGTTGAATAACAAAATTTGAGAAGCGATAACGTCAGCTAATATCACCGGACTGCTAACTTTTTATTGATATATATAAATAAAATACCTTTTCTTACTTTTAAATTCTACATTCTTCTGATGAATTACTAATAATGTCATTGTCTCCGTCATTTATCAATCAGGTGTATTATTCAATCAGAATTCAAATAAATGAAGAAACCAATCGCCGTCATCGCAATTGTTGCATCTAAACTTGAATAGTTCGTTTTGTGTTGTCGCAGCCCGGGACGTTATTCGGATAGTCGCACACTTGAGTGACAGGATTGAAAACTAAGCCGGGACTACAACTCTAAAATTAAAATAAATATGATGTCAATATTTCTTTATCTGATATTCTTGAAACGTATTAATAAATGTATACCTGGACGTAAGGAATTCCATTTGCACAGGAATAGTATTTTGTGCAGTCACCCGGATAAGGATAAAGGCCATTAGGGTTCGGGTAACAGACGTTTGTGTTGGTCGTCGTTTCTTGGTTTACTGTTGTGGTTGCACTGGTGCGCGTGGTCGTATCGGTAATTGGGGTGCTTGTAGCAATTTCAGTGGTAGTAACAGTGGTCTCAATTGTGGGTTCCGGAGTCGTCGTAGTAGTAACAGTGCTGCTATCAGTAATTGGGGGACTTGTAGTGGTACCTATATGAGAATAATTGATTCACTGCTACGGATTTGGACGTTGTGTGCTTTCATTCTTTTTAGTATTCGGAATTTTACCGAGACAAGGTGCGTTTGTTTCGCAATTCAAAATGTTTGGGTCGAAAAAGGAAATTCCTGGACATAGCTTTAAAAAGGAATATACAGAATTAATTATTATCATTAAAGCTTTTTTTTTAATCATACGCAATCCAACTTAAAATATAGACCTACTTCCAAACTTGCTTCTCCACTGACACAGACGAAGTAAGTCTGGCTGCAGGCATCTTTTTGCCATAAAAATTTTAAAATAATGGCATCATAAATTGACTTAAATAATGTATAAATATAAATAACTGACTTGGAGTAATAGGGAAGAAACCATTTGGACTCGGGCATTCAAAATTATCTACATTAAAATTTATGTTATAATCTCTTTTAAATGAATAAAAGAGACACTTAAGAATATCTTACTGCAAGTTGCGTCAGCTTCCGTAACACACTGAAGGTTGACGGGATCGAAAATGTTGTTATTGGGACAAGTCTGTTGAATGTCAAAACAAGCGAATTCTTTAAGTCTACTATGGAATAAATCTTCAGCTTTTTAATATAATACTTCCAAAGTGGGTACTCCAGACGCGCACCTTATTTTCAAATGAATACATTCAATACCTTCAGATTAAACTAAAAAAGGAATCATAAGTACATGTAGTAATCACTTCCGCATGTTCCTGGAACGGGAAAGAATCCATCAGGAAAAGGACACCGGAAATCTCGTGGAGCAAGACCTGACCCTCCTGATCCTTCTGCCCTTTCACGGATGGCCTTAATAATGAATGGTAAAATATAACAGTATTATAAACATTAAAATCCATAACATCATGATGCATTTTTATAAATGGGGCTACCCGGATTTGGCCATAGGCGATACGAGGTTCCTCAACAGAAATAGAATTTGCTGAAAAAATTGTGCCATTCAATAAATTACACAACAGTTTTTGAAAGATTTCTTTGAGCTTGTAATAATACCTTGGACGGCATTGAATGCAACCAAAAACAAATACGCCCCTACTTTGAACATAATGAAGATCCGAGATTTGGTGGATCTGAGGGAGGAGTGAAATCTAGGACAATATCGGGGAGTTGAGAAGGTATACTACATTAGATTCTAAATTCTATGCATACTTTACTGTGCGTGTTATTGTCTCAACATCCTATCAAATATTGTTTGTACATCATATCTCTCGAATTTTGTTTCTAAAGTATCTTTGGCTGCGTCCAATATTGTGCTATGGGAGAAAGTTCGACCTTATCACTTCTTACTGCTCCTTTTTAAAATAACCCATATACAGTATACCCGTGTATTCATTCCCTGTGAACTTAAGTTCGGCTGACAGAAGCCCGGTCAGATTTTCGGCCAGCGTAGGAGATGCGAAATATTTATGTAATTATTAAATTAACATCGAAATACTAGAGTGACTCGGGGCCATATAATTTCTGTATTGTGAATCAGTATTAAAATCAATGGAAAAAAGAATTTCAATCATCGCAATCCGATGTTTGGAGCAACCAAACTGGCTGCGTACAATTTGATTTATCATTAAATTACCAAGCGACCTAAAATGCGAAAATAAAAAAATATTAATATCCAAATTAACAAGAAATCAATATGAATTTACATCGCCGACATCATCGAGAATCGAACTTGTTGACAAAATCTAAAACTTTTTGGCTCGTTTTGGATTTTGGCAGCTCGGGACGTTAAACAGATAGTCGCACTCTTCCGTCTCAGGATTGAAAACTAAGTCACCGGGACAAGTCTTAAAGAAAAGAAAAGATGATTATAATGATTCTCGATCTGATATTGTTTAAAATATATATGGTATACATAGAGGTATGGAATTCCGTTGGAACATTCATAGAATTTAGTGCAGTCCCCCGGATAAGGATAAAAACCGTTAGGATATGGGTAGCAAATGTTTGTGGTCGTACTAGCGCTCGTGGTCGTATCGGGATTCGTGGAACTTGTAGTTGTCGGACTCGTGGTAGTTGACCTCGTAGTTGTCGAACTTGTAGTTGTCGGAGTACCTATGTATTAAATAAGTAAGACGGTTTTTTCAGTTTTTAATTTGCCGATTTTTAATTTTTTTCTTTTACCGAGACAAGGAGCGTATACTTCACATTTCAAATTTGTTGGTTCAAAAAAAGAAGTTCCTGGACATTTCTATGAAGATGAGTGAATATAGAAGGAGGGCTTAGTGATTACAGCTGCGTTTTAAGATAAGTCCATGTGTAATAACAAGAAATATATAAGCTTACATCCAAAGTTGCTACTCCACCAACACAGACAAAGTAGGTCTGACAGCAAGCATCTTTTAGACGTTATAAGTTTTAAAGATATTATTAAGAGATATAATATGATTTTTGATAAATTGTTAAGAATACCAGAAGTGATAGGGTAGAAACCATTTGCTCCTGGGCATTGGAAGTTATCTAAAAAATAAATTCTTATTTTTATTTATTTTATTGAGCTGAGAGACGGTTGTATCTTACTGCATGTTGCGTCAGCTCCCGCTACACACTGAAGGGTAACGGGATCGAAGATATTATTATTGGGACAAGTCTGTTAAATAATATTTTTAGTGAATGCAAAAAGTAGGAATTTTTCTCAAACAATACTTGCAAAGTTGGCACCCCGAGCGCGCACCTTTTGATAAATATGGTAAAAAAGAATTAAATTAATAAACATCAAAACCTCATTAAAAAATCGCAATTTCTTTAACTAACATGAAGTAATCACTGCCGCACGTTCCAGGAACGGGAAAAAATCCATCAGAAAAAGGACACTGAAAGTCTTGTTGACAACCAATGCAATCTGATATCGTTGGATTTCTAGTTGTTGTAATAGTCGAAACAGATGGAGTAGATTCCGTAGCAATTGGAGTGGTCGATGACAAAGTTGTGGCTACGGCTTAAAATATTTAATGAGATTTTTAAAAATTGAATAAAAAAGGGTCATAATTAAGGCGAATTTTACTTCCATCCGGCTTAGGTCGATCGCCACAGTTTACATTCTGTGGGAAGTTGCAACCATAATAATTCAGGTCGAAAAGGTAGTCGCTAAAACATTGCCAAAGATGAACAGGCTCCCCAAAATAGCAAGTGAAGTACTGATCGCAGCGATCCGGATTAGCAGAGACTATTTCACCGTTTGGGCACGTGAAACCCGTCACTGGACCCAAGTCTATGTCTCCTTCTCCTCTTACGCCGGCATAACCGTTTGGCTTTAACAAAGAAAAATAAATTTCAGCATATCAATTAATTGTTTGTTTGCTTTATAATACATTTTCAATTACCAAAATCTTTCTATTGCCGATCCGTGATCTTCCAAAAATCGACGTACTCTGAGACACTGAAAATTGCCCAATTTCTTTTAAACATCTGAATTTTAAATTTTCGTTAAGTTTACAAATACCTTGGAAAGCGCTGATGGCCAACAAAAATAAATATGCTCCTACTTTTGACATGCTGAAGAATTATTGGGATGAGAAATTTGATGGATTAGAAAATGTGGTCTTCCACTGGAAATACCTTTGGAATTAAGAAAACCTGCTTTATATATACATATGTGGAACCATCACTTGAGCGTATACGTAAACGTCTCAATAATTTATCAAAGGTTGGTAATGTTTATTCATCATATCTTGACTGACGTATTCGTTTAAAAATGAGCTCTGATGACATCTTAGACTGCCGCGGGAAAAATTATTGAAGGAAACAATCTAATTTTTTTTTCTCCCGACTTACATTCAGGTATGAACTAGATAGCCTTGTTACTCAAAAGGGTGCGTTTCTTTATAGAAAACACGGTTCTCAGGTAAAAATAAGATAATGATTTCATACAATTAATCTCCTTGAAGTGATTAATTTAGTAATAAATCACAAAAAATTAGATTATTTACGTGATTAATACATATTGTCCGAAATTTTTACGTAATTATTAACCAAATTTGCAATTCATTACCTCAATTTTTACCTGTTTTTTTTATAACATATGGGGTTTTGAAACCCTTATTTTTTCTCTAATATTGGTTTTACCATTGTACCTTGGGACCACTTGGTTTAGCTTACAGGGGACCGATAAGACTAATGTTGCCTACCACTATTTACACAAAAAAATTTTGAGATTAACACACTTCTAGTTATCATTTGAGAGAAACATTTTTGTATTCAGGTTGCATCAGCACTGCAAAGTTTACAGAAACAAAGTGTATGTGTTTTTTTGTAAGTAGCAGGTTAACAAAATCTCTGGATGTGTTTTCTCCAATCAAACTAACACCTGACATCAAAGAGCTTCCTCGTGAACATGCAGTCTCCTTAAATGAATACGTTTTCCCATTCGATGAAATATCTCTTCTTCCTTTACGGTAGGACCTTTCTCGGACGGTTTTTGAGCTGATGCAAAGTTTTTTGAGAA
Source organism: Chydorus sphaericus (assembly GCA_030141595.1). Lineage (NCBI taxonomy): Eukaryota > Metazoa > Arthropoda > Branchiopoda > Diplostraca > Chydoridae > Chydorus > Chydorus sphaericus. The sequence continues at coordinate 15,743,049 of CM057928.1, forward strand.
GCTGAAATGATTAAACGGAGATTACCATTGAATTAATATGGAAAATCAATTATTTTATAAATTTCATTTAAAAAAGTAGACTCTTTCACGAAAAAATTCTTTTGCTAACATGATTATCACAATGATAAATTAAAATGATAGATTGAAACGAAATGATACCATTTTTTGTGTTTTTAATATGGTACTGTTCCGGTGTAAACTTTTTGGCCAAATAAGAAATATTTTTATAAAATAAATGGAACTTACACCAACAGGCGGCAACATCTACCGTCTCGCAAGCAGTTGCTTGCGGATCAAATACTGATTTAGGTGCTGGACATCCCTTTTATCAATAAACGGAACAAGAAAGAAAGAGAGCAACACATATTTTACTTTAATTATTGCGTAAAATAAAAATAAAAAGTATTTTTTTACCGCTAGGAAAGGAACGGAATTAATACACGAGATGTAAGACGGGCAGCAAGCGTCTGGCGGGAAATTCCATTAACTGTTTAGTTCAAATTAAATCGTATAATATTTTGATGTAGCCTACCAGGAGTAAGCGGGTAGAATCCGTTCACTTCCGGGCAACTGCCGAAGTTGGCTAAAATGTAGATAATGAAGGAAAGAACATTTTACAGAACTTTTAAGAAAAATAAAATTTATATGATTTAAAAAAATCTAACCCGTGTTGCAAGTAGCGTTTGAATAATCGGCACAAAGTAAAGTGACAGGATCAAATACGGTTCCTCCGTCGCAAGTCTGGAAATGCAAAAGTGAATTATTTAAAGCACGTGACGTATTCAATATATAATGAAGACCTACTTCTTGATAAGCTGATCCGTCCACGCAACTGAATTCAAATAATAGAAAAGAAGTAAACCTAATTTTTTTTTAAGAATCAAAGTTATATTTGGCTTACACCGTGTAATATTTCCCACACTGTCCAGGAATGGGGAAAAAACCGTCCGGTGAAAGACACTGTTTGTCTTCGCTCGGGGGCCCCGTACTATTATCCGTTGGGGTAGTTGCAGTCCCTACAGTTGTTGGGATGGTGGTGGGGCCTGAACTACCTGGATCTTTGAAGAATGTAGCAAGGTTCAATTAGAAACAATAATTTATATTGTTAAAGTATAAAGTATAAATTATGAGGGATGAAAATAGACTACCTTGGCAGCCGGTAGCATTAACAACAGCGACACATGTCGTCGTCGTCGGATCAAAAACACTACTTCCTGGACAAGTCTTGTGATGGAATAAAAGTTATTGCAATCGTCACACAGATAATGGAAACGATAATAAGTAGTAATGATTCTATTGTAGAATTATTACTCTCTCATAGGGTGTTCCATCCAAACAATAGTAATAGGTCTGACTGCAATAAACATCCTAAAAATTTGAGGCACAATTCATTAATTTGAAAAATAAAGCAGTATGATAAGATATTATTTACGTCCGAGGGGTAAAATCCGTCTTCGGCACAGACAATAAAATTATCGGATGTATCCTTTAAAAGTTAAAAGTTAAAAACACTTAATTCGGCCAATGAAGTGAAAACCTCAAATTATTTGGAATTATTACCGAGACTATACCACGGCCAATCGACGTCGCTTGGTATACTTAATAAAATATAAACGAAGCATACAATTAAGGGTTTATAGCGATATTAATTGTTAACTACCTTGGAAGGCACCGAATGCCAGAAGTAATAAATGTGCCCAGAGTTTCAGCATATTGAAGATCGATGAGGAACTGATATTATTAAGATGGTTTCAATGAACCGAATGGCTCTTTATTATAAGTACTGTACAGCTTCTAGAGCTTTCGTTACGATATCGTACTATATGATCTCACCGATGCGATGCGTACCTTGTAGACTTTACTAAAACATTTATTATCAAAGTTGGATGCTGTTTCATGTTTGCTTAGACCTTAGTGGCCTATCTTTAGGTGATGGCCTTGATTTTAATTGAGCCAGACAGTGGGAAAATAATAAGCTTTCATGAGACATCACTGATCCACTACTCAAAGTTTCTTTTTATAAAACTGATTGATGCATACAGGTTACGTAACCTTAGTTACATAGTGTCGGCTATATTTCATGCGGAAGTACGTTGAACGAGTCGTTCTTACAGTAGTATACATTAGAAAATGGAAACGAAAAATGTCTATAATTACTGGTTATTATAAATAGTCATATATTTAAATGATATGTACATTTTTGATTAATTTCAATCGATTCAAATTACACATAGTCCTTACTATCTGATTCTTTTATGAATAAGCTTGAATTAATTGCTAGTTAATAAACTTACGGTAGGCTTACCATTATTTAGTTTCAAAATGTGAAACAATTTGATTACTAAAATTACAGCAATACGCTTATAGCTAAATCATATAATAATCCCAGTGTGCCACAAGACATCCATAAGATATCTAATAGATATCCGGGGCGGGATGTTGTAGATATCAACAGTGGATATCCATTAGACATCCATTAGACATCCAATTGTCCGGGCCATAGGACGTCTAAAATTAGATATCTATTGAATGTAGTCAATCTCGATGAAAAAATGCTGGTGTGATTTAATCCCTTACCTATATCGACCCCTCCTATCATCGACCCTCTTAACTATGAATAGATTTAACTTGAACTTATTACCTGTAAGACTTCAGTAATTCTCCTTACTTGCAGGGGTTTCCTCTAGGGCTCGCGGAAGACTGTACCTGATTTCTTATAGCATGAAAGCGTATCGCCTATCTTTATATACTCACTACTTTCTGCCCTCAACAGTGTCAGTACTTTGAAAAAACTTTAACTATTTGTGAAATAACAGATTTTTTACGAAACTACAATAATTTACGCACCGATAGGCGCGCCGTCTTTCAACATTTATAGTTCATTTCTTATATATTTTTTTTATTTGACGAAAATGTTGTTTTATGATTTTTCCGATTTTTTTTTTCGAAAGCTGGTTTGGAAAAAAAATCTTATAATATTTTTATTCCCACCAAAATTTTGCTGATACATACCATTGATGTAGCAATTAGCAAATAATGATTAACTACGCGAACTTTCGTAAATTTCCAACTGAATCTTGGAACAGGACAGATTTTTAGTAAGTAATTTGAATCCCGTATTACTACGGTACCGGTACTAATGTCAAGTGGAGTGTACTAGGGAAAACCTAGACTGTTTGTTTACGTTCCAATGATTGGACTTATTATATTAGTCCACTACCGCACCAAACTTACTGAATATTAATTATAATCTCACGGAACATTATACGATGCTGTACCAATACACTTATTATTGTAAGCGATATATGCTGTGACCTTGTCGTTGCCTAGCTGGGCGGCAGGCACCGCGCAGGTCAATTCCCCCCAGATGCGTGCCTGTCAATTCCCTGGATGGATTTCTAGTCCAGTAGATATCTGCCGTTGGATATCTTTTGGGATGTCTACCCTAGGATATCCATGCGACATCCATTGGATGTCTAATTCTAAACATCCCATTTTGGAAGTCCATTAGACATCCAGGAGATATCTATGGCACACTGGGATAATTTTCATTGAGTATCGTGACGAGTGAGTATATACTACCGTACTGAAGTCTGTTGAATTCGTTACTTCAAATTCCACTATAAAATGAAAAGGTGCGCAAGTATTGTCAGAAATGAACAAAACAATAAGTGTATTTCATAATCATCGCAGCATTCTGGATTAGGATCGACTGCTGATGCCAGGATATATCAATTGAACTTTTCCTTTTTATTTACGTTTTTAATTGCATCCCGGTACATTATTCGGGTAGTCGCACGTTTCAAGCACAGGATTGAAAACTAAACCAGGACTGCAATTCTAAAAAAAAAGAATAATTTTGATTTGATTTTCGTTCTAGTTTATTGAACGTAAACAAAAATTATAAACCTAACTACCTGGACGAAAGGATTTCCATTTGAACAGGCATAGTATTTTGTGCAGTCGCCCGGGTAAGGATAGAAGCCGTTAGGGTCCGGGTAACAAATATTTGTGTTAGTCGTCGTTTCTTGGCTACCTGAAGTAGTTGTACTGATCCTCGTGGTCGTATCGATATTCGGAGTACTCGTGCTTGTGGTCTCAGAAGTCGTGGTGCTAGTAGTGATAGTGGTCTCATTAACAGTGGAATCGGATGTCGAGAGGCTTGTAGTAATAGTGACAGTGCTGCTTGTGATTGCGGTACTTGTTGTTGTACCATCCGTACCTGCATTTTGAATAATTAAGAGAGCGTTTAAAACTTGGCTATGTTTAAATGTTTACCAAGGCATGGTGCATCTACTCGGCAAGTTAAAGTCGACGGATCATAAAAGGAGACTCCGGGGCAGCTCTTAATTAGGAATGAATAAAAAACAATGAATTTCAATAATTATTTACAATTTTCATAATAATTATTCATCATATACCGAGAGAATCGCTTCATTATCAAAACAAATGTAGTAGGATTGGACACACGCGTCTAATTGTAAAAAAACAAAATTCAAAATTATATTATAATTACATGGTACTGCTTTGAGTAATTTATTCTATTTTGGCTATACCTGGAGTTAAAGGGAAGAATCCATTTCCCGGACAAACAAAGTTCTCTAAAGAAAAAAGATTTAATAAAATTCATTCGAAAAATAAAGAGCATGTTTGATTTGTTTTTACTGCAGCTTATGTTGCTTTCGGAAGCACAGAGCAGAGTGACGGGATCAAATAAAGTGTTCGGTGGACAAGACTGTCAATTTAAAAAAAAAAACATAAGAAAATATTGGTTTAAGTTACATCATTACAACTTAAAAAAAGAAAAGGAAACCAATTTATAAATACCGACACATAGGCTTCTCCATCCACGCAACTATAACAATAAACAATGGAACAAATTAAAAATTATTGAATGATAATTTTTAAAAAAATGCTGGTAGACCTTAAATATATAACTAGAACACAGTTTACGTATAGAATTGATTGCTGCATTGTCCAGGGATGCCGAAAAATCCGTTATCACTTGGGCAGATAAAGCTAGGAGGGGGAATTGTGGACGTTGTTGTAGTACTTTGAGGAGCTCCTGTTGTTTGCCCCGTGCCTTTAAAAAATTGTTAACAAAATTTTAAAAATGGTGTGATTATGTAATAATATCTATTTTTTGTGACAATTACTTCCAGGAATAATGGGCCTGGAACCGCATTGAACATTCTGTCTAAAGTTGCAACCGTCAAAACTCAGGTCGAAGAGGAAGTCGCTGTAGCACTGCCACAGATAGACGGGCTCCCCGGCATAGCAGGTGTAGTACTGGGCACAATCGTTGGGATTAGCCGAAATGGATTTTCCAGAGGAGCATTCAAAATCGGTTACGGGACCCAAGTTGGTATCTCCCGGTCCTTTCGCTCCTCCGTTATGGACCTTTGAACGCGATTTCATTTTGTTTTTAAAAATGAATTTCTAATTATACATATTTTAATACTAACGCTTTGTGGTAAATTCCGGAATTCTTTGATAGAGAATCTGGGAGATGCGGTTCCAGCTGAATTTTGATACGAATATATATTACCGGTATTAAACATTTTATGTTCCTAATTTTACAAGAAAATTGATATTACTCACAGTGAAACAGAGCCAGGAAAGAGAAAAACAAAGCCAATAATTTCAACATTTTCAATACAAAAATGTTTTAAAAGATAAGTGGTATGTCTTTTGAACAAGAATTCTATGTTTCCAAACAAAAATGAGAGAATCTACCAGACCATAAACTGTTTTGATGCAGTGGTCACGTAGATGATTTTTTAACTATCATTGTTTACCTTATATTTCTTTACTAATCACCTCCTTTTTTAAAATCATGTATTGATTGTGTATGTAAAGAATGATAACACTTTGGCCAATAAGATGGGTGGATACGCATTGAAGACAATCCCTAGTCTCAGTTTTTAATAAGATTTAAAGATATAATTCCGTTCCGTTAAGTTTAAAAAAAATGACTGCCTACATTTACATTGAATTTAATAAGTACAAGTGAGCAGGATAAGGGAACATTAAAATTCAAAATTTTCAAAACAGAATGCTGTTTTTTCCCCCTAATAACATGAGCAGCAAAAATGTATTTCCGATCTCATACATATTAGCAAAACTTCCTGGATGACTTTGCTTAGACAGCGGCAAAATTAACAGATTATTCATCCGAAGTTAGCGCTTACCCTACCGCAGTAATCCAATAAACAGGGCACACCTTGATTAAATATTGCGGCAAATTTGCCGCTTTCTTGCCTTGAGCAGGATGAAAAAAACTCGTTCAGTTCCGAAGTTGAGTATTATTATTATAATAAGATTTTTAATATCACCCAGTTCAAATTTATTTCATTTTGGACTAGTAAACAAATATTGGCCCATGTCTTTCATCAACTTACTTTCTCCTTTTATTTTATTGTGTATTAGTACAATTTAGTTGAAATAAACATTTATTTATAGGAAGGATCAAGGTGAAAGTCCATCCATCCATCCATCCATCCATCCATCCATCCATCCATCCATCCATCCATCCATCCATCCATCCATCCATCCATCCATCCATCCATCCATCCATCCATCCATCCATCCATCCATCCATCCTTTATTTATTTATTTTATGCCTTAGATATCATTACGGCATGGTGCATTCACTAGACATCCTCTAGTCGAGGGCTCAAAGAAGGACGCTCCGGGACAGCTCTTAAATAATAAAGGAATAAAAGAATATAATTTAATTGAATTTAAGCATATTAAAGTATAAGACTATAATTATGATTTGTTGTACTGTTAGAGTTGCTTCATTGTCGAAACAGATAAAATAAGACTGAGTGCAAGCATCTAAAATTGTAGGTAAAAAATCAATACAACATTATATAAATATAAAGTGGCACCGTTTTGAAAAAATTGTCAATGAAACATGTGTTTACCCGGAGTTATGGGGAAGAATCCACTTGGACCAGGGCACTTAAAGTTCTCTATATATTAATAAGGTAATTAAAATTCATCAGCTGTAACTCTTTTGAAATATATCAATTTAAAATTGTTGATCCTACTGCAGCTTGTGTTGCTTTCGGAAGAACAGAGTAGAGTCACGGGATCAAAAAAAGTGTTTCCTGGACAAGTCTGCGGCAAAATATGAAATATTCAAATAATTTTTTACATATATATTTAACTAATTTGAAAAATATGATGAATCTAAATACCGACACAGAGGGTACTCCATTCACGCACCTTTAAAAAAGGGGGAAATATGTTATTTGTTTGCCTTATTATTATGTATATAAATTTTTACGCATAATATTGACTTCCACATGTTCCAGGGATGCCAAAAAATCCATTTGGGCTTGGGCAGGTGAAATTTGGAGGAGCTAGAGTGGTACTAGGAGGCGGTGCTGTAAAAATGATTCAAGGAGAATAGTACTGATAAATTAGTTGTTTTTTCAAACGTACGTGTTGCATGATTATACTTACTTAATGGGTTAATGGGTCTAGAACCGCATTGAACATTTTGCGGAAAGTTGCAACCGTCATAAGTCAGGTCAAAGCGGTAGTCGCTGACACATTGCCAAAGATAGACAGGCTCCGCGATATAACAAGTATAATACTGGGCGCAATCGTTCGGATTGGCCGCGATGGTTTTGCCACTTGGACAATTGAAATCGGTGACGGGACCCAAATTGATGTCCCCCGGTCCTTTTACCCCTCCGTTACGAACCTTGAAATGCTCTCAATTTAACTTTTCTTTTAATGAATTTACAATCAAAATTTATTTATACGAACCAATCCAGGTGAATTCCGAAAATCTCTGATAGAGAACCTGGGAGATGCTGTTCCGACTGAATAGGTATACCAAAAATTAGGAATTCAGGATTGTTATAAACATTTTAAAGTAATTTTGAATGGTATAGCTTATTCCTATTACTCACCATTGAAGAGTATCAGTAAAGAGAAAAGAACGCTGAGTTTAAGCATTCTGAAGCGTGGACTTGAAAATACTCCGTGGGCAGATTGGCCAAGTCTTAAAGTTACAACTATCTATATTTACAGTTTATATATACTAAGGTATTTCGAGTTTAAATTGTTTATTGCACGCGTAAATGACTTATCAACAATAATTATCAAGTCCTCTTCATAAATCAAGTAGGATATTGAAAGTGTAGGTTTAAAGTGCGATAAATCTTTGTCTAGTGATGAGTTTGCTTGACGTTGCAACAATGACTACGTAGGCCGCTAATCCCGCCATGTTTAAAACATCATGTTACAAACATAATCCCAAAGTCCAGTAGACTTTTTAAATACTTTATTAGGCAACACTCAGGGGGAATATAAATATTTTTCGAATTTTCAGCCAAAAATACGATTTCGAGCTGGTAACATTTTAACATTTATATTTGGATCGAGTACGTCAGGTAAGTTGGCCTAAGGATAGAATTTCCAACAAAGGAATGCTGTTTTTTTCTATAATTGTGATATGCCAGTAATCTCAATAACTTTTAAAAAATGATGCTGCAAAATCCAGGTTTAAAAGATTTTCTCATTTCATAATGATATGAATTCCACACAATCATATTTAAGGACAGAATTGCGCGGCAAGCCGAGTCAAATATCGACAATATGTAATCCAAGATTTTAAATTCTTGATATGTTGAGTCAATGTATACATCATGCGATGTACGAAAAGAATATAAATTTATTTAGTTTAATTGTTACAAGAATGAATTCCAGGTTATAAAACAATAAGCAGAGGGAAATTTCGTGTCTGCGCGGGAATAGCTCAATTTCTGTTTTTCTGTTATTTGTGTATCATATTTGGTATTTATTCCGAATCCAAATAAAAACCATTTTAAATTCAAATACATGATTTGTAGCATTTAAAGAGTAACGATATCCTTTCCTTTATTAGAAAAATCACGGTAAAAGAAATTGAAACAAAAAATCCACCTTCCTTTTAATAATTTAGATATTGGAACTAAGACAAGGTGCATTCACTAGGCAACTTGAGGCCGATGGCTCGAAAAAAGAGACTCCAGGACAGCCCTTCAAAAATGAAATGCTAGATTACTAACTGTTTTCTATAAAGAATCTATGTGACGGTTTGTATTTATACTTGAATTATTGCATCGCCCTCCAAGCAAATGTAGTATGACTGAATGCATGCGTCTAATAATTTCCAAGCAAAAGAAGAAAATTAGTTATGAATTCGTGCGTATTATTTTTCATTACGAAATAGTTACCCGGTGAAATAGGAAAAAATCCATTGGGACCTGGACACTTAAAGTTTTCTGAAAAAAATAACCATAAACTGTTAGTTTAAATATTGAATTGCTAAAATTTATAAAAATTCAATTGTTATGCTAACTGCAACTAGTGCTGCTTTAGGAAGAACATAGTAGGGTGACGGGATCAAATAAAGTGGTTCCCGGACAAGTCTGATTAAAAAAAAAAGTATGTATTCCATTAAAAAAAACCTATATTAATAACTCGAGAAATGAATAAAGTATTTACCGACACATAGGCTGTCATAGGCAACTCCATCAATGCATCTATTTAAAATGAAGATCGTTATTCTTTGAAATAAATGATAATAAGAACAGTAGCTTAATAAGAATAGAGTTTACGTGTAGTATTGGTTGCTGCACATTCCTGGAATACCAAAGAATCCATTCCGACTCGGACAGGTAAAGCTAGGAAGTGCTTGAGTGGTCGTGGTTGGCGCACTCGTGCCTTTTGAATTCAAATGCAATCTTAAATACATTTTAAACGGTTAAATTATTACTACGCATTACTTCCAGGGACGGTGGGCCGACTACCGCAATTGACGTACTGCGGGAAGTTGCAACCGTTGTAATTCAGGTCGAAGAGGTAGTTGCTATAGCACTGCATGAGGAAGACGGGCTGATCGGCGTAACAGCTGTAGTACTGGGCGCAGTTATTTGAATTCGGACAGACGACATACCCTGTGGGACATGGACAACTGGGTACGACACTGATGGGTATGTCTCCATCACCTTTTCCCACTTGTCCGGAGTTAATCTTTGAATGGTCAAAATCCGATTTAATATAGAAAGAGAGGAATTATTAAAACATGGATACTAACGTTTCTAGAAGAATTTCGTAAGTGCTCAAAGGATGTAGCCTCAGTTGAATAAGCTGTATGAATAACCAAGAAATTACATATAATTTATTATGTAAAATTAATCTTATTTACTCACCGTGGAGGACAAGAAGGAAAAGAAAGAACGCCCACAATTTTGAAAACATATCAAATTATGAGAACGATTTCTAGAGCAGCACGCCAGCACCGTAGCAGATTGAATGCTTTTATTATAGCTCTGCTCTTAAGTCAGTAACTTATTGCAGTTAATATCGGACTATTGCGGGACTAAAGCGTGGGCGATTTGTCAACTACAACTACTGTTTGCGCTTACGAGTCCTATCAGTCACTGTATTCACATACTAATAGGACTGGTTAAATATTTACCATTAGAGTTAGTTGATTTAGTATCTCTTAGTTCATGGGATTATCACATTCAAAACATGGCAATAATTGACAAATTTCAATGATCATATTTAAGGGCAGCAGAAAGGTATGCCCAATTCTAAAAAATTAAATATGCTAGCGCTAATTGTTTCGCAACAATTCGTTAGTGGAGTACGCACTTTACTGATCGCGGATTATAGCGGTAAAAGCGCTTTGTCTCATTTAATGGAACGGGGAAAAAATTAATTCCAAAGTTGAATCTTGGCAATAAATATTAACCTACATTTCACTTTTATTTAGAAGATAAAATTGTCCAACCAGATTTAGTTGCTTTTTAATAGTAAGAATTTCGGGGAAGAGAAGAAAAGAAAAAAAATATGTCTTTATCGACTTGTACTTTTTTCAATTTATTTGTGTATTAGACAATTAATTACACTTACGTCATCTACATTATTCATGAAAATCAATAACATTTATTTATACAAATACTTTTAAGTTGAAAGAATTGAAAAACAAATTCTTCCTTTATATCATTCCTTTCATGCGATACGATTATTACGGCAAGGCGCATTAACTAGGCAAGATTTAGTCGACGGCTCGAAGAAAGAGACTCCGGGACAGTTCTTAAAAAGGAATGAGAGATGAATAAAAATCATGTATATGAAAGACATTTAATTTTGATTCATTATACTGTTAGAGTTGCTTCATTGTCGAAACAGATGAAATAGGACTGAATGCAAGCATCTGTTATTTTAAAAAATTCAGTATAAATATTTAGTGGTGCCACTTTGAATTATAAATAAAAATTTGTTTACCTGGAGTTACGGGGAAGAATCCACTTGGACCAGGGCACTTAAAGTTCTCTACATAAAAGTAATGAAAGTGATCGAATAGAACTCATTTGAAATATACTTCATTTTTTGTTCTTACTGCAGCTCGTATTGCTTTCGGAAGAACAGAGCAGGGTAACGGGATCAAAAATAGTGGTTCCTGGACAAGACTGCCAAAATATGTAAACATGAACGTTATTTCTTTTTAAAAGTTGACACCTGATTTTTAAAATGTTCACAAATATTATTACCGACACAAAGGGTACTCCATCCACGCACCTTTTTAAAATGTAAAATGAGAAAAATATAAAATTATGGTGCCTAAGATACAGCAAAATAATTAAAGCCTTTACACATAGTATTGGCTGCCGCATTGTCCGGGTATGCCAAAAAATCCATTCGGGCTTGGACAGGTGAAAGGCGGAGGGGCTGGAGTGGTACTAGGAGGCGGTGCTATAAAAATAATTTGAGGTGAATAGTACAGATTTATTATGATTCAACAAAAAAGTCATGTATTATTATTATGATAATTACTTAAAGGGTTAATGGGCCTGGAACCGCATTGAACATTTTGCGGAAAGTTGCAACCGTCATAAGTCAGGTCGAAGCGGTAATTGCTGTAGCACTGCCACAGATAGACGGGCTCCCCGACATAACAGGTGTAATACTGGGCGCAATCGTCCGGATTAGCTGCGATGGTTTTGCCACTTGGACAATTGAAATTGGTGACGGGACCTAAGTTGATGTCCCCTGGTCCTTTAACTTCTCCGTAACGCACCTTTATACACTCTTATTTAATATGAATTGATTTCAAATTATATCAAATTGTTACTAACGTTTTGAGGAGAATTCCGGAAATCCTTGTTAGAGTATCTAGGTGATGCGGTTGCAACTGATAATTATACAAACGGAATATTCTTTAGTACCATGATAATTTTTTAAATAGTTAAGAAATTATAATAACTCACCATGGAAGATGATCATAAATGAGAAGAGTACGCTAAGTTTCAGCATTTTTAGAACGAGGACTTGAGGATGCTTCTTGAGTAGATTAGTGGTGCCTTAGCTGTACAGATCACCTCTGTATTCCCAGTTTATATATATCAGGGCTGAAACTGTTTGTTGCACCTATTGACTTATCAAATATGATCAAGGTCTTTTCATAAATCAAGTGAGATATTCAAAGTGCTTGCAGCATGTTTTAAAAAGTGAAGAAAAAGCAAAGTTTTAAATTATCCCATAATGAAGCTTGACAATGACGCAATGATGACTGCGTAATCTCCATTTTTTACATGATCCCGGAGTTGAGACTTAAAAAATATTTTATTGGGTAACATTCTGGGGGATATAGGGAATGTTTTTGTCAAACCAAAATGAGATGACGAGTTGTCAACATTTACTTTGGATTAACTACAGATGCGGAGTGATAAAAATCTCCACAAAGGAATCCGGTTTTTATCAATACAAGTTCTTAACTCGCAATTAGTGCAATAAATGATGATACAGAAGCAAGGATTAAAAGTTGATGCATATTTTTGAATTGCGCAATCAAATGAACTTCTAAAAGCAAAAAGTCAGAGTGAATTACGACCACACAATTATACCATAAGCAAAATCGAAAGCTAAATTGCCCTCGCTAGTAGCGGAACTCTTATTCAGCGTTGATAATAATGAACCTATACGCGCGTTAGGCGTGCAACATTATGACTACAGGTGGTAGAACGTTTTGAATTTGAGTCGACATTCGAAATGGCGGTATATATTTTTAAACGATGTATAATGAAAAAGTGAAGTGCTACAGATTAAAATGCCAGCAAAATTTCAAAAGAAGACATTGTAATATCTCTTGGTGCATAGCATTGGCACTCTCAACATCACTCAACATCACAATAATTATTTATTTAAATAAGACGGTATGGCTTAATAAGCTGAACAAATTTGGTCACTTCTATGTTCTTCATTCCGGCCGCAAAAAATAACATTATCACGCCAGATCAGGGCAATTATTTCGAGTGTGTCCTACAGGAATAATAAATGATAAAATAAAAATGACGTTTAAGTTTCATGATAGTTAAATCCTTATTTAGTTGTTACCTTCCTGTCCGCACTGGCTACATTTTCTTGGTTTTCTGGTCCCGGTTGCACTACTACGTGGTGGCTTTGTCCCTCCTCGACCACGACCGCGACCGCCTCTTGAAGAGCCAGCTCCATTACCGAAGCGATCACCATCACCTCCTCCTCCTCCGCCACCCCCGGACGCACCATCAGCCCATTCAAAGAAACCACATTGGGCATCTCGGGGCTTGGGACATCCGTAGAATTGCTTCCCTTGATTAGGACCAGCTTTGTTCACCGTCAATAGTTTAGCTTCTTCACCACAACCGCACTGAACCGCCGCCCCATCACCGTTGTCTTGAGGAGGTGGCTGATAGGATTGAGTAGGATAATTGCGAGATCCCCCGGCTCTCACGCCGCCTCCACCGCCTCCACCGCCGCCACCACCACCACCTCCTCCTCCAGACGCTTCGTCAGCCCATTGGAAAAAGTCGCATTGAGCTTCTCTTGGTTTTGGACAAGCGTAGAATTGCTTTCCTTGATTGGGACCGGTTTTGTTGACCGTCAAAAGTTTGGCGTCCTCACCGCACTTGCAATGAACCACTCCATCATCATTGGCTGATGGTGGTGGCTGATAAGATTGTTGAGTGGGATAGTTACGAGACCCACTGGAGCCAGAATGGGTTGAAGGAGCTTCTTGAGGTTCTGCTCCAGCCCACAGGAAGAAATCGCAGCCGGCGCCCTGAGGTTTAGAGCATTTGTAAAATTGCTTGCCAGTGTTGGGCCCTTCTTTGCGCACCGTCAGCAACATTGCGCTCTCATTACATCTGCAAACAATCTCGGACGAGTCACTGTAACACAAGAAAAGGATAAATCTAGGATAGGTTTATATAAATAATAAAGAGCTCATACCCATCAGAAGGTGGTGGACCATTCCAAGTGGGTCTATTGCCGGAATTCGGCGGTGCGGGTCTTTGTGGTGGCGGTATAGCCATACGAGGAGGTGGAGGCATAGGTGGGCGAGGAGTATCATCATCAGAACCGTTTGAAGATCCAGTATTGTTGTGTCCTTGAGGTCTAGGCGGAGGAGGTCTTGGCTGAGGAGGAGGTCTTTGAGTCGGTCCTTGATTGCGATTTGGTTGAGTGGTGTTTGAATTAGATCCACTCGCTTGAATCCGTCGGATGTTGAGGAGCTCGTTAAAATTTTGGTCGCATCCTCCGATGCATCCCTTATAGGAGTCCGGGTAAAACGGAGTGTACGATCCAGGGGTGAAGGTAAATCGTAAAAGTGGTGGGTGATCCGTACACTAGATGACCTCAAAGAGGATACAGTTAAACTGCTATAACAATGGAAAGACATTAAAAAATATGTATACTCTGGGACATGGCTCGGCATCGATTTCCACTCTTTCGACGGAAGCTGGAAGCCAGACAGATGCTTTGCACTGCGGGAAACCCATGCAAGAAAAGAAGAGCATGGTACTGTCCCTCTTCCGGCGGAGGACCATGTCTGAATTGCACAGTGGGCACTTTCGGTAAACTTGATTAGCATTGCCAGGGCCACCATCCGGAGGGAAATCCGTTGCCGGTTGCCTTTCTTCGGGAAAATATTCAGCTAATGCGTCATCGATCCGTATTACCTTTAAAGATAAATATACTATTTAAAAATTGCATTTAACAATATTTTTAAAATAATACACACTTGAGCCATGGCTTGAACAAAAACTTCTCGATATTTGTCCACTTGCTCTTTTAGCACATCTTGCCAGTTTCGAGTTCCTTCGCAAATTCTAAATGATTCAATTGAGTTAATATAAAGGAAAAAAGTCTACTAGAGTCAAAACAACCTCTTGAGATCAGCTTCAAGTTCCGCTCGGAGATTTGGCTTAGAAAGAGCGATACCCATAGCATCATATCCTTTGACTAGTCCCATTCCAAGGGATCTTGGCAAGAATCGACCGTCGTCTTGAACACCGGCGTACATTCGACTCTTGATAGTTTCGATGTGTTCCGCGTGAGTGGCGTCCGTCCCGATACCATGTTTTTCCATCAGTGCGATAAGATCCGCTTCGCTGAGCAAGTTGGGCGCACATGTCGAACCTTCTTCCATCGTGATTGACGTAGGCTAAGAGGAAGAAAATATCATGTAAAACATGGTCTATTTTTAAGAGGATAAAAGCTGTACATACATCAAAAGAAGATCCTTCCGAGAACTGGGGTAAACTTTTGTCGCTCCATCGATCGTAAGGATAAACTATTTTTTTTTTAAAGTGATAAGTCAAAGTTTTATTTAATGGAAAAGAATAATGGTACCTTCTAAATAGTTTCGAGCAACAATCTGGAGACCACTGGCAACGAAACCTTCTTCATTTATGTCAATCTCAGCAACAGTTTCATATCCCTAAATAAAGAAATATGTATAAATAGTGAAAATAAATAAATAGTAGGGTACAAACCTGAGCATCTTTGCTGACACAAGCCAGGAAATGACGGACAATAAATTCGTAGATTTTGCGCTCCTTCTCATCGCCTAGCTTGTTCATAGCGACATATTTGGTCGGATGTATAGGAGGATGGGCCTGATCGGATTTTTTTCCTTGCCGTGGAGTAATTCCTTCATCAAGGACTCGTTGAGCGAAACCGCCCCAAGATCCATCTCCTGTCTTGCATTCCAGTTAAAATCTACAAGTAATGTTGAGTTCTTGTACGGGATAGAATATCAATCGTACCTGCATTTCCACCAGTGGCCGCAAATCCATTTCTTTGGGGAAAATATTCGTCTCCGTACGAGGATAACTTATGTATCCCGCCGTGTACAGCTTCTCGGCAATTTTCATTGTTTCCTTGGCGTTGATCCGCAACTTGCGAGAAGCCAATTTTTCCATTTCCTGTAATTTTTTCAAATTTTCAAATTTTATAAAGAGCTGTACAAATAAACAAAGAAATAAAATAGAGCCATACCACAGTGTCTAATGGAACTGGTCTCCATTTACTCTTATTTTTAGTTTGAACCTTGATCACCTGGGCCTCAGGTTTCTCTAGACACCTAGAAATAAATCAAATGAATTTGTATAAAATTTTGAACATTTGACAAACAAAAGAGGGATAGGTTTACTTTTCCAAAAGAATTTGTACAGTGAGTTGGTCAAAGAGGTGATTTCTTTTCCATAGAAACTCTACTTTCTCGTCCTCATTTGGCTCCCAGACAACTTTCAATTTCCAAAAGGGTTCCCGCACGAAATCTTCAATGGCACGGTAGCGTTCGACGATAAATCCCAAAGTTGGAAACTGGCAGCTTCCGTAGCTGATCATCGCACCTTCTAAGATAATAACAGCATATCAAGGTTAGATTATGTACTCTTTTTTCGTTTAAAATTTAGAAAAAATAAATTAGTAATACCTAGAGTTGTTGGGAAAACTTGCTGAAGACGTAACGTTTGAAACCTCGTAAAGGCGGCTCCGATCCTCAAATCAAGTTCTTGTCTCACATTAACGGCTTCATTAACGTTTTGATTAGGAGGGCCCAGATTTTGAATCGCTCGCATTATTGACTGGTAAGTAATTTCGGAGAATTTAGCCCGAAATACTTGAACACCAGGTTTGGCAGCAAGACAAACTTCGATAACTTCGTAACCGATATTTTCTCCCTCTCTATCGCAATCCGTCCAAATGATGAGATATTTACCTAGTAGTATTATTTGAAATTTTTTTATTATGATATGACTAAGCAAGAAAACTTTATAAATATACTCTTCTTGATTTCTATCTCCAAGGTCTTTTTGATATTCAGAGAATTTTCTGGGCAGAATTTGATTATAGGGGCATCAAATAGTGCTACTGGGTTGCAAGCTTTCCAGCTTCTGTAAGAGCCAGTAAAATCCAATGTCAACAAATGCCCAGAGACTGATGTCATGGCCATTTTCACATTCTGGTCAAAGAGACGGTGCTCAAACTCATAGATTTTGTTGAATTTTGATTTTCCTTCCCGACGATTGTAGTGGCCTATTATTAAAATGATGATGAAATTTATTTATGATATTATTAAACAATAAAGAAGATTCAATATAATAAAAACCTCGGGAAAGAAGTTCTGCAATATTCTTGGCGGCATCATTCTTCTCAGCTACATTAAGTACCTGTATCTGTCAAATATGTTATGATTGGAGATGTGATAAATGTTGTCATGACTCATGACAGTACCTGAACCATTTCTTTACTCTCTCCTGAAGATGAAAGTAGACTAGACACAATACATTTGATGGGATTTAAGAAACCACTTTTATTTAGGAATGGAAACCGAGTTAAATTGCGGGAAAACAAAAACATATCATCTCTTCCACTTTGCTAGTCACATCTCATTCTCATTCGCGCCATCTATTTTGAGAATGGACGATAGAAAGCACTTGAATGAATGAAGCGTATTACAATAACAGTGAAGCCTATTCTAGTCAGGAGATGAAAAGCGCTTGCTCGTGAAACGTGATCGTGAATGGGATTTTTAAATTTAAACAAGGACTGAGGGTTTAACTTTTAACTCACTATATGATCAGTCAATTGCTTGTTTTCTGCTAATTTACAAGTCTAGGGTCAAAAAGTAAAATGTGAAATAAATGTGATCGAAAATTCGGTTTTTTAATCGATTTTCCGCTTAGCACGACCAGGCTCTGGCACGACTATTCCTGTTTTTGATAACCAATTACGTCTACATCCGCCTGTACAACTTAGAGACAGACACTTGCATCTACACGAACCAATTTCTGCTGAAACGGTCTCACTGCTCCGCATGAACCCACAAAAAATCTAGCTGGGCGCAGTCTCTCTTCAGCCGGGCAAAACGTTGGGCCTCACCCCGTGCAAAAAAATGTCGTTGATGAATAAGTCCTGGTTGTGAAAGAAAACAACCTGTCGCAAAGAGCAAGGAGCCGCAAAGAGTCTAAAAAATCAATTTTGCAACCATTGAAAATACTAAAACCGTCCATTTTAATAGGGTGTTTTCCCCTATTGTTTCTGTTAGAATAAAGACTAACTTATAAGTCTTGAAATCAATTGTATTCATTCACTGACTCAACATAAATTACGACGGAAAATGCAAGTAATTTGTTAAACATAACTAATTTGTAATTTGTAAATGTAAGATCAATTTGTAGTTTTTCAAACTTAATCAAAATTGATTTTTTTTTAAAGAAATAAAATAATATCTTAGGACTGTACTGAAATCTCTTAGACTTTTGACTGAGTTTTGTAATTTTTCTATTAGTTAATTTGAAATTAAGCTCGACCACAATCAGTGGAATTAACTGCCATGTTTTAAGGTTTCAACGCCGATAGCGCAGCCCCAAAAGCTGCATCTCCTTCTTGAACCGTTTTGAAGGGAATATTGTTGTACTTTTCCCGAACCTATTACAGAAATAAGATAATAAATATACTTAACAAAAAATCAAACTAATATTCTACCTGATCTTGAAGCGGTTGATTGCGATTTATAGCTGATCCGGTCCCGACAAGCTGAGTAACTCCATATTGTTGAAGCATTTCACTAGGCATCATACTGTGTCACGAAATAAAAAAAAAAATGGTTAGGAAAGGATGCTTCAATTATCAACTGCCTTATTTACTAACTTGTGCAGGTTTGTGATGAGTCCGTCAAATATAGCCAAAGCTACATTGCCAAGACTAATATTTTGCGGAGTAATATTAGAAACTTCAGCAGCAGGCGGGCGGGAAAGATGACGTTCACCAAAGATTGTCGGGATGATGACCATATCGCGTTCACCGCGTACGCCAGACTCTGCCTGATGCTTCACCAGTGAGAGCATCTTGTCCCAAATAAGACCTTGCGGTACGCCGAAACCCAGATCGTGCATCCAGGATTGAAGCATTCGGACGAAAGTTGCCATAACATTTCCTCCGTTGAGTGAAGCAGCAACCACCAAGTAGCGGTTATCAAAGTACGGAAAGTATTCAAAAGCAGAGCTAGGTCCATCGACGGGCGGAGAGAAATCTACGATGGGCATCGGAAAGGAAAGTTGGGCCGATGTGGAAATGTTTAGTACGGCTGTATCTTTAGCCTCGCTGTTCAGGATCGAGAGAACGGAGCATTGCATGTCTCCTAGAGCAGTCCAATACTTCAGTTCCTTTTGGAATTCCATACCACAGTTTGGTCAAGTTTCCGGCAACGGCACCTGGATTCACGACATCCGGTAGAAGGTGGATTGGAAAGTCGACTGCTTTTAAGATCTCTACATTCCATTCCTTAGTTTGAGTGTTGAAGTAACCCCAACTGGCAGCATTTTGGATGGACATGAGAGGTTTCTCCAGGCCACATAGCATGGCTACTAGGAAATCTTGAACTGTTCCAGCACAGATGTATTGAAAGAGTTCTTCAGGCTCATTTTCCAGTTTCCAGAGGAGGGTGGCACAGCCATATCCAGATGAAATCCTCAAGTGAGACTCGGGCTTGGGAAGAGTGGCCAAGAATTCAGGAGTGCATCTCGTATCCTGCCATGTGTAAAGAGGGCTGATGGGTCCTTTCCCCAATTCATACCGCTCATTGACAGAGTTTTCTGCTAGGTTCCACGCAGTGTCTGGATTCCACAGAAGAACTCCATGCATTTGACCACATACCCCAATCCTGGTGACATTCTTGAGCAAATCTCGTGGAATCCTACCGATGCAGTTGTGGACGGCGGAAATAATCTTCGATATGTCTTGCTGAGCTCCTTCTCCCGCTTGGGTATCCTTGCTTTGTTTCGCGAGTACTTTCAAAGTTTGCGAGTCGATCAAGCAAGCTTTGACTGAAGTCGTTCCAAGATCGATACCTAAGATGTACTGAGCAGTAGCAGCCATTTTTTCTCAAGAAGCTCTCTGTACTCCAGCAATCCTTAAAAACAAACTATTAATGGAAACCTATAATACCAAAGAACGACTATTTTATTTAGTACCTCTATCAACACTCCATTGTTTATTATTTTTTTCCAAGCTCTAGAGGAAAACACCATCTCGCGATAACATTTGTAACTTGATCTGCTATTTCTGATGCGGCACGTACTGACCAATGGAATAACGGATGCGTTATGTAAATCGATCGGGTTTTTTTCTTTCGTGTTATAGAAGAAAATAAAAATTTATTACCATCAAGTTATAAAATGATTTCTTGTTTTTTTCTTGCTTCTTTTCAGCAAAAGGTTGTCTTAAAAATTTCCTTCAAAAGCACGAACTTCAGACAGTAAACGATTCTCCAAATTAGGTAACAGGACAATTAAAAGATCTGGTTTCTAGAACTAGTAATCCCTGGTCCGTTTTTTAGTATCGGTTCCGCCTTACCCTCAAGGCTCTTTCTATTTTTATTTTATTAAATTATCTTTTAAAACTAGTGTAGACTTGGAACTGGTTCTGACGGACCCTTCGACCGACATCACGTCTTTGTCGAACCCTTGTCATTTCTTTCCCCTTCTTCCTCTCGTTATCTCTAACTAGAAAGGCATATAAACAACCAGCGATCCTTTCCGGTAGAGATCCTATTTTGGGTTACTACCTGCGGAATTCAGTAAAAACACGAAGGCCCTTTAGAATTAATTTGAATACATCATCTTTTATATTGTCAACCAAACAATTGCGACTACATCATCCAAGATGGTGATTTGTTTGAGGTGGGGTGATGAGAGAGGGATACAACATGATTATTGGAAGGGAAAATCAAGTATACCAATATAAGGGGGTAAACAACAATAGTACCGTCAATGTCCTTCGCTCTCCCGGGATCGATCCACTAATGATCGATGCGCATATTGACAACCATGAAGATAAATAAGATCGCCGGTAGCGCACGTCTCTAGCAGTTCAATCACACTGAAAGCAAACAACATTCACGGTACCATCAAAGGGCGTCATCGTACGTAACGAATCCAAATAATGGATTTATACTCAAGTACTCAACGACGTTGACAAACAAATAATTCATTCATGTCGTGAAGGTAAACGCATATAACATACTGTACGGCATCTATGGCGGAAAAAGCTGCCGATTCAACATCCCCCCAGGTACAGCAGTTTACGTTTGAAATCTCTCTCATCAGTATCACATTGTTCTACTTCATCTTTGTGAGTTCAGTCGAGTAAAAAAAAAAATCTAAATCGTCCCCCCTTTTATGGTTCTAATAACTACGGTAATGTGAGCGCAGCCCGGTCAAAGAAAAAGGAGACTTTCAGGTCCCCTTCAAACGTGCTTTCAGATGATGTCATCAACGACTACATATTTTACTGATTTTCTTTTTTTATGGCAGCTACGAAATTCATCTCTGCTTCAATGTCGCGTACGGAAGAAACTGACGGTATGGTCTTGCCGAACAATGGAAGGTAGACAGCACGCAACAAAAAAATATGAAGTACTCGACTTCAAATGGATTGGTTAGCGTGTGGTAAAGTCTACGACCCCACCAACCTTCCAGATCAAATGGCTCGAAATCTGAATAATAATGAAGAGAAAGATGTAGAAAACTGCAATTAATTACTGTCAACTTGTCAATACCTTGTAGGGCTGGATTCGGACTGACATCCTTGTAATAAGTGACGTGCTACCTGAATAACAAATAATAGACCAAGTTACACAACAGTTCCAAGAAAATATTTGTTGCTATCCAAATTTGCTTACCTTCGGTTGTAGGTAATGTGGTCTTCAATTCCCGGTTGACTCGCTGCCACCCTACATAGATGCCAAACAGGAAACGAAATTGTTTAAAAACTTTTTTTTTATACACATCTCACGTGTTCGAGGTATATGGAAATAGAATTTCAGCATCGATTCTTAAACAAAAAAGGGCATCGATAACTAAGGAGCCATGGCAACAGCCCTTCTACACGCACTTGCCTCCCCATACACACCTCCACTGGCACAGCTCAGCTATTGGCTAGCCTACTAGCCGGCTCTGACGTCATACCACAGCCTTGAAAAATTCTAAGGGGGATCCAAAAAAGAATCGATAATATCTTACTCTCGTAAACGTATTTGATGAGCTCTTCTTGACTTCGAGTAAGGATTTCTGGCTGCTGTTGTTGGTGGTGATGATGATGTCTGGAACTAAGGCTGCTATTATTGCTGCCATTGCTCCTTTTACCCGTCAGGCTTACCGTTTGGAATACAGGTCTCGGAGGGGGACTAGAAAAACAATAGAAAGACCGATAATGAACCTCCTAGAACAAAAGCTTATGGAATAACAAGCAAATAGGACGACGAATTTTTTAGTGAAAATCAATAAATCGAATAACTTTCATATGACAAGTCACGAGTTGAATATAACTTGCGTCGTCTTTTCTGCATTGTTGAATAATATACGAGCCTAGTGAATAAGTTGCGTGCCAAACCTGAGCGAATTGGAAAAGTCCATTTCGTCCGAATCTGAATTCTTCCTCGTCATGTCACGTATCGTGTCCAGGCTCTCCAACTTTTGTGCAAGTCCTGCGCAGAAACAACGTACCACGTGTTACATAACATTATACTTAAAGAAATATCGACGTTGATTTCATCTTTAAATATTTTTGGCACATTGCCAACGTCGCTTATAGAACAAAAGCATAAAAAAAAAATATTAAGTCGAGTCACGAGGTACATCCTAGGCATTCCAGAATATCAGCTTTCACCTCGCACTATCTAACTAAATTAATCCAACAAGCACATGTACTCTGCTCTTTTCGACAAGCATATGTTATCTAACAACTTTTTTTTTTTTTTTACTTTAACATTTTCAAAAACATTCTAAGAAACAATTATGTTTCTATTCGGTCGAAGCCTTACCTCGCCGGGTTTTAGCCACGATTTGACTGGGTCCTTTAGAAATCGTGTACATTTTTCTGGACAACAAGCAGTTGCGATCGAAAGAAAAAAAGAGAGCACACACGTCGAGAAACTTGTTACGGGGATGTCTCCTTATTCACAGCCGGACCGATCCTTGGTCTGCGTGCAAATGATGCTGAAGTAGTAGGAAAGTTTAAAGTCCGCAGGAAGCCGAGAGCCGAAGGCAAGTTACTTAGCCAGCCAGACCGCCAGACGTGAAAAATACACACGAGGAGAATGGGAGAGGACCGGAATCGGTGAAGGCGGAGCTCCTTATTGATATAGCAACACACCGCCTTCTGCCATCTAGCGATAGAAATAAGGTTTTGAGAAAAAAAACCGTAAAATATATTTTAAAAAAAAAATCAACAACACATAACAAATCTTTTTGACTTAGAATTTTTTGCATTAATGGCTTTTATTGTTAAAAGAAATAAGTCATCAACATATTAGCTTTTCATTATTCTATTTTCGGAATTTTCCATAGGTTGTCTTGGAAATCTATTTGGTGGTCATGGCACCCATGGCAACCGCTCGAAGAGTAGTAACCCAACTGCCATAAAAATCACATCATAAAAACGGTATAGGACACGAGCCGTTCAGTGTATTACGCAAACAACAATATGGTTGTTTTAACAAAAAAATCAGCGCTGTTATTGTCAACGAAACAAAATTTTAGGAGCACAAAGGCGACATATGTACGAAGACAAATTTAAAGCTAAAGTAAAACTTACAACTGTTGCTTTCAAATGCAAACTGGGTTCTTTCTTCATTGTAAGTATGGAATTGGTTACAGAATAACGGAACTTGCTGGAGAAAAAATGTCGTTGTAAAAAAAAGAGTACTGTTTTCGATGAAGGAAATAATGTTTTGTTTATTCTCTCTAGAGAATTCATTTGATTATTCAGAAGGAAAATGATGAAGGAATCTCGTTATTTGACTTTTGCTACACCTATGCTGCTGGATCAATAATCCAGGGAAGGAACGTGAGCTCGGTGGCGGTCGGATGACGGCTCGATGAGATATGAAGTGGTTGATTGCTTCGTCCCGGAATCCTTGAGAGGATCCTCAAATGCGTATATATATCTTCTGATACATCCACTGAACGTACTTTGAGTGCGTAATAACTGTATGACTTAAAATACTTCTTAGCTCTTTAACGATCTCCAAACTTTATTAGAAAAAGAGCGAGTAACGTATGTGAAGAAAGGTAAAAATGTTATATCTTTTGCCACTATTTAATCTAACTCGGTTGAAACTTGGAATCTTTTTAAGCAGTACGAGGGTCCATAGAAATTTTTAACTTTTTTTTAAATGCTCTCTCCCGCAGGAGTTTCGTGTTTTAAGGTAGTAAATCTTATTGAATAGTTGCATTTTCAAAAATAATTTATTAATAGCTGTTCACCCTTCTCTTCTTATTACTTAATTTTTTTTTATAATTACTTGGCATTTTTGGCTTTAAAATTGGCCCTCGACTGCTGTATGAATTCTCACCAATATTAATCCATGGCTCTCGACTATTCTCTATTTAAGTCTTGACAGCAACAAATGGTGCTGTCCAACAGTGATGGGGATAAAGAAAACATCAACAGAGAGTGATGAATCGTGTATTAAAACCCCTAAGGTTTTTCTAAGCCAAAAACACATGACGTAATAATACCCTATAATGAGAATTTCCTCATTCGGTTTTTCTCTTGGTGTACATGAGACAATCATTCTTTTATTATTATTATTATTATTAACGGATACTCATCGTCCATGAGGTAGCGACGTTGTTATGTTCTATATTAATCCCTGATGATGAAGTTTTTTGCAGTATGGAAGAAAGAAGAAAACAGATTATACTGCCGTGGGAAACTACATCTTCTTGGAGATCTTCGACGTATCTATGAAAACTTTAACATGAATAGCAGTAAGCTCCTGACAGATTTGTGTAACTAATTACGGAACATTGTAACACTATTAATTGAAACATAAATTTTATAACGCTCCAAGAACTGTGGTATATTTAATAAGCCTATTATCCACATGTATTTAATATGGCACACGATTATTAGCTTTTTTATAAGGAAATACAACGGGATCGTAGATTTATCCTAGTGGATGAAAAACGAGGCTTCTTTTTAGTTTTCCGTAGCACAAGTAATGGGGCACTTTCCATGCTAAACAGGCAGGAACAAATGACTCTGACAGCGATGCTATTGGCGTGATGAATTGCCCCATATAACAAAAGCTCTTCGAGAGCATTTCGTATATAGATTTATTACCAGTGCTCATCTCTCTCTCTAATACCGCTGCTTCTGCCGATCATTGCGCTCCATCTTCCTTTATGTTTACACAGTCGGCTAGATCCATAATACAGAAAATCCGGCTGCATGTTTCATGTGAAGACTTCATAAAAATACCTCACGGGCCAAAGTAATAATAAAATAACAAGCGACACCTACGCATAGCAACTTCTCGGATGTCTACTTCCACCGATCAATAAGGACGAACGCCAAGACATCGCCGATTATTGCCACCATTTGAATTCCAATTCTGGCTTTTTTAAGTACTGAACGTTTAACTTATTAATGATTACTTGAATTGTGTGGTACGTTTGAAATAGCTAGGACTTAGTCAACCATGATCTGGTAGAATAATCCTAAAGTGCAGCGGTTGTTGAATGCTGAGTGACATTTAGCCTGATTTGTGTTTGTAAACGTATAGAAACAAGTGATGCTGCGGGCGCAAGACTAGTATATGCATCCACCCCAAAAAGAGCAACATCCAATTATAAATGATGAGTTGTAGGTTTTCTCCCTTTTGTTACAATGCCACCGCTGACGATGCGTTCTCATACGATTTCCACCATATCGTATATCAATTTGTAGAATCACAATAGTTTT